>PVIW01002979.1:140272-189317 GCA_004026585.1 Noctilio leporinus | reverse complement strand
GATATTTGTCCTTCACTGACTGGCTTATTTCACTAAGCATAATACTCTCCAGTTCCATCCATGTTGTTGCAAAGGGTACAAGTTCCTTCTTTCTTTCTGCTATATAGAATTCCATTGTGTAAATGTACCAAAGTTTTTTGATCCAATCATCCACTGATGGGCACGTAGGCTGTTTCCAGCACTTGGCTATTGTAAATAGAGGCACCATTATTTTTAACCATCTTGCATTTAATCAGGTATTTTCATGATGTTTAGAAATACAAAGAACATGGGAGTCCTTTTCCCATGGGTCTATTTTAAGCAATTTAAATTACATGTTCAGCAGAAGTGTGTAATACTATAAGAGATGTACTTTTATAAAACTTCCCCTGCACAGGCCTCCCCGGATCATACAGCTGTCTCAGAATTACCTGACTGTGCAAGAGAATGACGTTGACAGATTTGACAACTCTGGCTGCTGAGAAACAAATGATATCGTACACACCCCACAGATGGACAAAATCAAAATAAAAAATGAATCCCAACTCTCAAAATTCAAAATGATGTAAGCTTCAGTTGAGAGAAGCACTGAATAATGTAATTCTCTAGTATATGAAGAGACTGAGAATAAATGAAAAAGCCCTCAGGTCGTTTCACAAAGCACAAGTGACTTTCAGTTTAGTAGCCTACAGGAATGCTGATAAAGGTGAATTAGCTATGTAAGAGGATATTTCTATTCCCCTCTAGTGGACTTTTGGTATACATACAAACGCTTCATACATTGCACATTCTTCAACTTTTCTTCAGATGTGATTAGCAAAATATCTTAAATAATTCAAAATGTAAAGGTATTTTAAAGCAGTTCTCCCACTATGTTAATAGAGAAAAAAAAAAAAAACCTCTGTGTCTGAACTCACCTTACTAACATATCCAGGAAACAAATGAAGGGGCGGTGACTGTAGCGGCAGGAAGCTGGCTAACAGGGTGACTGCCTGGTCACAGCAAATAAAGGCAGATTCTGTAGTAGACTATTTAGCCTCTAGAAAAAGACAGCACCTTAAAAAAAAAAACAATGTTTGTTTAGTCTTTGGATTTTGCCCTTAAAAAAGTACTTTCTTACTGTAGTACTTTCTTACTGTCGTTTTTCTGGTTAGAATTGTAAATCTGTGTAGAACCCTATCTTTGCTCAATCTCTTCCATACTAAAAAGTGAAGACCATAGTAATGAAACATACATGCATTAAGCTATGGGCTATAACCCTCCAGCAACTGTTAAATATTCTTTGGGAATATGGCTATCTGGGAAAGTTCTAACCAACAAGAATCCCTTATCTCATGTTATATGTGAGGAGAGTCCTTTCATATTTTTAGTAACATTTATTAGTTCCTTTTTAATAAAAGCAAAATAAAACACTATATAATCCCATAGCACGTATAAACTCCAGTGATATAAAAAACAATATGAATAATATATACAAATGGGAAAACACTTCAAATGCTATTGAAAAATATAAAATTCAAAGTTTCTTCCTCCATCCCCATTTCCAAGCCCTTTCCACAAAGAGGAACACTGTTAGCACTTTTCTTGCAATCCTTCAAGAAAATAATTGGCATATTCCATATAGTAATCTTTTAGGCCAAAGAATCATATAAAACATTTATTCTGTACTTTGTATTTTTATACAATATATGAGGTTTATCCCAAACGTATTGAGCCAATGTCAATATAATTAAACTAGTTTGCATGGCTGATACTTTCTGGACAGACCTTGTATGGAGAGCTCTTCCTTAATGAGTAAACATAGATTTGTTCCGTTTCTTGTAAAGATCAAGGTAGTGTTCCAGTGTGGAATGCTATTTGTCGACATTTAGGCTGTGCCCAATTTTATTTTGTTTTGTTTTCCAATTACAAATAATGCTGCAAAAGACACACTGCACACAACTTGGAGACTGTCCATAAGCATATCTATAGGAACAATTTCCTAAGTCTGAATTTTGTGGACAAACACATACATGTGCATTTGAAATTTTCATAGATATTACTTAATTGGCTTCCAAAAGATAAGACCAATTTACATCCCTAACTTCTGTATGAGGATGCCTGCTTCCTCACCAAACTTCAGCAAAGGTATTGCAATCCTAACTCCCACTACAACCAATGAATGTGACTTACTTGGAATTAGGATCTTTGCAGATGATAAAATTAAGGTGAAGTTATTAGGGTGAATTCTCCTCCATCATGACTGTGTCCTTAAAAGGGGGCATAGAGTAGCGGATTTGACAAGTTTATAGGGAGAACACCCTATGAAGATGAAGGTGGAGAATGGAGTAGTGCATCCACAAGCCATGATACAACACAGACTGCCTGGAAACTTAGAAGCTAGGAAAGAGGCACGGATGAGACTCTTCCTCACAGCCCTCAGAGGGAACTGCTGAAATTGTGATACAATAACTTTGTAATGTAAGCCACCTAGTGTATGATAAGTGAAAATATCTCATTGTTTGATTTGCCCTTAATTCATCCTTTCTCCTATCTTCACCTACCTTCAAACTTTTTCAATTTTACATTGTTCAGCAACCTAGTGCAGTGTTTTGCATGCAATGAAAATTGATAAACATATCCTGAATAATGCTATAATGAGGAGGCTAGTAAAATTATAATAAATTCATAGGTGGAAATGGTAGATTATTATTGTGTTTGTTTGTTTTAAGGTTTTATTTATTATTTCCAGAGAGAGGGGAATAAAGAGAGTGATTATTATTGTTTTGATTGGCATTTCTCTGTAAGTGAAGTTGAGCATCTGATTTATAGTATTATTGACCCTTTGTATTTTTGGTCCTAAAAGTACTTCTCCATAGTCTGTGCTCCTTTTGCTATTGAATTATGCATTATTTGTTGACTTGTACATGTCACTTGTAAACCAAAAAAATTATCAGTGTGTCATATTTGACAATTTGGCTGTTACTTTAATAGAAGCACATTATACTAATTCTTCTATATTTTTATAATACATGTATGCAGTCACATAGCCAAATTAGTCAGAGCTGTCAAAAGTTCTATAAGGCTTTTGAGTTTATGTTTTATTTAGAAACATTATACTTCTACAGCATAAATAAATACAACATATTTTATAGTTCTAGTTTTTTCCTTTTTCATTTAAATTTTGACTTATATTACATGGAGTCATACATAATGTAAAAAATGCCAAATATTAGCAGTTTTCATATGGTTTAACTTAATGGATTATTTTTCAACATAAATAAGGTACGTGGCTTAGATTACTTTTTTCTTAATAGCCATCTAGGTCCTAGTATTATTTGATATATAAGCTATTATTTCTCTAATAACTTTTAAACAAAATCAAGTATCATAAATGTGAGATAGAAGCCCACCATTCCACAAGCTTGCCATTTCCAAACAAAGGCCGACCCTGAGGCAGCCCACCTCTCCTCACTGCCCCTGGCTTCCCCAGACTTAGTAACTATCAGGAGATGGAAACTGTCTAACCTCAACCTGCTGGCCAAACAAGGGGGCAGTTAGCCTATCCTATACTGCTTACTATTCCAAGTTCAGAACCCCTTAAAACTCATTCTGCCCTGACCCTGGCTGCTGGTGTCTGCCCCGACCCCAGCCCACCATGGTGCCAACTCAATAAACCATCTTGTTCAGCATCTGGTTGTTGGCCTTCTGTATTTCCGCCAACCCCACCCCCCCACCAAATCTAACAATACATATTTAGATCAATTTGTTTTCTTCTGACCTGTATATTCTTATTCTTATTTCTAACACATTCTATTTTTTTCACTATGAGGATTCATTACTCCCATTGTAACTATAATAGAGAATATTCTTACATATTAATATATATGTGTTTTGCAAATGAACTTAAGAATTAATTGGTCAATTTCTCCTTCCTTCTCCACTAAGGAAAAAAGAAACACAAAACCTTTTGATTTTGATTGAGTTTGCACTAAATGTGTATAGATTATTGTTGAGAAATGAAGATATTTACAAAGTTAAGTCTTATTCAAGAAAAAAAATTATTCCTCGTACTAATCAGCAATAAAAAAGGAAGAAAATCTTATCTTTTACAACAGGAAAATACTATGCTAAATGAAATAAGCCAGTACGAGAAAGACAAATACCATATGATTTCACTTACATGTGGAATCTAATGAAAATGAACTAACAAAATAGAAACAGACTCATAGATACAGAGCACAAACTGAAGTTGTCACAGCAACTCAAAGCAGGGGTTGGGAGCCTGGGCGAGAAAGGTGAAGGACTGAGCAAATAAATAAATAAATAAAGCCTCATATACACAGACAACAATATGATGATTAACAGAAGGGAAGGGGGATGGGGGAGGGAGAGGGGGATAAAGGGGAGATAAATGGTGATGGACAGAGACTTTGACTTGGCTGGTGAACACATGATACAATCTACAGATGATGTATTATAGAATTGTCCACCTGAAACATACATAGTTATATTAACCAATATCACCCCAATAAGTTCAATTTTAAGAAAATCTTCAAAAAAAGTATTTTTAAAACAAATTTCTCTCCAAATTATTTGTTTTATTAATGTAGTACTTAAATCTTAGATTTATTTTTGTACATTTTATTATCGTTTTTAATTGGCATTATAAAGGAGGTCTTTCTTTTGTTAACATGTTACTGTTAATGTTAGCAGATGGAATATCTATTGATTTAAATATATTAGTTTTGTAAATGACCACTTTGCAAAATTTTTAAATTTAATTTTATGGTAATCCCCTTAGGTGCCTCAGGTTATAATTATATCATCTACAAACAATAATGTTTGCATCCCTTTCAGTGTTTTAATTTTCTAATTTGCATTACTTTGCACTTCAACAAAATGCTAAATAATAGTGTTGATATGCTTCCTCCTGTTATTAATTCTGATACTAACAGGATTCTTTTATTATTTTGCCATTAAGCCCTAATACCAGGCAGGAAAATGGAATGGATAAATTCTAACATTTGACTCTCATATTCTCCAAGCTTAAAATCAATTTTAAAAGGCCTGCTTCATATGATTGTTATGAGAGTGAATTTGTGATAAATATAACAGGCTTCAGACAGTGGTAAGCATTTGATAAATGTATTATAATTCTCTCTCCTGGAAAATTTTCAATGCTTTTAATAATTCTAGGTATCAAGTACAGGAGATTACTATTTTTATTTGAGTAAAAATTATTTGAACCAAAAATATTCAGGAATAATTAAATTATCACATATTTATTATAATGGTTTTATACACAAGTCACTGTGAAAGCTCAGGCACTTCCACTACCACAAAGATTTTCTTACCCATTCTTCTGACTCTATTAGAGCTGCCCTAGCCCATCTTCTCACTACCTACACTACCAAAAACCCTCCTATAACAACAATAATAGCATAAAAATAATAGCAATAATAGCACATAATATAATAATAATAGCAAGCACATTTATAGAGTTTAACACATGCCAGGTATTGTTCTGATTGATTGTTAAAAAGATATTAACATTTTTCATACTTTCATTCCCATTTTACAGATGAGAAAACTGAAACACACAGTGTAAGAAACTTTCCAAGGTATTTCAGCCTGAAAGTGGTCAAGGTGCAAACCTGAGCAGTCTAATCCAAAGCCCATAATCATACCAAGTATTTAATACCCATCTAGGTGTAGAGTCCCTTATTTATATTCATCCATTTGTGGATGGAAAAGAGGCTACACACCAAATCTGACAAGCTCAAGGAAGGCCTGCATGACAGGTCTTACAAATTCAGAGACCTAAAGTAACCACTTAGGATGGTCCAAAAAGAAAACTAAAAGCCAGTCATGGCAGTAGTCAGGTTTAGGCCAGTTATCATCCCTGACAAAGATCAAGCTTGACCTTAACTGACCTTGTCTATTGTCTTTTTGCATCTATGATAACATACCTTTGGAATGTCAATGTAATGTTCTTTATTTCCAGATCCTTCAGGGCACAGGCTGGAGCAGGAGATCACAGATCCCTTTACTGCTATTGCTATGGTGTTAACTGTTGACTGTTAACTCACTTATACCCACCCATGGAAAAGAACTATATGTCTGTACATTTTACATTTTATCCAGTCCCAGAGATTTCCCTGCTTGCTTTCTCCTGCCTCCCTAATCCATCACCAATTGATTTCATGTAACTCCTTATACCTCCTCCTTTGATTGCAATGTATAAAATACGGTGCAAAACTGCCATTCTCTGGAGTATTTTCTCAATCCACTGAGATTTTGCTTCCCAGCAATTGTCAGTTTGGCTCAAGTAAACTCATAAAAATTCTTATAGGTTTGGACATTTCTTAGGTTGACCACATTCATTAAATATTTGATGTCGATTCTTTCTCTTTTACATCTGTTCCCTCCATTTACAGCTTTACTTTCTTTTCTTTATCCAACACCCTAAAATAAGTCCTGATTAAATTCTCCTAATTGATTGCAATTGCCTCATAATTAGTCTTTCCAAGTCCTCTCTACTCTGCACACCAGCCCTCATTTTATCTGACACACCTCTCCCAGGTTAATATTGAAATGTGTTCAAGTACGAATGTCTTAATTTGGCAATTATAATGCCCTATAAATGGGATTCCAATCTACCAAGTTCCCCAAAATATTTCTATTTGTATTTTATGTTTTATCTAAGTTGGATTTTACATCATTTCTTGAGAATACTCAACATTTTGCAAACTTTTATTTCATTTTATATACTATTTCCTCAAGCAAGACTGGCCTTTTCTCTTCAGAGATTCTAAGTAATTTTTCAAGAACTTTTCAAATGTTAACTACCCCAAGGAATCCTTTCTCAAGCCCCAGGCTAAAAGTGGTTTTGCCCTCTTCTTCCTAACCTTAATAATTTGATCTATGCTTGTGGCAAGAATTATATTCTATTTTATAGTTAGTTATTTGTGTACATATGGCTACAGCTTGGGCTGGCATACTGATAAAATATTTACAGAGGAGACTGTATTAAAGTATATTTAAGAGAGGGTTTCAAGATTGGGTTAACTTTGGCTAGGCAAAGCAGATAAGAAAAGCTTTACAAAATGAGCTTTAAAAAAGGAGAAAAATAGGAAGTGAGATAAGGAGAAAGCAACTGTACAAGAGAGACTTTAGAAATAAGGTGAAAAGGTAAAACAAAGTCAGGCAATTGAGGACATTTAATTACTTATTAAACAGTTTAGATTTGATCTGGAAGGCAACGAGCGATTTCTAAAGGTTTCACATTTGGGCATGTAGTGCCTGTAAGTGGCATTCTGGAAAGGTCAGTCTGGGACAGAGTGAGTATAGGATGAATTTATAGATGGGAAGACTTGGGGCAAAGAAATAACTTAACAGTGGATCTAGGACAAAAATTCAATTTTCATTCTAGTTAAACTTGAATCAATTTTTAGATGTGATTGGCCAGAGTATATTCCTGTATTAAAAAATAATAATAACCACCCAAGAAGCTATTTAACAGAAAAAATCTTGGAGGTCAAAGGACTATATTCCTTTTGGCAAACTAAGTATTTTGTAATTAATTTTTTTCTAATAGCGAGGAGTCTCTAGGCTGGCACCTATTAATAAAGGCCTGCACCCCCACAGTTCTCTAATTCTTTTTATTCTAATCCCTGGGCACACATTTCTGCATATTCTTAATGGGGAAATGGAACCAATATTTATAGAAAGGTGATTAGATTTTACATTTAATCTTCACAACAAGACTACAATTTAGATATTCTTTTCCCTATCTTACAACTTAGGCACAGGAATCTCAAGGAGATTAGGTAATTCATCCATGATCACATACATAGCAGATTGTATCAAGAACAAAAACTTGATTGCAGGTCTAGCTCTTAAAAATATTATCTCCTTTCAAGTCCTCTAAAACATGGGCTTCTCTTAGACAAACAGAATAGTGTGTTCAATAGAACTTTCATACAAAGGTCTCTATGACACTGATTGTAGGGAAATAAGGCCATTATTACAAATTTAAGCGCCTTTACTCATTATCTGTAGAATTAAAGGAGTAAATTAATTTGTTCAGTATTGATATGCTTCTTTATGAATGGAGAAAAGAAAAGAAGATGGCACTTCTTCATTTTTCAAAAGATCCTTTGAGTAATTCACCTTAAAAAATAGGAATTGTGGAGACTATTCCCTCTCAACCTGACTGCTGCTCCCCTCTCATGCCCAACCTCAGGGAAGCCCCATCCCAATCCCCCACCGCACCCCTGCCCAACACCTGGTGGCTCCACCCTGCCCAGGGCTGGGCAAAATCTCAAATAGACTGAATTATATGGCTCTGGGGCAGAGGCCACACACTCCAACCTTCCCCAAGGCCTGACTGACAGCCCCCCTCACAGAAGATCATCTTGCCCATCCTCCAAACTCCCAAGGGTACCAGGCTCTGATCATGGGCTCCTCCCAGCAAAATCTGGGAGACAGAGTTGTGCAACCCTAGAACAAAGGCCATTTTTCCCTCACATGCTCCAATGGTACAGAGCCCTCCCTTCACACAACCAAATCTTGGGATATTTGGATCTAATAAACACTGTTGATGTCACCCTGATGATTCCCTGAGATCCTGCCCCACAACAAAGGGGTATAAGCACCCAGCCAGTGGCAGCTACACCTAGCATACAAAGGGACTTTTGTTGAGTGGCCCAGACCCAGCACGAACCTGTATCAGTCTGATGAACACCACTCACCTCTACCTGGTGACTCACTGAGAACCTACCTCATGCAACTCAAGTACCACCAGAGGTTCTTTCAGTAACTGAGCCAAGGAGGCAACTGATAGGCAGAGGCAGGCAAAGGCCGATCTCAGGGTGCCTTGTACTTGCAAGCCTAGTGCTGGTAATATCTGGCCCTGGTGTGAAGCTTGGTTCACTCCACACTCACCCAGTCCCAACAGAGGCAACCACAAATTGTGGATCACTTTGTAACCCTAAATAGGTTTCCCAGGGACCAGTCACAAGCAGTATCAGATAGGGGTCTGATAAGAGTTCCTCCCAGAGGCCCTAAGTAAACACATCCTATGGCCAGCCTCAGGACAACATCAGAGCAGGATCCTATTAGCTTCACAAGTGACATACCAAAAGGGAGACCTCAGCAGACACCAGACCCTGCTGAGACGAATTCTGCATCATGTGGTTAACACCTACCCAACAGCTGACACACTGTGGTCAGAGTTGAGCCTCGCAGCCAGCCAACATGAGGGTAAATTCCATGCATGAATAGGCCAACAGCAATCAAAACTGAATCACTACAAGAGGGCCCACATAACCCACACATGGGACATTCCTAGAATACCCAGCTCAAAAAGTCTGGGTCCATGGACACCTATTATATCAGGCAACCCCACAAAAACAGAGTCATAGCAGATCTAATATATATGTATAAAGAGGTAGCCAAAAGAAACATATCTCAAATGAAAGAACAGAAGAAATCTCCAGAAAAAGCTAAATGAAATGAAAGCAAGCAATTTACCTGGTATAGAGTTCAGAAAAAAGGTTATAAAGATGCTCAAAGAACTTAGAACTATAAGGTATTTGGTGAGAACTGCAACAGCATGAAAAAGAACATAGAAACCATAAAAAAGAACCAGTTAGAAGTGAAGAACACATTTATTCTGAAATACAATATCTGGAATGAAGAACAATAGGTTGGGTGAAACAGAGGGCTGAATCAGTGATTCAGAAGTAAAGGTAGAAAAATGACATCCAGTCAGAGAAGCAAACAGAAAAAATAATTTTTAAAAATGAGGATTGTTTAAGGGACCTCTGAGACAACATGAAGTGTACCAACATCCACTGTTAATCTAATCATAGGGGTAATAGAAGGAGAAGAGAGAGAGCAAGGAATTGAGAATCTATTTGAAGAAATAATGACTGAAATCTTCCCTAACTTGGATGTGGAAAAAGACATACCAAGTCCAAGAAGTGCAGAGTCCCAAACAAGATGAGCCCAAAGGGGCTCATGCCAAGACACATCATAATTAAAATAGCAAAGGTTAAAGGCAAAGAGAAATAAAAGAAAGGGAAAAACAAATATCTATAAGAGAGCTACCATAAGACTGTCAGTTGATTTCTCAACAGAAACCAATTTCAGGCCAGAAGGATTAACATGAAACATTCAAAGTGATGAAAAGCAGGGACCTGCAACCAACACTACTGGAACAGAGCTTCTGTGCTCTCTGAATAGGCCGTTGTTCCAGGATCACCAAATCTGGAAGCTCCCTGAACTCTCTCCTTTTAAGTTTTTATAAAGTCTTCATTATATAGTCCTGATTGATTAAAACATTGACCATTAATGTCTGAGCTCAATTCCCACGCCCTCTTCCTTCACAGAGGGTCAGAAGATAAGACTCAAATCCCAACCCTCTAGTTAATAATTGGATCAATCCCTTGGCAACCAGCCCCCAACCATGGGTTACCTAGGATCTTCCAAAAAGTCATCTCACTAACATAGCAACAGACAATTTCAGCATTCTCAGCATTTAGGAAATTGCAAGGGTATTAGGAGCTAGAGGCCTAAGTAGAGGAAGATTACATTTATTTATTTATTATAAATCACAATATCATGCCACTGTTCTCTAGAACTGTGAAACACTTAACCAATTGTTCAACGTGGCATACGTGTGAGAGAGAAAAAAGAAGGGAGAGGGAAAAGAGAGCATGAAAGAAAGATTAAAAACAAAATATTTGCATCAGGGTTTGGCAAACCATATAGGCCACACAACACAGACCAAATCCAGCCTGAGCCTGTTCCTACTGTTTTTGTATGGCTCTCCAGCTAAGGATGTTTTGTTTTGTTTTGTTTTTTATTTTAAAATCTCTTAAAAACTAAACGATACTTAACAACATGTCAAAATTAAGGAAATTAAAATTTTAAGGTTGACAAATGAAGTTTTGTTGGAGCACAGCAAGTTCAATTATTACATATGGTCTCTGGCTGCTTTAGTGTGCCGCTCCCAAACTGAGCAGTAGGGGCAGGACAGACTGCCACACAGTGGACAGTGAGCTAGGTGTTAAGGAAGGAGAGGGGAGAAAACTGGCAAAGCCTGATTGAATCTGGGAAACTACTCCAGGGAATAGCTGGAATGGCTCCACCAAGTGGATTAATGCCCAGTGGGCAGGAAAGACAGCAGGTACCCTGGGGATTGATGGGGGAGGGAGAAACCGTGAGGGGAAAAGCCTGTCTACGGAGTGCAAGCCAAAATAGTGACCATAAGGGGGAGGAGACAAACCTGGGAAAACCTGGGGAAAAGATTGAATAGGGACACAAGCCAGGAAAAGCCAGGAGAGAGACTGGATAGTTTGAAAGAAAGCTTAGTCCTTCTCCAACTCAAGGAAATGTAGAGAAACTAAGGCCCCAGGCTCTCTTTAACAGCTTAGCTGACTGAGGCACCCATAGACTTTAGGGCCATCCTGCT
Organism: Noctilio leporinus; assembly: GCA_004026585.1. NCBI lineage: Eukaryota > Metazoa > Chordata > Mammalia > Chiroptera > Noctilionidae > Noctilio > Noctilio leporinus. The sequence goes on along the minus strand of PVIW01002979.1, from coordinate 177,877 downwards.
TAACTGCAGATGTGCAGATATGGAATAACATTCAGGCAAGTTAAGTACCTTGCTGAAGGTCAGCCTCAGGTGCTAGAGTGATACAGCTCTGGGCTGTTGATCTGTCTGGGCCTGGTGGGCCCATGTGTGGGCCTGCTGCCCTGGCAGTAAGAGTTGAACCAGCTAGTTGTGGATGAGATATCGAGATGGTGTATCTGGAGGCAGATGGACAACATTCACCAGCTTTTGCTGCTTGACCTGCAGGTGAAGAGCATCTAAGAGAGTGGCAGCCTTTTCTAGGACACTCTGACAGACCTTGCCACTATCACTCAGTTCCTCCTGTGTGTGTGTCCCTGAAGTTCTTTTCCTGTGACACCCTGGAAGAATCTATTTTCTCTGGTAACAACATCACCTAAAATATTTACCATACGGCTCTTAACAGAAAATGTTAACCAACGCTGATTTAGACAAATTGAGAATTTGTCTTTTAGCTATGACTAGCAGAGGATCAGGATCAACAGGTATCTCAACCACAAACTACAATTACAACTAGGGACTCATGAAGCTGGAATGTGAAATAGTTGGATTGCAAATATATTTTCCTTTAGCTGTAGAAATAGATACCAGCAATTTTAAAAAAAAAGTGAAAAATGACTTTAAAGTATATTCCTCACCTAATAGCCATACCTAATCACAACGTAAACAATGCAAGGATATCAGTTTAGATACAATAAATGTAGGGTATCTTGCCTCTAAAATAGACTCATCTACCCTGAATGACATTCTGATATTATCTCCTATAGAAAATCAATCATTTAGTGTCATTTCCCAGGTGGTTGTTATATCTAAGAGTGAATGGAATTAACCAAGGCGGGTAACCGACTAGAGAAAGAGTCTAAACATCTCACAGGACCATATCTGGGCTAGAGCAAGCCCTAAGAGCTGGGGCATGGATAAAGGAGGGGTACAAGTGATCTTGAAGTTGCAAAACTTGGGAGTTAAGAAATTTCCAAAACACACCACTTGGGTGGGATAACTAGATAGCAAATGCCTCCTGACACAATGCACCTATAGCCACCAAAGTATTTATACTAACTCTATTCAAACTTTTTAAACACATGACTTAGTTATGAAGAACTTCAGTAAACACAGAATAATAGATATCATGAAGGAAAGTCTGACAACATCAGACTATGAAGTTTTCTATCATAAAATTGGCTTACTGTCTTGGAAAAGTCAATATTGGGGCACGGTGGAGGAAGGAAGAGGCAGAACTACTCTAGAGTAAAAGAAATTTAATTAATTGACACAATTTAAGAGATTTATGGGGACAGTTCTTGATTACATCTTGATTTTAAAAATATAGTTAGAAATTCTGGGAGAAGGGGGGAAAGTTGAATATGGACAGAGGATTAAATGATGTCAGGGATTTTTATGAGATTATGATGTTGTGGTTATGTAGGTGAATGTCCTGACATCTTGCACTTAACCAAGTGGACTTTCAGTCTTTGGCACAGGAGTTGATAATATAATGCATGTTCACCTAGAAAACTGGATTTCTGTGGCCTCTGCTCCCCCTCACCCTCTTTTCTCTGTTGGCAAATTTCAGCTTACTCCACTATTAACATTCCTAGTAATCTTACGGGACCACATTGATTTTTCACATGTCTTTAGTGATGCATCTTCTTTGTCTTTTATAAATATTTAAATCTCATTAAAAGGCTCTGTGAATAGCAGCATCACTTTCTTCATTTGTCCAAATCATTTGATTCACCTGGACTTTTTACTTTCTGTTTGGAAATTCTGTTTTTCGTGGCTCTCAGACTTTAGAGATTTTTTCCTCCTATAATTTCAGATTCTTATTTGGAATCTGCCATCCTAAAACCAAGATAGCTGCCTCCACCCACTGTTACCCTTCCAGGACTGCATGAGGGCTTGGAGGGCAGTCCTTTTAGCCCAAGTTCCAGAACTCCCAATTCACTGATCAGCTCTTTCTTGTGGTCTAGAATTAGGCTCAGAGTAGTAACTTCCAAGTTTCTAACTCTTATTTCTCAAAAATTAAATAATATACAAAAGAAATAAAGAATTTAGCGTTGGCTGCTACTTAACTCACGTGATTCAGCCTCTGTGATCTATACAGAGAATAAACTTCCTTTCCCACCACAAGGCACTTGCATTTATCCTTTTGTCCTCATTTAAATGTTCTATTCCTGACCTTGATTTTCTTGGGTATTACTTTATAACCTATTTTAAATTTATTTTTGTTAAAGATTTTATTCATTATTTTTAGATAGAAGGGCAGGGAGTGAGGAAGAAAGGGAAAGAGACATCAGTGTATGGTTGCCTTTCACCTGCCTCCAGCTACAGACCTGGCTGGAGACCTGGCTTGCAACCTGGCAATGTGCCCCTTACTGGGAATCGAACCAGCAACCTTTGGGTTCACAGGCCAGTGCTATCCACTGAGCCACCAGTCAGGGCTATAACCTATTTTATCACTCCATTTATATCCTGCCCACCTTTGCCAAAGGTTTTCAAAAAAATGAGGGATAAAGTCAGAATTAGAGAATAATAGTCTGACTTCCTGTGAGAGCTGACTCCACTATATCACACTACTTTGTCCTCTAAACAGCAAGGAAAAACAGAAGGAGTGTATGTTGGGAGTAGGGAGGACTTCCATTAGAAAGAGGCTATTAGTTCCTATTAATGACACAATCAATCATGTCCCCTAAAGAATTAAGTTTACGAATGGTAAATTAAACCCCAACCTCTAGTAGAGCAACCTTGGTAGAAATAAGCCAATGGAGAGCACTAGAAAGGGGGGCAGTTAAAAAACTAAAAGAGAACTATGCCCTAATCACAGATGCAGCTGCTATTTGGCAGAATCCAAACCTAGTGTATCCCTTTGGCTTTTTTCTAAGACTGGATCTCAGCAGACTCAAAACAGTCTCTATATCACATTAAATGCCAGCGAAGTCCACTCAAGGAATAATAATCAACACTCAAGTCCACTCAAGGGATGAATATCCTGACCTGGGACAAGTATTGATCCTGCTGTTTACTTATTTGTTAATTGTATCTACAATACAAAGTAATCTATTTTTTAAAGCTTGTGTGTTAGAACTGCTTATATTAGATTAATTTACATGGATATGTTAAGGGTGATTCTCCATAGATGTCCTTTTTCATCTGAGGACAATTTCATATGCTTCAACTTGAAGAACAAAAAGATGGGTCAAGGTTTTTAGGAAGTGTACTAAAATGTGGTATAGGTGAGATTACACTAGAAGAGAGCAGTAACTACTCTAAATGAGTTTAAAACACTAAATTCAGATTAACTCTAACTTGCAATATTAAGGAACTTAGAAACATAATCTCATCACCATGTTCAGAGATTTGGGGAAAGCCTAAAAAAAGAGGATCCAAATGGTTAGAAATGGTAATGCTCAGAAAGAAGTGAAAGAATATGGAAACCACAGAAGTGAGTACTTAGCAAAATGTAAATGTTCAATAACTGATCACTATACAGTTTGTGAACATTATAAAACAATGAAGTGATTGCTAAAGCATTTGTATATTTTGAACTAATAGCCAAATTATACTTAACAGTGAAACAAGACAAAGTGGATAATTTAAAAACAATAAATCTGGACAATTGAATACAATATTTTCATTATTTCCAGAAGATATAATTGTATAACCAAACAATTACAGAGAATCAATTGAAAATTCATTTGAATTAATAAGACAGTTCAGTAAATAAGCTAAATAAAAGATAAATTAAAAACCAATAGCTTTTCTACATTTTGCCAACCACCATTAGAAATTTTAACAGAGGCAAATTCAAAAAGATGGTGCCTGACTGATAAAGCATGAATCAGCCATGTTCAACTTCCAAAAGAAAGTTCAGGAAAAGAAGAACACTGTCAACAAGGCTGAAAATTATGATGATAAGCCAATCTATTGTTCAGTTTGGGGGAAACTGACACTGATAACAAGAACCATGGGAAATAGCTGTTAATTTTGTAGCCAAGTCACATACATACTTTGCATAATCATCTTTTATAGTTGAGCATTCAAGAAATAGTGCTTTATTTTTTTTACCTAAATGATTATAAAATATAGGATCCCTGTTAGGTCATAAAGAGAATTCCAGGACTTCCCAAACACAATTGTTTTCACCATGCTCTCTGATCACAATGTAACAAAACTGGAATTAAATACACACACACACACACACACACACACACACACACACGTCACCTTCTAAGTACTCTGAGGGAAAATTGGTATCAAGATTGCGATTAACAATATTTTAGAAATTAATAACAATAAAGCATTACATATAAAACTTAGGTACAGGCCAAACTTAACTCAGATGCAAATTTTAACTCAGATGCATGATTTTAAAACTATTTCATTATTTGATAGGAAACAGAACTCAATAACCCAGCATTCAACTTCAGGTACTAAGTTAAAACTGAGCATGAGTTCAGTAAGTCTGGTTAGTAGGAAGTTGAAAGACTCTATCCTCTTCACCCTAGCAACCAAAGCAAATCCAATAAGCTGCAAAATCACAATTTCTAAGACAATAAAAAAAATCTTAGGATACAATGAATGAATTCAAGAAATGAAAAACCTTGAACAGGAGAAAAGAGACCACAGCTGCTTATAGTCCTGGCATAGTGACAAGAGTGAGGACAAACGTACCACAGGTGGGTTAAGGAGGAGTGAGTGGAACGTGCAACATTCTTTTAACCACCATGTGGAATTACACACTAGAATTCAAAGGAGCCGCAGCCCCCACGACAACCCTCTCTCGCAGTTCATCTGGCAGCTCCTCACCATGCACAAAGATAGCAGAACATGTAAGAGAAAATCACCCATAGTTAGAAAAGCTGGTGTCTCACCTAAAAAGCACTAAGACATTTCTGGAATCTGGCTAGTGGCTTAGTCTCCAAAAACCACTGAAGGAAGTTTTGATCACATTTAAGTGGTTGAAGCTAGTAGTGAACTGAATGAGATGAAAACTAATTAAAGAAATAAAATAACAGACCAGCTCAACAACACAGGGCCACATTAACTTAGGGCCACTTAGGAGTGTGACCAAGAAAAAAGTGTCATGCCCTTTTCATGAGGTAAATATTAACCTCAGCGTGCAGCATCCTTCTATGCATTGTGCCCACTATGCAATGAGACATACAATGAAGGAAGAAAATGTGGTCTGTGGTCAAGACAGAAAAGCATCAAAGGTTATTAGATGAAGACTTTGAAATATCTAATAAAAATTTGCTAACAAGCCCTGGCTGGTGTGGCTCGGTGGATAGGTGCTGGCCTGCAAACCCAAAGGTCACTGGTTCAATTCCTAGCCAGGGCACATAACCAGGTTGCAAGCCAGGTCTTCAGCCAGGTCTGTAGCTGGAGGCAGGTGAAAGGCAACCATACATTGATTGATCTTTCTCTCCCCCTCTGCCTCCCTCCCTTCCCCTCTCTCTAAAAATAATAATATAATCTTTAAAAAAATGCTAACAGATCCAGTAAAAAGGTGGGCAACATACATGAAGAGATATTTTAAAATTCTGCAATTAGAAGCTGAAAAAAATCCAAAGGCATGCTAGAAATAGAAAATATGCTATCAGAAAATGTTATTGAAAGTATCAAAGTAAACATTCTTACTTTATTTTTGATTTTAGGGGAAAAACACTCCATCTTTGACCATTAAATATGTGATTAATTATAAGGATGGAAGGACAGAGGACCAGGGTCTTTTTTTTTAATATATAGTAGATGTCCTTACATTGAAGAAATTCTCTTGCTGGGAGTTTATTTTGTTATGAATAAAGGTTACATTGTGTCACATGTTTTTCTGCATCAATTTAGGTAACACAGTTAGCATCAAAGGTGGAATTCTCTAGAATAACGTTGGCTCACAAAAGATGGAAAAGCATTATTTGGGAAAAAGAATGAGGGAAGAAGGAATGATGTGCAGCTACCAAATCATCTGTGATATGAGACAGCAGTTGCTTAATTCGAAATATCAGACCCAAGAATCCATAAAGAAATGCAAAATCATAACAAACAAGCTAAATATACAATCCCCTGGTTATTTTCATCTGTAATAGCTAAAATCAAAGTAAAGAAGTAAAGAAATGTTGGGGTAGGTTCTGGTCCTGCATTAAGCTCATACTTTTGTCTTGTCTGAGCTCCAGCCTCTAGCTTAAGAGTCATTACCGAAGAGAAGAATTACGCTGGAAAAAAAAATGGCACTTCAATAACCTCTGGTCACCAGAAAGGTAGTCAATGTTGTGGGGGACAAAAACAAAAACAAACAAACAAAAATACTGGAATCAGGGAGTATAATGTGAAGGAGTTGTCTCATTTTGTGAATCAGTATCACTGGCTTCCCAAAGAACTTTTACTAAATGGACTATGAAAGTGACTACTTAGGAGAAAAAAATTTTTTTTTGCTTTGTATGTTGCAGAATGGAGGAGCATGTTTAGGGTGATGCAAGATTCATGCATAGCTCACTACTGAGTAATCACACATGACTGTACAGTGTCCATGAGTGTGGGGGGTGGCCCTGAATGGAGCCAAGAAGCAGACTACATCCAGCCACTGGTAACCCTTGGAGGAGCTATAAATGGCTCCTGGCAGGAATAGATAGTCATTCTGCACAGAGATTCGCATACTGGTGGTACATACAAATGCTGGAAACATTATAAAAAGACTGGGACAGAACTCACTATTCCAATTTGGACCACCAAATTGTATTTCTTTAGATCAAGGAACATGGTTTGCAGCCACTGGTATGAGGACAATTTAATGATAATTCTTAAAATGTAGAAATGGCTTCTAAATCTGCATTGACAGTGTCTGAAATTTGAGATGAATTCTTACATTACTATGATGAAGAAATATACTATTTTATTAACTGAAACACCTGCTTCATTTTTATATAATCCTTCATTTATTTGATCTCTGTATTCACCTTCAAGTCCTCATAAATTGCATCTTTCTCTGTAAAGTACTTGGTGTCTATAAAAGTAGCACACAGCAAATCCATAAGAGTCTGTAAAGTTAATAAGCACGATAATGTTGGTGACAATAACAGATCTATAGATCAAAAATATACATAGCTAATTAAAAATTTAATTTTCATTTCATTATAAAAGAATATTGCCCTGGCTGGTGGCACAGTGGATAACGTGCCGGCCTGTGAACCCAAAAGCCACTGGTTCAATTCAAAGGCCGCTGGTTCAATTCCCAGCCAGGGCACATAACCAGGTTGCAAGCCAGGTCTCCAGCCAGGTCTGTAGCTGGAGGCAGGTAAAAGGCAACCATACATTGATGTCTCTCTCCTCCATGCCTCTCTCCTTTCCCCTCTCTCTAAAAAATAATAGATAAAATCTTAAGAAAAAAAAAAAAGGAATATCAAGGAACAATGAGGACAGAAGAAGAAAAGTTAACAAGGAGAATTAATTAAAGAAAAATTTTAAAGCAAGAATCAAAGGGAAGGTGGGGAATGAAGCAAAGAAATAAATTACTTAACAAAACCACTCAGAGAACATGTAACAGGAGACAGGAAAGGCTGAAGGCGGACACCGCAGTAAGTGTAGCGGCATCTCTTTCTATCTGATGCCTCAGGGAGCCTCACCTCACATTCCCCAGAGATCTCCTTCAGGAAGATCAGTTTACTTAATTGGCTTGTCCTTTTTTCTTGTGAAATCATTACACTCTCCACCAGTGGTATTAAAACAAAATGTCTGATGTGGACAAGAAATTGGTTGTAGTAAGAATTTGATTATTTTGTGAATGGATTACTTGATTATTTTGGTTTTAAGTATGGGGTAAGATGAATGGGCCTTGCCATTTTATATTACTTCATTAATGACAAACATCCATTCCTTGGTATTCAATCAACACCTTCATTTTGTACGTTTTCCCTGTAATTCTTAATACCATGGTAGTGATGAAAGAAGTACCAGGGAAACTAGAGGCCTTTCCCAGGCCAAGAGCATCCGGAGGGTAGCCATCTATGTTCAAACTGCAAAGAGTATGAGTTTATCAGGTTGAATTTCTTCATTTAAATACAGGAGAAGCTTCTAGTCCATTAAGATGCCCCTGGCACCACACAGGTGGTTAGGTGCAGGTCTAATGTGAAGCCACAATCTTCTCATCACAATTTTGCCACTCCCCACTGTCTACCTTTCTTAATCTAGATGTGTTATATCAAAATGAGACTCAATGCAAATTAGTCAGCTTTCTCCAGAGAAAAGGAATCAATAGAATGTGTATATACACAAAAAAATAGTTATTATAAGGACTTGGCTCACATGATTATGGAAGTTGGCAAGTTCAGAATCCATAGAGTGGGCTGCTAGCCTGGACACCTACGGAAGCCAATGAAGTCCAGGGTCAAGTGTATTTCATGCCTTAAGAAGTCATGTAGGAAACTGTTGTTCAGGCCTCATAGTGTGTGGATAGGGGGTAAACTTAAAGACACCAAAATATCACCACTGAAATTCTGACCAGGATTTAGTATTTAAAATAACCATAAAATTATTTAAATGTGAGAATTATTTATTATTTTCCATTCCTACCTTCTGGTTCACCTGGCTTTCTGATCTGTACCAAAGAGTGCTGAAGTTACTTTGAATACAATTCAAGGATATTGTTTTTATTGCAAAATGACTTGAATATAAAACTAGTCTCTTTAGGGGCACCATCTGTTGTTCGTGACACTTTAAATGAAGGAGATTTCAGCTGCTAAATATTCCACAGAAGTATATGAAGAGAATTCAAAGGATTTGGACTTCTAAGAAAATACAATATCCCTTAAGCATGAAATGAAACTCTCTCTTTAAAGCGTTTGTAATAACAAACAAATGTTTGAGTCTATTTGATACACATCAATTTTTTCTGGAAAACCAAAATAACATAAAAATTAGATCAAACCTTCTATAAAGGAAGGGAAATGAAAATCAGTGGTAATCCCAATTATAATCATGCAAGCATAAAAACAAACAAAGGTAAAATAATTTGCCAAAATCAAATGGTTCTGAAAAAGCTAATTGATGTGTTCCCCTTTGCTTAAGACATAAATACAAATCAATTGTTCAAGGGTAGAGTTGAGTTTTGGAGGGCAAGTGGGCTAGTGGCATTTCTCTGAAGGGTTAATCAGACTTCCCAGGCCTTCGTAACTCATTTTTAAAGGACTTGAAGATATTAGACTATCTCAGGAATAATTGATGAATATTAATTGACATTCTAAACCCCTTGAGTATGAGAAGTTATCAGACAAAATTTTAGAAATAAGAGTACCTATTAGTACTGTTTTGAGCTCCTGGGATGAAAGGTTTTCAAGAACAGCTCGGTCAGACTATTACAAAAGAATAGGAGCTGCCATCCTTTGTGGACCACTCTAATCTATAATAATCTACTCTGTCAATAACCCAGTTAAACTGTGGTTTTGTCAGAGAGCTGAGGTCAGAAAGCATTATTGTACATTGTCATTTTGCTCTCTACATGATACACTACACATCATTTCTAAATGATATGCTGTGTTCAATATTTTATATGACTGAAGGATAACTCTAGACTTGAATTTATTGCCACACATCTTGCAAGCTAAATCATATAACATTACTTCAAACACTATTTTCAAGATACCTGCTAGCATAACTGATGATAAACTATTTCATATATAAATTCATTTTGTCTTATTTTTCATTTACTACTTTATTGCCTCATAGTTATCTAAAATATTTTATACCTAGAAAATTATTTGGAATCTTTACATAAAATCTAATTCTGTTGGAGTCTGATAAGTGAAAGAGAAAAATTACTCTCTATATAAAAATTATTTTAAGATTTTGTTTCTGCAGCCCTTGGCTGGTGGCACAGTGGATACGGCACTGGCCTGCAAACCCAAAGATTGCTGGTTCAGTTCCCAGCCAGGGCATCATAACCAGGTTGCAAGCCAGGTCTCCAGCCAGATCCGTAGCTGGAGGCAGGTGAAAGGCAACCATATACATTGATGTTTCTCTCCCTCTCTGCCTTCCTCTCTTCCCCTCTCTCTGAAAAATAATAAAATCTTTTTTTTTTTTTTTTTTGTTTTTGTGGTTTTTTTTTTATCTTTGAGAGGTTATGATTTGGGAAAGAGCTATTTGTTTTAGGATAAAAACCAATGCTATCTTTATTGCAACAATTGTTTTCAATATGGCTAAGAAAAAAATCAGGACAGAAATAGCTTGTTATATTTCTGAATTACTGATATCTTGTGCAAATATCAATTCATCCTAAATTTCATTTAAAATTTTATTTGTTTTCAACTTTCCTCACAGTGACTATTTCAACACTTAAATTTCAACAATAATCTTAAATTCCATAGTTTAAATGATCAACCTCACTTGACAAAAATCAATGAGATACTTTCCAAGAGATTCTATCACTTAGTATATACAGTACTCAAAAAGCCAAGTTTTTTTTTTTAATCCAAAAAGAAGAAAATTATCTAATATGAGCAGAGATCATAATGGTTACAGAAAGCATTTATTCCTTTGAAATAAAAATATTGACTGACAAGAATAGGAAGACAGATGTGTTCAACAAAAGATTTTTTTTTTCTTTTCTGAAAATGTTTTGACAGTCTAACAACATAATTAAGTGGTGGGAGACTTGGGTTTGTAAGCACAGAGACTGACATTGTATTTATTTTCTCACAAAACAGAGTCTCTCAATACAATATGGGGCCCACCAACTAGCTACTGCAGCTTTCAACCTAACACTCAAGGTCACTCAGGCGCAGTGATTGCTGTGTTAAAATACAAACCAAATCAGCCAGAGTAATTCTTCACAATTATTCTATGCAATGTATGCTCAATCTATAAGGTGTTGTATTTTGACATTTAGGATAACATGCCAGCAGATTGTGATTAATAAAATATCATAAGGTTCTATAAGAATAATCAACATATATGGACATGGACAAAAGGTGGGATTGACTTTGGGGGGAATGGGTGGGTGGGGAGGGGGACAGAGGGGAGCAAAAAGGGGATGGATGTAATACAACAACAATAAAATTCAAAAAAAAAAGAATAATCAACATAGATCAAATACATAATTGCCTAATGGATATTTATCTATGAATAACCTCCGAAGATACTGTGGGTAATATTGTATCTCAAGCAGACATAAATCAAGAAGGAAGATGATCCAGGGAACAGAGGAGCCAGGTGTCTGTGTCTGTCTCACTCAAGTGAAGATAAAGTCCAGGTAACCTAAGGTAAATAATTGGGTGTCTAGTTCTCATCTCCCTTTCCCACCTCCGTAAGATAAAAATGATGACACCAGCCAAGAATCAAGGAATGAAAAGATTATTTTGTTCATCTATATCCTAAATCTCAAAGAAAATACTCCATGTAAGTTGCATTAAAATTACTTTTGAAATCAAATTTATGCATTTTTTTAAAGAGTTAATCTGTGGAGAAAAAAGTCCCTACTAAATTGGCTGAAATGAAGCTCTGCAAACTTACCTCATAACTAGATTACAGTGTGGAAGTGGTCTTAAGAGAGAATGTAGATGTACCACAGCTTTTTTAATCCACTCTTTTATGATGCAGTATGCAATGTTTTTGGGGGCTGTACATTGAAAATTATATGGTTTTGTGAACCAATGTCACCCCAATAAATTCAATAAAATTTTAAAGAAAATAAGAGTGTGAATAGACAAATAAATTTCCACAATTCATCAATCATATCTCAACAAAGCTGAGGAATAAAAGGAAAAAATGCAGAAGGAAGAGCTAAAGGCAAATAAAACTCCAGGACTATTATATTTATATAATCTAAAGGTTTGCATGAGAAATATGACAGGGAATTATGTAAAAGAATAAAACAAGGGCAAATTATCAGAAAAAATAATTAAAAAGCTTTCCAGGAACATAAGACATTAAATTGTGGTAACAATGGCAGTAGTGATTAAAATGAAATCAAATCAAATACTTAAAATATAAAGAAACATTAAATCTTCAGGTAAAAGCATAACATCTTTGCAATTGCAAAAATCTATGACCAAGATTTTCAAGACAATTTCTTTTCTCATGAATGGGTTTATGGACTGCTTTTATAGCTATTGCTAACTTCCACATGTAGTAAGTAAATCATCCACCAAATTATCTATCAGCCCTTCCTAAATTTATCTATGTTTTTAGCTAACAGCACCTACTACATGTCTGGCTCTGAATTTAAACTCTAATTAGAAATAATAGGAAATCTCTTAACATAAGTTATCATTTGAAAATTTCAGAGAAAAATTCTGTGATTTCTCAGAGAATTCCATAAATTCAACACCTATTTTGAGCTTAACTATAAATTATTTAATTTCTAAAATACAGTAGAAATGTTAAAAAGAAGGAAACAATTTTATTTTTACTTATAGATGGCATGCCTTGAAACTCCAACTACTTGGGGCACATGTTTACCCTTTGGACAAATCAGTAAGCCCTGGAGGGGAAGGAAGAATAAGCCAGCTTGAACCATATGTCTAACTCCAGTGAGTGCCTGTTTGGAAGCTCTACTAGATTATGAATTAAGTAACATTAGTTCTCCCAAGAAAGGAAAGGATTATTAGCAGAAGACAGGGAAAAGGAATGCTAAACAATTTATTTTTAAGTAGGTATCTTATTGGATTACTATGAGCTTTAAATAAGACAAATGTAAAGTACTAGCCACAGTACCTGGTATGTAATAAACAGTTATCAAAAATTACTTTTTAAAAGATTTTATTTATTAATTTTAGAAAGAGGGGAAATGAGAGAGATAGAGAGGGAGAGAAACATGCATGTGGAAAAGAAGCATTGATTATCAGTTGCCTCTCTCATGCCCCCAACCAGGGACCAGACTCATAACCCAAGCATGTGTCCCTACAGGAAATCAAACAAGTAACCTTTTGGTTTTCAGGATGAATCCCAACCCCCTCAACCAAACTGGTCAGGGCAAATGTTAGTTATTAAAGTGGGGACCATCTCTTCCCCTTCAGATGTTCCTACTTTTGACTGTGAAGTAAGAATGACTGCCTTTTCAGTTCAGAGATACTGAGAAGACAGTTTCCTCTCCCCACCTCTAAACCTCTGTCTCTCTTTCAGTCCATCTAACCTTCTATCCTTCAATCCTAAAATCCCTTTCTTTTAGTCTCTATCTCCCATTAGGCAGAAAGAGCGACTTATCTGATTGGCCAAGTTTGAAAAAACACTAGACAAGAGTGACTGTCCTCTCCCAGGACTCCCCTTTTGCAATAGCTTGTCCTAGAGAAAAGAGGAAAGAAATCTATTCTGGCTCCTGTAGCTTACACAGGAAGCACAGCTAGATCACAGCTAATGGTTTGCCTTCTAGAAGGTGAGCTAGAAGACTACTTCTTCCTTTAAATATAAGGCATTTGGATTCCCGACATATCAAGTCAAATGTCTGCATTGTCTTTTCTTAAATTGGCCACCCCAGAGGACAAGTCTCAGGAAATCTGACTGTGGTGGCAGATCTATGGCCCAGCTTTACCAGAAAAATACATATATAATTATGTTTCTGTGTAAAAAATAAGTGTATATTTTAACTGAAACCACACTCAGAGGGATTAATTATCAAGCATTTGGTTGGCAAACATCTCAAGATCACCAGCACTGTCTGTTATTATTAGCATTGAAATATGGCACAGAATTCACAAGGATGAGATTTACATTGGCTGCTGAGTATAATTTTAGGTTTAAGCATAGTCTTTAGATCACCCATAATGCTTTACTAAAAGTCTGATAATAAAAAACATACACAACAGAATGTAGCCAAGGGGGTGGCACAGGATCTATTAAATATAACAGTTGAGATTTGGTAAATTATAGCCTACTAAAGTTTTTTTTGTGTGTGACACAAGGAAGTCATTAACTAAAGAATGCCTATATAAACAAATAAGCAAGCCAAACTTTAGCTCTTCGGGTTCCCTATTAGAAAGAAAATAACTTTAGGCATAACTTGTGTATAGGAATAATATCAAAGTATCTTAATATGGGGTTAAATAAATATAAGAATTAAATGACTCCCCTTGAACATATTCTTATAGGCATATACTTCTTCAGAGTAAAAATCAGAGTAAGGGTCAGAAGGCAATAAAGTATGGGAAAGAGAGAGTCTTTGCCTTCAAAGGGAAAGCAATGTCATGAACAGACAAAATTTTAAATATATGAGAAAGGATTGTATGGGAAGATATTATTTTAAAAGGATTAAGATATACAAAGAAGTACAAATAGATAAGTTTTCTACTCTGTGAGTGGATGATCAGATGACCACTGGGATCTCTCCCAGCTCCATGAAACCATGAAGTTCTTTAACATAAAGTCTCTAAGTAACTAGTTAAGAAAATGGAAGAAGTTTAATTAATGTTCTTAGTCATTTTTTAATAGTCTTAAGCTTAAACTATAATTTTCTCTTCTCATTAAGTCTTATATGATTTCTAAAATTTATATATTAAAAGAATTACATTATAAAGGTTGCTCTCCCTAAGAAAATGCATCAGATTGTAGCAAAAAACTGAATCTGCAAGAAAACAAAACTAAACCAGTCTTCACTACCACCAGGATGAAAAGTATCCTATTTTTACTGCTCCATTAAGACTACTGAAAATTTATATTTTCTAGAGTCTAAAATCATTAAAAGACTGTTACTCATTGACCATGGAATTCTACATTCAAATGTAATTTTAAATATGTAGATTCAGTGACACCGAAGTGATATTTATATACAGACAAAATTATTTGAATTTGCATAGGTAGTATGCTTACTCTTAAACAATGTATAATTACCAGATACAAGAATAATTATTAACAAGGAATAGCCAGAAGTTCATGCAAATTTTTTTTGATGAGCTGCCAGGAATGCACCAAAAATGCAAGCTACTTATTCTGATGTCATGGTGAATGCTATGTAATTTCATAATTTTAATTTTTCCATATGTATAATAGAGATAGAAAAAATGAATAGATTTTTCTTTGTTTAGTCTGAAAACAGGACTGCCTAAGAATTTGAACTGGAATGTGTTAACAAAATGTAATTTTAAATCTTATTTCAAGACCTTCGAAAAATTTCAAGTGTGATTAAGAGGGATGTTCTGGACAGTAAGAGTGACCCTAGTAACAGACAAAGGTCAAGGAAAAGATATACCCAATCACAAGCTATCCCTAAGGTAGAATTCTAAGAACAGTGGTTTTAGGTTACTTTCTATCATCTGCAATGCTATCAATTGCCACTGCGATGTCAAGTGTTCATTGAAGTGCACTTTATGCTGGAGTGATACACTGGGGAGCAGGTAAGCACATGGTCACTCACTGGCAAAGTCAGGCAGGAGTCAAGCAGTAGCTTCAAGAGGGACAGTATTGTAACAAGCGGGATCAAGAATTTAACATGAAATCCCAGAAAGCGGTGGCTGGGAGAAAAGAAGACCTTCCCTCCTATCCTACATCTGGAACCTCCTAGCTGCCACACATGGGCCAAACTTTCAAGTTCCTGGTGCGCTTGCATACAAATATGTGGCTAGAGCACCTGCTATTTTGTTAGATAGACCATTTAATTTTTCTATGCATCATTAATTTTTCTAGTCACTGCTATTCTTGTTTATAAATCATAAATTAGTATTAGTCTATCTTTATCAATTAAGTTTGTCCAGGGTTCTTGATTAACCCCACAATATTAACGGTACTAATGGGCTATACCTTTCCAATAATTATACTGTAGTTTCAGGTTTACAGGTGTTGCAGCTTAATACAGAATTACCCATTCTTCTGGCTCTAAAGTCAAGTCAAACCTAATACCGCAACAAAATTACATTCACATATTAAAACTACAAAGTTTTTCCCAACAAGAAATGGAAATAGTAGATGAATCCCAGGCTTACTCGCCCAGCCCAAGAAGAACTCTGCAAAAGATTTGAAGAACCATTGGCCTAAGAGATACCTTCAAATTTGTGCTCTCAGTTGAGAATAAAGCTATCATATTCTTGCATGACGAAGAAGTTACAATAGAGAATGTCCAGGTTTGAATCATCATATCCTAACCGGTTCTTTCATAATGCCAGGCAAATTGTATATATAATACAGGTTGAAAAGAGAGAAGAAGAATTGCAGCCATCATTATATTGAATAAAATAATATTGCCAAAACTATTCTCTCTGTATTAGCTACATATGCATATGAGAATTAATTTAAGATTATCTTTCATGATCTAATTATAATAACAAAAGAATACAATAAGAACCGTTTACACTGTGCAATTGATGATCATCATGCAACTCATGGAAAAGTACATTTTACTTAAAGATAAATTGTTTAGAACTAAAGACAGTGATCTCTAACCTCTAAATTCCCTTTGTTCCTCAAACTACCTTCACAGCTTCCTCTTAATCAAAGGCACTTAATAAAAGGTGAAAAATTTACCTAATTTCTCAAATCCATGTGTTTAATATTAAATAATAAAGGATCTCAGCCCTGGCTGGTGGCACAGTGGATAAAGCACCAGCCTGTGAACCCAAAGGTCACTGGTTCGATTCTCCAACCAGGGCACATAACTAGGTTGCAAGCCAGGCCTCCAGCCATGTCTGTGGCTGGAGGCCAGTGAAAGGCAATCATACATTGATGTCTCTCTCCCTCTCTGCCTCTCTCCCTTCCCCTCTCTGAAAATAATAAATAAAATATTTTAAAATAAATAATAAAGAATCTGTAATCCTGGTCATATACTTCCCATATTGATCAAAGTGATATAGTAGAAAAGGAAGTAAAATATATCTTCTTAATTTGTTTTCAGGTTTAGAGTATATGGCTACCATGGTTATAACTTAAAATAGTCCAAAGAGATGATGAAGTTTCAAATAATTAATTCTTATGTCTAAGCTACAGACACAAAAACTAAAAGATTTCTATTTCTAGTCTGTCAGAAAAATATAATCTATGGAGTACATGTTTATGTGAGTTCAAATTCAGAAAGTACAATTATGAAAAAGTAATGAAAGAACAGTAGTTAAGTGTGATGCTACCTTTCCTCGCAAGGCAAAAAACAACAGTATTCAATTATTACTCTCAGTCCACTAGAGGAAGAAGTTAAAATGGAAAGAATAATCCAATATTGGGAACCTCACACTGAATAAGCCAGAAAGGTCCTGGGCTCTCCTGCAAGCAGAAAGGGGCAATTCCCATTGGGAAAATGGATTCCATTGTCTAATTGCAGAAGGTGACTACCTCTGGGGATTAAAAAAAAAAAAAGAGTCTTGGTTTTCATAAGAAAATTTCAGTTCTGACTTATCAGTAAAGGGAGCTATAAAACATGGGGTTACCCTGAGCATAAGGGTTTGCTTTCAAAACACTTCAATTGAGCAAAAGCATAATTTCTCAGGGCTTCTGGCTGATTATAGGATTATAAACAGCTCAAAGGTTTTGGTCTGAAAATCTTAATGGGGGGACAGAGGGGAGCAAAAAGGGGATGGATGTAATACAACAACAATAAAATTAAAAATAAATTAAAAAAAAAATCTTAATGGTTTCTGGGCAAACTTCCTCTCTTGAGGTCCAGGTTGTTATGTGTCAGAGGATAAGAGTTATGCATCTGTTTTACCAGCTTCCTAACCCTACCATGCCTGCTGCTCTGCACTATCCCAGCCCAAGAATGTACTGCCATCTCACTGGGCCAGATTTGCTGAACCTACTTAGGCAGACCCCATCCTGGCTCTACGGTGAGTTGCTCTAACCTGAACAATTTATCTATCACTTTTATTTTCCAGTTAATAAGTCTACGACTAGAGCTAAAATTTTAAAGCAGTTAATAACGGTCTGACAGTTCAGGCTTCTTTCCTAGCCCATAGCAAAGAAGAACAGTGAACACATGAAATACTAAAGGATTTGTGTGTGTTTAAATATCCCGTAAATTCAATCAGAAAATAAAAAGTATTGTTTATGGTTGTGAGAAAATTAGAAAAGACTAAATTGACAATGGGTAGGGCACCGGCCTGCAAACCAAAAGATCGCTGGTTTGATTCCCCAGCCAGGGCACATAACCAACCAGGTTGCAAGCCAGGTCTCCAGCCAGGTCTGGAGGCAGGTGAAAGGCAACCATACATCTCTCCCTTTCCCTCTCTCTAAAATAATAAATAAAATCTTTAAAAAATATTTTAAAAAAAAGACTAAAATCATATGAAAAATACAGATTTTCCAAAATATTCAGTTAAAAATTCCAGTTGTGTTGGGTTCCAGTTCTAATGACTTTCCTGAATACTGATAGCAATGTAGCTAATATTAAACTTTTGCCATCCTAAAATTGCTAAAGAGAGATGGGAAGACTTTATTTCTTGGTCTTGTTCAGTTTTATGATGAATAATACTTCTAATCATGTCGTAGAACTTCAATCCCATTTTGAAGGAAAAGAAATAGTTGCTGACAGTGCTTTAGAAATTAGAAGAGAACTGCCAGTAACCTTCATGTCAAGTAGCAGAGCAAGCAATAAAATAATGAAATAAAAGACAGCCTTAGCATGGAAAAGGTGACACTCAGTCCCTTCCAAAAAAATAAAAAAAGCAATTGGTTCATTGATTTGTTTGCTTGTATGAAAATAAAAATAAAGTCGCCTTCACTCTAAATGTAACGTAGATATTACACAATGGTATGCTGCCATTGTCCTTAACCTAATTAGTAATGAAGAGCTATCTAGAGCTATTACCATTTCTACAAATTATTCATGACATGGAATTGGCCTTGATGATATACCTACTGTTTCTGGCTTAACGGGAATTCTAAAAATAACCGTCTTATACCTGATAGTTGTCTATTATAGGCACTTAGAAATCACAACATCTCTAAGTTTTCATCAAAATTATCATCCTAAGAAATCCAGATCCAATTGATTTTTAATCATCCAGAAATGTTATTTTCCAGCTTTTTCTAACAAAGATAATTTTGTTTTATTTTTATCAGCAACAATTGCATTGGTGTCCCCACCTTGTTTTTCAAAATTTCACTTAGCTTTTGTGTATAGATTGCTTGCATCAGGTCCACATAATATTTTGTTTCAGTAGTAAAAACACTTAATATGATCTCTAGCCTCCTAATAATTCTTAAGTGTACAATACACTATTGTTGACTATAGGTATTATTGTATAGCAGATCTCGAGAGCTTATTTACCTTGCTTAACTGAAACTTTAATCCCATTGCTTAATGGCTCCCTATATAACAATTTTGATAGGAAGCATCTGCAAGAATTTTATCTAAAAGTATATTAATCATGGCTCTGGCTGATGGCACAGTGGATAAGGCACCAGCCTGAGAACCCAAAGGTCGCTGGTTCGATTCCCAGCCAGGGCACATAACCAGGTTGCAAGCCAGGTCTCCAGCCAAGTCCGTAGCTGGAGGCAGGTGAAAGTCAACCATACATTGATGTCTCTCTCCCTCTCTGCCTCTCTACTTTCCCCTCTCTCTAAAAATAATAAATAAAATCTTTTTATAAATAAATATATTAATCAATCCAGATTCCAATATTTTATTACCTTCCTAAGAATATTCAAGTTAAATATGGTTTTCTTAAGTGTTTATTTGCTATTCAAATTTTAATCAAAGTTTCAGAATTTAATATGGATGCCACTCCAGAATAGCCTTAATGTATAGGAACTATTAACATTTCAGCTGATTAATATTCACTTTTATTGTTTTATAAATTTATATCATCTTAATTTTTTTCTTTCTAGTTTTATTTTGGGAACTTTCTCACAGAAATTAAGAAAAAGTTTCAACCAAGAGAAAGTTTGAGGCAGCATTAACCACTTTCTCCAAATAGGACCCCTGCCATCTAGAATCCCCTGCTACAGGTGAAGGGCTGGACTGAGTTCTTGCTCTCTTGCAAAAGGTTCTTCTCCTGGAAGCTCACTTTATCTGATTGGGAGGTAAGGGGTTTCCCTAGACTTACTAGAGAAACCTTAAGAAATGAAAACTTCACCTAATCTTATACACAATCTGATGATAGATATTAGGTGGAAAACACTTATTAACATAGACATCTACTGGTAACATGAGGGATCCTTAGAGTGATAGTATTTTATATTTTGACTGTATCAATATCAATACCCTGGATGTGATGTTACAAAATGGTAGTCACTATTGTGGTAAACTAGGTAAAGGGTACATGGGATCTCTCTGCATTATTTCTTACAACTGTATGTGAATCAATCACCTCAAGATTTAAAACAAATGCACGCATGCATGCATGCACACACATACACACACACAAGCGTGCACACCCCCCCCACACACACACACACATATACTATCCATCTGAAGTGCTCACTTAATCCTCCCTGCCCTTCTGTGAAAACTGGCAGACATGGAGAAAACCTACCTCAGAGCTGTCCCAAATCCAATTTTCTCTAGGATAAAGCATTGTCCTCAATTTTTTCTTGCATTTTGGCTCAGGGGCCCTAATGACTAAATGAATGATCTACACTATTTCACTTTACTTCTTTGGGCTTCAGTTTTCTCATATAACATGAGGAATTGAGCTATATATTTTTTAAATATCTTTCATAATCTAAAATATTGTAATTCCAGGTACATTGAATTAGTGACTAAGTTTTCTTGAAGCAAAGTATATAGTAACTGAGACACATTATCAGAAGTGAGTCCTTAAGTAAGATATCTAACAACAAGATCAGTACCTTGGACTTGTTGGCTTGCATCTATTGATCAGCAATGGAAAGCTTTGGAGGAGAAAGAAAGTAGCACTTCAGGAATCCTCAAATAATTCAGTCTCCAGTCGTCAACTAAAAGGTGCTTATCCCATACTCCTACAATTTTATAACAACTTAGGTGACCTCTAATCCAAATGTTCACATTAACACTTTATCTTGATATAAAAATTTTGAACCATGATCTCCTCAAGAATATACCTCACAAAGTATTTGAACTAGTCATTCTTAACCTCAAAACAGTATAAAAAACAAATGCAAACTCAGTTATGAAAATGCATTCATGCAGTTACTTTAATGTTTTGTTTTTAACTTCCACTGAAGATTAAATAAACCAATGACTATTTGAAAAACATTACTAAATATTCTCTTAAAAATTTTTAAAAGAGATCGTCTTTATACTGTTGAGTTTCTCTGCAAAGGAATTTGTGTAGATTCAGCACAGATAGGAATATAAACTTTGAAACTTTGGACCCTAGAAAAAGCTTATCTCTTCTAAAGAACTTACGCATTGACTTTCATCACATAATTAGAATTTATATTCTATGATGTTTTCACATAATCAGTCTTAAAACTCAAACTTAGTACTCTTAGATTGGTGGTATTAATCAGTTCTTATTATACATTTAGAATATTTCATAACTCATGTTAAGAATAAAGATTTCTAGGTCCAAGAAATTCTAATTAACTAGGTATAAAATAGGGGCCTCAAATCTGCCTTTTAAAAGAATATATGAAATAACTATGATGCAAGTGGCCGGTGGACCTCGTATTGAGAAATACTAGGCTTAATTCTAAATCATCTTATTTTTTTAACTTCCAGTGTATCTATTTTATAGCAGTAGCTTTATTATACAATTATTATATTATAGATCATCTTAATTATTTTCTAGACTTAAGCAGGCTAAAAATAATGTGTACATCCCAACATAAGCACATATAGCAGGTAATTAATTTGCAACCCATGGGGAAAAACTGAGGGTAAACATCTTTGTATCCTGGGCAAGACAAAATTACTTAAAATTCCATAGACAAACAAACAAAAAACCAACAACAACAACAACGAATATTATTGCATCCAAGTTAAGAATTTCTTTTCAATGAAAGATACCACAAAGTCAAGAGACAATTGACAGAATGGGAGAAAATATTCACAATACTGAAAGCATCAAACATTTGCACAGGCTATGCTGCATACACCAACATACATTAGGATATACCCTGAACTTATGCAATCAATAGGAAAAAAGTAGCAACCCCAGTGAAAAATGGGCAAAGATTATAAATAAGCAATGGAAAGAAAAATATTGAAATACTAACAAGCATTTAATGAAATTCTTAGGTTCATTGGTTATCAGGGAAATACAAGTTAAAACAAAAATAAGGATGTAATACATTTAATACACTGGTAATACACTGGTAGACAAGAGGCTATATTCATTTTTGTGTTCACAGAACCACCAGGATGCTAATTTAAGTCACTGCTTTCTCCTTAAGTCACCTCTTGACTTGAGGGAAGGCAGAAAACACCTCATTCTCTTGTGGAAGAAAATTCCCCACTTGCCATCAGGTGTGCCAAGACACCTATCAAGAGACCCAGAAGAGTAGAGTACAGCAACCTCAAGGGTATAACCGAGGCAGACTTTAGACCACTGCTGAGACAGCTGAGTTCCACACATCAGAGTGCTGCCCCACACCACACTGATTTCCCTTGGTATGGCCACTGAAGGCTCTACTCCACAGGTTAGAAACTGTACCTTCTCCAGCTCTTCCTTGCAAGAAGCTGAAGGCTCCCGTGTCCATTTTGCTCTCTAGCGGACTCAGTGCCCAAGACTCTGGGACTCAGGTTTGTTATTCCCCATTCATTGCTGTATGTATTATATTCCTCCTAGATTGTTAGAATGTGAGTAGGATATGAATGTATGCTAATGTTCTACCTTGAGTAAACCTGCATTCAATAAAAGCTGGGTGAATAGTACAGTTACCTTGTGTGACTTCCTTGGTGCTGGGTTGGTCCATAGGCAGCAAGCCAAGCAGTTGTCTGGCTGACTTATAGGAAAGACTGTATCTCAAAACATAGGCTCATGACACCCAATAGCCTTAAGCAATAAACTCACATGCTAAAGTACTTAAGTGCTGAAATCAAAGTGGAAAAACCACTGCTTTGGAATGTGCATTTGTGGAAAAATTCATTTTGTAATACAAACTAAATAAAATCTCTAAAGTTATAAACATCACCTTCTATAGAAAATCAACTTGGTTTAATGATTAGGGCTATGCACTAGAACTCAACAAATATTTTATTCCCTGTGCAGCCATTTCCCCCTATGACTAATATTAGTAAATTATTTAAATTCACTGTGATAAATAGGATATACAATAATTCCTTTCTCTTGTCTCAGAGGCATAGTGTGAGGTTAATTAAATAACAGCTGCAAAACACGTTTGGCTCCATAGAGAAAGACATTTTATAAGACAGTGTATATATATGCAGCATTCTTTCCCCTCTGATTTTCATAGGGCTAATTGTTCCTCAGGACTCAGCCCACGGCAGAGAAACAACCATGATGAGGCTTTCACAAGCACCAAATTCACAAGGGCAAACATTTGTCACAGCTGGTGCCAGGCACGGTCCCTAAGACCACTGCCATTTGGTGGAATGCAATTGTTGTCCTTCTCTTGGGCTTCTATTTCATTCGTGTGAAATGGTGACAAGATAATTTGGGCTTTCCACTATCACGGATTTGTGACATAGACAATGTTAATCATCTTGAGGATTGTTATCTGTGGCGCATGAGGGCCATGTGCCACAAAGCCACCCTGAAGGTCAGGTGGTGTTAATGGAAGGAAGAGCTGTATAAACAAGACATTTCCAGGGACTTTGAACTCTACTTGACTCTCAAATGGGGTTTGCCATATAAACCTACTTTTGTGTTTCATTATAGTCTGGAATTAAGGCTAAAAAAGACAAAAAAAAAAAAAAATGTCATCACTGGTGATCATTAAATCCAATGGTGATTGCTCTGGGAAAAATATGTCAGTCTGCAAATGTTGTTTGTATTCATTTGTCAAAAGAATAAGAGGGACTGATTAACAAAAATAAATAAGATCACTGAACAGCCCTGAAGTCTATCAAGTCTATGAAGTAATTGTCATATTTTGACAAGCATGATGAATTTTTAAATTAATCCTACAAAACTAGATTTTCATGAAGTAAGATTCCTTTCTATCTTTTCTCATATTAGTTGGAAGGTGTGAACAGACATACATCTAGAGAAAACACAGCAAATGTCTTTCATTTACTCCTGATAAAACGTTCTCTTAAGAAGTAATACTACATGATAAAAACATGGGCTTACGGAGCAGAAATACTGCCTTTTACTTCTATACAGCAAGCATTCCTTGAGAATACATATGTTTGTGTTTTATTTGCATTTAAAAATTTTTTGTGGCTGCATCAGCCTTAGGCAAAAAAAAACTTTTAAAGAAAAAGGAAAAAGAAAGAAAGAATAGATGAAACTCGTTTTGATAGACACATCTCCCCACTTTTACAAATACCTTCCCTGAGGTGAGAGTTTTCTCACCACCGAGTTTCTCTAATCATCAGATAACTAAGATTTAAATCAGTATACACTAAAAGGTTATAGATCTTGAGTAAGTCACTCCACTGACAAACAAGCACATCTTGGGATAATTATCAGTCACTGCTTAATCCAAAAAGAAGAAAATCAAAAGAAAGTTTCTAGAAAACTGGGCAAGGAAGAGAGTTTGGTGAATTCTTTTTTCTAGAACCCAAGATTTCATTATACTAGCAGTCATCTGTTCAACTTGTTGATTTTTGAAAGTTCAAAACCACTTAGGCACAAGTTATACTCTCAGTCCTTCAAATAAAATGCTATCTTCTTACTCCAGCCTCATATTTTAGCAGAGTTGTTACACCCAAAAGAAATAAAAATCAGATGACCCAAAGTATCAAAAAATAATAGATGAATTTACTGAAATATCTTGAAGAGTCAGCAAAAGGAGGGACAAGGAACACAGACATTGTTTTATAGTCTGTTTTCAATAGATTTTTCTCAACTTCATGAATTGAAGCAAATAATCCCCTAAATTTTCCATCTTTGCATTTCAGAAAGCACCCCAACCTTCTGTTCCATTATTGACCTCCAGGAGAACTATTTTCTTATGTGAGCGAAAATTTTTATGCTGTATTTCTACCCAGTGTTTTAGCCAGTGGATACACCAGAAGCACAGAAACCTGGCAATTACCTTTACAGGGTGGAGAGAGGGTCACAGACCAGAAGCGCAGGTCCTTCAATAATTTACTCCTATAGCATAAGAATAATGTCATCAAAAAGGGAAGGGGTCCCTGGCTGGTGGCTCAGTGGATAGGTGCCAACCTGAGAACCCAAAGGTTGTTGGTTCAATTCCCAATCAGGGCACATAACCAGGTTGCAAGCCAGGTCTTCAGCCAGGTCCTTAGCTGGAGGCAGGTGAAAGGCAAACGTACATTGATGTTTCTCTCCCTTTCTCCCTCCCTCCCTGCCTTTCTCTCCAAAAATAATGAATAAAATCTTGAAAAAAAAAAGAAGGAAAGGGTCTCTGTTTGAGTAGCATTTTTATCCCCATCATGGCTGGTCTCCATTCAGCCCTCTGAAGGGTAACTAATAGGCAAGTAAGTGGTCACTGTAAGGCACATGGCTCAGGGCTGGGCACACAGTAACTTAATGATCGTGCTCACCCCACAGCAGCGTTTCTCCTGCGGTGGCCTAACAAGCCCCAGCATGTGTTTGAAGAGCCTCCGTAACTCAAACTGACATGTGTTCTCTGGCGGAGTTTGCTAGTTACCTTTTTTATCACCAGTAGCTTGTTTGTTTCTCAGAGCAATAAAACTCTCAATTTTTTAGCTGAAGGCCCGGTGACCCATAAGAAACAATATATTCCCATTTCTCACTTGCCTTTCAGTTAAATACGCCCATAACAGTATCTCTCTGGCCAATGATATGTGAGCCAAAAGGATGTGTTTATCTCTTCTGAGTTGTGCTCTTAAGAGAATTCTCGATGGCTTCAGCTCCCTCACCTTCCCTTTCCTGCTGGCTAGAGTGAGGATGTGGGCGGGAGACACCACAGACCATGTGGATGAACCACCACACTGGAGAAGACAAAGCAACCAGAGGGAATCTAGAGCCTTGATACCTTGAAACCACCATACCAGCCCTGCAATTTTAAGCCCAAAATATCAGGGATGAGAAAAACGATCTCACTAATTTTGGGTCTCAGCATACCAACTCAAGAGCCTTCCGTTACTTTTCACAGCACCCTGCGCAGGCTTCTCTAGTAACATTAATTTCTCTGCATTAAATAAATGGCATTGTTCCTATCTATAGACTGTAAACTCAGGGAGTCTTATTAATACCTATATTCTAGTATCAGGTATATTGAATGTATGCGATAAATATTTGCTGGGTGGAAAAATAAATGGATGGCAGAATAAATGGATGGATGGATGGATGAATAAATGAAATAAGACAACTGATGGTGTGATCAGTTTGTAGTCACTCAAATTCAAATATTTTTACCTTATAATTTAATGGAGTTTTCCAACTTGGGCTTCAGGGCATAACATTTAAATTATAATAAAATAACAAATTTGGAAGAAGAATCCAATAATGGGTAATAAGTGTGATTTTGTAAAATGACGTTAGCACATACATAATTAATAACAGTTATTTCTCAAGTGGGATTCTCTTTTATTCACGTCTCCCTGTACACAAATCCTGGTTCTGTTTTTATCTTTCTCTCTATCTACTGATAGAGGTAGAAGCTCTAAGTAATAAGTTGTGAAATTTCCTAGATTCTATTTGTATTTCCATAAATCCAGTGTCTAATATACAAGGCCTCTGGACTTAAGTGTTGCTACCTCTGCTCCTTATCATTCATCTGTTCCCACCCCTCTGCATTTCCATGCTCAGGCATTGTTCTGCACTGCTGTGTAGAAAACATGCCCTGCCCCAGCCAATGTGGCTCAGCGGATTGGAGCGTCCTCCGGTAGCAGAAGGGTTGCAGGTTCGATTTCCAGTCTGGGCACCTGCACAGGAGCAACCAATTTATGTTTCTCTCTTACATCCAGGTTTCTCTCTCTCCCTTCCTCTCTCTAAAAGCAATGAAAAAGTATCCTCAGAAGAGGGTAAAAAAAGAAGAAAGAAAAAGAAAAAACTTGCTGACCATTCATGAACACCAAACTCTCTGTTTATACATTACAATTTACACTTGGAACAGAGTCACCCATTCTCTACTCATTCCAGGACTATGTCCCCTGTACCCTTCCACTGCAGTCTGCAGATACTTCTGCTGGCTGTAACTTAAATGCTCCAAGAAATAGCTCTCCTGTCCTGGGATGGCACTCACTGGCCTCCAGGGCATGACTGGCCATGTGTTCCTAAATTTCTGACTCTTAGCTTCACTGGTTTTCTGGTTGGCTCAAGCTTTTAAATCTGCATTTCCCTTTGGGGGTTTTCTTGACCTTCAGTTTCTACTGATCTTTCCTTTCTCTTTTCAGCAAGTCAGACATCATTCATCCTGCCCTAAGAATCCAGGTGTAAAGTATAGCAGTTGGGGGAAGTACCTCTGGGAAGGCATCTTCTATCCATGTCCCGTCCCTATTTCCAGCCCTCCCCAAAATCCACCGTCCTCTTTCCACAGTTTCTCCCTTCCACAACTACTACGGGGTGAGGAGCAAATGCTCATGCTTATTTTGCAAAAGCTGCAGCTGGCAGCTTGTACTTAGGGAAAAACCATTTCAATATTTGTTCTCCTTTAACTCTTCACAATCCACTTTATGTATCTTATTCTAAATCCTAAACAAAACCTAAACAAAACCTAAATCCTAAACAAAACATCTTGTCCTTCAGAAATTATATATATAAGTATATATATAATATATAAATTATATATATATATATATATATATATATGGTTCTATTCCTATATATAAAATGTTTTTTTATTGTTATGATGTAAGCTTATGTTTACCTGTACAGCTACCTGCTGTAGCGCTGGGCTATGAACTGAATTTATTTTATTCATCACTGTCTTGGGGTTGGAAACCAGAGATCTGGCAATACTGATGAAAGGAGATCTGAATAAATTATTTTGCTTTCTGTTTTAAGTAGATAACACATTTCAGAATTGGCTTCTCATATACAAATTCACAGCTCTCTGTAGCTGGGCAGTGCTTATCTTATCTTATCTTTCCATCTGATGAACTTTTTAATTTCTGCATTAATGCCAGTAGAGTTTTCTTTAATCATGTACTGATAAGGTACTGAATCAGCTATCAAAATACTTTATACCCCTCATATAGGAGTACTAGAGAAACCATATAGGTATGTACTCATTTTTTACTCAGCTAACCCACATATTAGCAATGCCAAATTCTGATAACTCAGGGATTTTTTTTACTGCCTTTTATATAGGAATTTGTCAAACTTATAGCTTTCTTGTTCCATTGTCTATTGGTTCAGTTCAAATACTACTATTTACTAGGCTTTACTCAATATAATCCTCTCAATTTTTCCTACTGAGTTTTAGGTTTCACTCCTCAAATATCCTTCAAACCTCATTTCACGCAATAGTGCTAATACATTTCAAATTGAGAGTCTTCAAGCCAGGAAAATACATGGCGAGAGGTTGAGACATAACTTGTGAAACTCTATTTGCCCAGACCATCTTTCAGAATACTTGAAAAATAAACTGTGGGTTTGATCATTCTAAATTTTCTTTATAGTGAACCTAAGGAAAATACCTCAGATATGTGTGTTATTGAAACCGAAAAAGCTGATATTCACACTGCCTGTCACCTACCAAACCCAATAAGCAGAGACAGGGATTGAATCTTTATGGGCACTTTAGTCACATGGTCAGTGATCTGAGAAGATGGGGAGGGGCGGTGAGGGTGGGGCGAGTATGTACCCTAACAGACAGTCTTACATTTCCTTTAAAGCCAGGCCTTTTTATAAGGAGGAAAAAGTGTAGATGAGGGATGTGAAATTCAGGAAAGAGGTTAATCAGATAAAAACTGAAGTTTGTCAATTGCCCTAACATCCTTTCCTCCCGGGACTGGTGATTTCCTGGGACTGGTGATTTCCTGAGTCAGGAGCCCTGAGCTATTTTCTTCATCTGTGTCCTGGGTGGGGTACTGTCTCTCCCTAGAACACAATGGCCAGATACCATCTTAATTGCTCTTGGTTTCTTATGGAACACAAAGGTCAAATAACTTGTGGTCTCCTGGAATCTGGGTAGGCCATTCCTTCAGTTCCTGAAACAAATGCTTTTTTACATGCATTTACTACTAGGCTTATTAACTATACCTAAATCTAAAATTTTCCAACTCTTGAAATCCCCATCATTATGATAAAGCACCTTCTCAAGGTAAGAATTAAATTACTTCTGTTAAAGAGTATGTTAAGTGTCTGCAGCATGTTTTCTCAAGGCAAATATAGATGCTATATGCTTTCTGACAAAAATATCAAGGCACATGTCACCGTCACAGGTATCAATAATCGCTTTCCATATTTTGACTATATGAGCTCCAGTGCTGTTACTTTCACTCTTTAAAAAATTCTTCAGAACTGGCGAAGAAATGAAACAGCCCCATACCATGGGGGCTCCGTGTTACAAGCCACAGAGGGGCAGTCTGGGAGACAGAAATAAAGCTCAGTGCTTTAAAAAAGGACAGCCATGAAAGACTTTTAAACTGATGAAATGGTTAATTTAATAACCCATTTTGAACATGTGTACTTTAATTCTGAAATTAAATTATTAAATGTAATTATTTCATCTGTAATTTTATCCCCAAAGGGAAACCAACAAAGTGGGAAGGACAAGAAGGGTAGTGATTGTCTTTCCATCAATAACTTGGGTCCTCTCAGAGCCGTGAAAAGGAAGTGGAGACCAGGAACTCTGCAGAGACAGGGAACCAGGTGACCTTATGATGGGATGATCAGATTGAGGGCTGAAACCAAGCAAACAAATCATTGATAAGAATAACAACTGAGTAAAGTAGCAAGTCAGAAAAGTGTAAGCCACTAAATCAGAAAGACAAGTCCTGAATGCCTAAATCTGCCTCATTTGCTTTTCATGGTGGTTGCCCGTCATTTTTGTTTAAAATTTTTAGAATACTTGAAATCCCCAGGGTAAACTAGAGATAATTTCTTCATTGACCACCACTCCCCTAGCCCCCAGTACGCTATACACATTTTCTATTGAAAATAAAGCTCAGTAAAGTCATAAGGGAATTTCAAAGTGTCTTTTTATACATGGTGCGTTTTCAGAACAAAAAGGAAAACTCCACAGGTTATTTAATGAATTCATTTATTTGTTTGTAAGTATTTGACATATAATTGATTTAGTTCCACTGGCGAAAACTGTCTATATAGCATAAGCTATGTATAATCCTTTAACATTAAAAAAAAAAAAAAAGCAATTTTTTCATTATTTCAGCTGGATGAAAGAAGATGTGTTTTATTTTGTTTTGATGTTATTATTGGCTACAGTAAAAAATGAGTGTAACAATTTTTCTAGAATTGTGTCTGTGGGGGGATTCATCGCTTTAGAGAGGAAGGTTATATTTTGAATCTTTTGTACAGTATTTCCTTTTAATCAGAAGTTCTCAGAGAACTCTATAAACACATCTGGGACTTTTGCCGATTCTTCTCTTCAGGTACAATTCCACACGTAATTTCACTTACAGTTAAGTGTCTCTCTGGGTTTGTTGTCATTGTTTATAGTTTCAAATCTCCTACAAAATACTTTTACTTTGATATAAATATGTCTTCTACAAATTCATTTGACTACTTCCCCTGTTGCTGACATGCACATTAACAGCAGAATTCCAAGGGGAAAGGTATCTTGGATAATTGAAGATAATTGAAGATTATCAAGAAGTACATACATTAAATGAGTATTTAATGAGCACCATTTTTGCGCCTGAAACATTGCTAGGCAACAAGAATATGAACATGACATCACTCAGTCCACACCTGAGAAATACATGCTTTTATCATCGTTAGTTTGTATATATTGCATATTCAGAAGTATAGTCAATCATTCATTTAATAGGTACCTAACAATATAGTAATAAGTACTAGGAACTATACTAGCCTTAAGTTAGAAATATAAATACCTATTTATAAATATTTATATATTACTTGTTAACATATGAATATATTAATATGTGATATATAATATTAATATATAAATAGATTAATCAGCCTTCTGGGTGTTCATAGGCAAGTAGGAGAGAGGAAAGACATCTAATGGGAACTCTTTATGATAACCGCATTAAGGAAAACATGTCAAGATATTGTGATAGTTCTGAGTAAAGATAGTTTTACTCAGGGCCATCAAAGAAATCCACACAGCCATTGTGCATGCCTGAGGCAATACTACTAGGCAAATAAGGAAAGAGGTCCTTGATTTTCTCATTGATTCGGGCAGCGTTTCCTACCAACGTGTCTCAATTCATCCTAAAAGAATACCACCTTTAGACCACCCACCAAATGCCTCTGTCTCTGGGCACAGTTACCACTTGGCATCTGCTGGGATGTGCAGCAAGGGTATTAATTACTGCTCACCATGTGATTAATGTGGTTGGTAGTTCTTGATGAGGTCAGAGTGTTTGTGGATCTTAGATTAATGATTCCAATTTGACAGATAGCAAGCCACTAAATGGCTACCAGGTGACAAAATATTGTGTTACCCCAGGGCCTAGGCAACCTGAAGATAGTAATACAGCTAAGAAATCAGCTCAGAGCAAGCTTCATTATTTGAAAACATTTTCCCCATATTTTCCCAAATAATCTTAAAGAGAAACTCTATTTTTCCCCCTGCATTTTTCTTTTTAGGAAACTAAGCAACATGTCAGTGATTCCTACTAAAAAGCAAAAAAATTATTTGAAAACATACATCCGAATTCATGAAGCATGGTGTGGGATATCTATCAGTTTTATGCTGCACAATGAATGTCTAGGCTTTGAATGAAAGGGAGCACATAAATGTCAAGACATTCAACCTTACTCCTTACATATTTAACCAGTTAGATAGACTCAGTACCTTTATGATAGACATTTAGCAGAGGATATTTCCTAAGATTCTTTAAGAAAATTCTATTAGCATATTATTTTAAATGAAGTACCTGCTTTTAAAAAGAGATAAAGAAGCCCTGGCTGGTGATACAGTGGATAAGGCACCAGCCTGCAAACCCAAGGTTGTTGGTTCGATTCCCCAGCCAGGGCACATAACCAGGTTGCAAACCAGGTCTGTGGCTGGAGGCAGGTGAAAGGCAACCATACACAGATGTCTCTCTCCTTCTCTCCCTCTCTCTGAAAAGAATAAATAAAATCTTTTTTAAAAAAGAGAGATAAAGAAACAGAAGTCAAGAGAAAATCATCTAACAGAAAAAAACTGAATGGAAGAGAGTCATATTTCTGTTTCCACGCTAGTAAGAACAGCAAAAATCCTAACATACAACTTTCTCACATCTTCCCCAGGGCATTTCTTTCTTATTTTTATACTCCCAGCACTGAGCATGGAGTCCAATATAGGGAGTGAAAATTTTGCTGAGTTGTTTACTAACCAAATCCAGGGTACGGAGACTTAGCCTTGGCATGCATGCCACCGCCCGTGCAGGACCTCAGCTTCTCCTTGTGCCCCGAGTCCACCAGGCATTGCTAACGCATGAGCTCATACAGGCACAATGTGTGAGGCTACAACAGTAACTGAACATCAGTCACCCTCCTTAAGGACCTGAACAACATTCCTAACACAGGATGGCTGTCAGTGGGTGGGGATATTTTGTGTCCCAAGGACTAGAACATTCCACATCACAATGTTTTTGTGTGTTCAGCTAAAAAATAATAGCCTAACTTATGACCCCTCCACTTATACAACTTTTATCATCACACCTATGGCTGCTAAAGTGACAATAAAAATCTCATATTGTTAGCCATGGTGATGCTTTTCAAGGTCAGTGGATCGTGTCATTGCTTTGCTAAAAGCGGAAGGGACTTTCCTTTTTCCTTTTATCCTGCTGGCAAAAGCCAAAGTTCGTGTGAAATCTGGCCCCCTTACTTCTCTGACCCCGCCTTTGCCCTTTCTTGAGCCTTGACAGATCTCTCTTGCCTCAGCTTTTGCCCGGCACTCACCATTCCCTCATCCTAGGAGTCTCTCTCACCCTCTTCCTGTGCTCAAGTCTTCGCCCAAAGGTGACTTTCCCAATGAGGTGCGCCCTACCTACCCTCCTTCATCCTGCACTTCCCATCCTCCTTATGATGTTCTGCCTTCTGCACAGCACTTAGCTAATGCTCTAGCACGTCATATATGCACTTATGTATTAATTCAGGATTGACCTCACTCTAATGGAAGGTAAGTTCCATAAAGGCAAGGATTTCTGTCTCTTGTTCTTTGCCATACCCTCAGTTCTGAAAGGGTGCCTGACACATAGGATGTTTCCAGTGTTGCTGAATGAATGAATCAATCGATCACAATGGCCTGGGCATATAGGAGCTAACAAGGGTTAGGAAAATCTTCGAATTTAATTTCCGACTGGGATGGAGGGGTAAGAGTCCACCGAAGAAGTCAAGCTAGAAATGCTCCTTCCGTACCATTTATTATAAAAGATTTTCATTGGATGCCAATGAAAATCTGTTAGGAAGAAAAAAACATTAAGAATAAATGACCTGTATTTCGAAAGTAGTTTTGAGGGTTTAGTATGCATACTACAAGGACATTTACCAGACTTCACTTGTCACAGCTTCAGGCAGTCTACCCTTGCTGAAAAATTCCCTCTCCAATGCCTCATATACGTAAGTGAGTGCTAGAGAAGTGCCATGTTTCAGTCACCGTTCTAGCCCTATATGAAGTAACTAGCCCAAAGTCACTTCCAAAACAGTTTTTAATATCCTGCACAAACTTATAATAGCATATATATATATATATGAAAGAATTTCTCATGTATTTTCATAATCCATTTTAATGTATGACTTTTAAAAAATGGATATCTAGGAATAGCACATCAAATTATACCCTCACTCTTACAGAAAATAAAGGTTCAATTAATTACAGTTAATTTGATAACCTTGTTCAGAACAAATTAGGTGAGAGCCAGAGCTGGTTGATGTCCTCAGCAGTCTGTCCTGCCTAGGTTGGTTTTAAACTGTGATGAATTTTCACTATGTAGTGCTTTCTATTTCCTCATTCTCAGAATATTTTGAGCTTTTTTCTTTTTTTTAAGATTTTATTCATTATTTTTATAGAGAAGGGTAGGGAAGGAGGAAGAAAGGGAGAGAAGCA
The DNA here is from genome assembly GCA_004026585.1 of Noctilio leporinus. Classification (NCBI taxonomy): domain Eukaryota; kingdom Metazoa; phylum Chordata; class Mammalia; order Chiroptera; family Noctilionidae; genus Noctilio; species Noctilio leporinus. Next base: position 143,794 of record PVIW01002979.1, on the reverse strand, counting down.
TCAATGTATGGTTGCCTTTCACAATGCCTCCAGCTACAGACCTGGCTGGAGACCTGGCTTGCAACCTGGTTATGTATGCTGACTGGGAATCGAACCAGCGACGACCTTTGGGTTCACAGGCAGATGCCTATCTATAGAGCCACACCAGCCAGGGCTTATTTTGATGTCTAAACATGGCACAAGAATCTGGATTTTATAACTACCCATAAAAGCAAAATCTGATTTTAAATCCCTGGAAACAGAACTGTTAAATCATTACTAATTCCAAATTTAAATTAGTCATATCATTTAAATCTATGATGCCATTGATTGTATAATGCATCATTATTCCATGTCACTAAGAAAAATGAAATGTCTATTATAATTGTAATAACATTGGTTATTAAAGACATCTCAATTTCAGAGATTTTAAAATGAGGGAAATGTCCATCTGAATTAGTGAATCATATATTAATATTTAGGGGAGTTATAACTAAGGTAGCTAAATATTCTCTAACAAGGAAAAAGTAAGAGTAAATTAATTACTTGAGTAAGTTACTATTTATTTAAAATGCTCTTGTGACATTACAGATTATCAAACACTGCCCCAGAGTCAGGAAAAATTGCTGACTATCCTAGAATGAAATAATTCTGACTTGCATGAACCAAACAGTTAATCATAGTCCATAAGAACAAGATCTAGAGAAATTAGACTAAATATAAAAGAAACTACATTTAAGCTATAGCCTTTTGAAGCAAATACTATGCTCCTCCAAAAAGTAATATTATCTTAGGGTAATACTGGCTATTCTTGAATTCCTGAAGTAAAACAGACTGTTTTTAGTGGAATTCTATGTTTTCACAAAATAGCTTTCTCTAATGAAAATATTCACCAATATGATCTTTTATATCCAATTCTTCTTCATGCTGTGCTCTAATGGGAAGACAGAAAATGTCATTCTAAAAGTTGTTTTGACAAATAGCAGGTAAATCACAAAACATAAGCAAGATAATGCTTACAACAGGAAAGGATTGGGCAGCAAAATAGCCAAGAAAGAAAAATGAAAACTATTAGTATGAAGACTGAAAGTGTTTAAAGAATTCCAAGAAATGCGTGACTAGATCTTTCAAAATGGGAATTGCAAACAATAAAAAAATGCCAGACAGCAATTTCATTTTATGTAGAACCTTGTAAGTAAATGTACCATTTGATTTAACAAAAATATGAAAAAGATAAGCTGGTAACAAAACACAGTCTGCAGTAGCTTCTTTCAGTAATAGTGTATACATCTGAAAAGAAGAAAGTCAATAGATGTAAGATTAAAAAACATTATTCATCTCTTTCTCTCAGCAGGGTGACTTAAGCCTGCTGTCACCAAACAGGTTACCTCACAGTTCCCTGATGGGGTTCCTTTAATAGGATGGGACAAATGCAAGTGTTTAACTATTTTAACCTATCAACAGCAGAAAATAAAAGCAGCTATTGAAACAAATGATGTGGCTTCCCACTAATCGAATATGTTTATGTTTTTAGACAGAAAGGCACTGATGCCTAAAATTTTATACTGCCATAGGAATGGGGGTTTACCAAGTAAAGGACAAATTCTGTTCAATAGCAAACAGGTTTCTCCAACACTTGACCAATCCCTCCTACCTAAGGGCTGATCATCATCTGCCGGGGAGTTTGAATGTGTTCATTTTAAATGTAAACTGAATTTAAATTATGATTTCAAAATTTTCTCACTTCCTAACTAATGTTGGTCCACATGCAGGAAATTGTCTAAATTATTGATAGGTCATACTTCCTGAGACATGAGTTCGGTAATGGAAGAATTCTCTAGAACCCAGAAAACTCTCTGTCTGCAATGCAAGACAGCTTGTTAATGTCTACCTTTTGTTGTTGTTGTTCCATAAAGCACCCAACAAACCAATAAAATATTACTTGGGAAAAAACCAACATTAATCCTACAAATGAACCACTCCAAAATTTTCACTGTTTGGCCCTGACCTATCCTTAAAGTCCAAAGCAAGCTAAAACCACTTTGATTCCCCATTTTTTAAAAGTGCTTTCCTTTCCGACCTGTTCTCTTCCATGGGGCTCTTGTTCCTGCGCCTCAGAATTTTCTCACCCCATCCCCACTCACAGAGAACAACTTTGGCAGAGGAAGGACCCAACAAATTATTTCTTTTGGTAACATATAGCCTTCAAATGGTGACACATAGGGAAGGATTAGTAACATTTCACCTACGCTGGAATTTCTGGAGATGGGTTTTAGGTTTCCGTTTGGGGCAGAGGACCAAGTTTAGGCTCATCCATGCTGTTATGCCAAGTTAAACCCTATTTCACATTTCACGTGCCACATCTATGCTCCCCTCCAGGTTCCACTCTACCTATAGTAAAGAATTTTGCAATGCAACACATAGGCTTTTCCAGAATAAATATAAAATATTCACACATGCTCAGAAAAACGTTCATAAAACTCACCTTGTTGAGTACAAAAGGAGTTTGAGATCATAGCACAATAACCAACGTCAGTAAGTCTACAGAATTTCGCAAGCAGTTATTATACAGTATTTTCACTCCATCTGATCAGAACAAGCCAATGAGAAGAAAATAGCCTTTCATCAAGCTTGAAGTAAAAATTTTACTAGCATATCCTTTAAAATAGGGACCGTAGCCTGAGGGCACCTAAGAACTGTGACTGAGGGCAAAAAGGGAAAGGATTTTGTCTTAGAATATTGTAAACTCAGAGTACTAATTCCAATGTATGTTTTTGGTCAAGATTTTTCTTTTAAGTAGGGATAATATGCTCCAATTCGTAGCCACAATTTTGGGTTTTCAGGAAAGAAGGAGGGAAGGAAGAAGAATGGTAAAGGGGGGCGGGTGAGGGAGATGCTTTTCTGTCTTACAACAAATGCTTCCCTCACACCAAGTAACAAAACTGGCCAAGACCACAAACTCGGTGGTTGAAACTCACACTAGGGTGTGTATGAGGCAACAACCAAGGCTTCTTCACTGAAACAACTTCGCCTCAAGGTTAATCTCAATGTTCTGAGCCCTAGAAACACCAGAGACGGTTTCACCGCGCGGATGTGCTGGGGCTACCGCAGAGGTTGGGATGGGGTTGTGATGGGGTGCAGCTGGGTGCCTGGAGACTTTAAAATCTCCCCGACTGGTTTCCACGTGCTGGTACTCGGTGTTCACTCAAAGACAGAAGCCGGAGCCACCCCAGACACCTGTGTGAACTGATGGCGCTGAACTGAGCCCCAGCTTCAAGCGAGGTCTCACCTCCTGTGGAATCTTCGTGGCCTCCCCCACCGTCGCTCAGGGCTCCCCGCAGCTGGATCGCCTTTCTTTGCCCGCAGTAACCAGCCTGACCTGCCCACAGTAACGCACAGGCGGCGCAGGACCGAGGCTGCCATCTGGCGGCCTTCCTGGGTATCTCACTCCTCTTGCTAAAGAGAAATATGAATGATTCATCACACTCTCCCACTTCATTTACATACTAGAAACAGGCTTAAATATTCCTCGCAATGGAGGCA
>PVIW01002979.1:0-140172 GCA_004026585.1 Noctilio leporinus | reverse complement strand
ACGCCGAGGTTGAAGGTTCGCTCTCTGGCCAGGGCCCACACAAGAATCAACCAATGGACGCGTATATCAGTGGCACAACAAATCTAATGTTTCTCTCTCCTCCCATCTTCTCTGCTCTCTCGTAAATCAATAAATAAAACAAATTTTTTAATTCCTTCACCCACTTGTCCTACCTTCCAAGGACTTTCAGGAGAGAGGTCAGCCCAAAAGGATAAGGTTTGTTACCAGGAAGGATCTAACACAGTGGTTCTCAAGTTCATTAGAATCTCCTGGAGGGCTTGTGAAAATCCATATTGCTGAGCCTTCACTCCCTGGGTTTCCCATTTAGCTGATCTGGCTTTGAGTTTAAGAATTTGCAGGTCTCACGAATTCCCCAGGTGATACTGCTGGTCCAGTGACTGCACTTTGAGAAATGCTGGACCAGCTGGCAAAGATGAGGTCATTGTTAACAGTAATTGGAGAAATCCTTCAGTCTTCTCAGTCAGCTGAGGAGGCAGGACTGGGTGAAGTATCTACAGACCCGGACAGCAACCAGGGTCAAAGGATGATGTCACTGTGAGATTATTCCTAGATATCAGTGGAGATATACAAGGAAAACAAAAAATATCAGGGAAGAAGTGGCCTGAAGGGATTAAAGAGTACAAATTGGTAATTACAAAATAGTCAAGGAAATGCAAAGTACAGACAGCATGGGGAATAGTCAGTAATATTGTAATAACTATGTGTGATGTCAGGTGGGTACTGGAAATATCATACTTTGTAAAGTATATGATTGTCTAACCGCTATGCTGTATACCTGAAACCAATAAAATATAATAGTTAAAGTGAACTATAATTGAAAAATGAGTAATAGGGAAAAAAAGAAATGGTCTAGGTGAGGATTGGACGAAACCTGCCTCTTCATTGTTTTGCCGAGTGTTCTCTGGGGGCCCTAGGAAACACTGCATGCTCTCTTACCTAAATACCAAATCATCCCAATCTATTCAGTTCCGCGGGGAGCAGACCTTGTTCACAAATCAAATGGACGAGCTATACAACAGGTTTCAAACAGGATTTTATAGAGGTACAGGTACTAAAGATGTATTAGTTTGCATTCCAATAGCGCCATCTGGTGGGAGTTTGTTTTATATCAAACAGCCTAAAATGGAGATGGTTTACTTTTGACAGGAACAGGGCCACATCATTTGCTAATTGTCATAAAATTGAGAAAGGCAAGTAAACAAAGCAGTAAATTGTGGCTATGTTCAAGACATTTTTGCAATTATACATGACATTTTCTGTTAAAACATAGCAATGCCATTAGCTGAGGAACTTGCCTACACAGAGAAAGGCGTACAAACAGCTCTTTCAGAGAAGTCTGGTAAGAATAGGCAGAGGAAATAGAAAAATTATGTCAACTCATATGTCCATGTGTTGTATTTATATGTTAACCCTCAGATCTCCTCTGAATAACTGAAAAATTATGATGAAAATAAGAGTAAAAAGGCTCATGTTCTGTATTGATGTAAAATTCCTTTCTATGTCATATATCAGGAATCCTTGTTCTAACAAATCTTCAGTGAATTTCCTACGTACTCAGTGCTATTCTTGAAAGGAAAGTATTTTAGGTTGGGTCCCCAAGAGGCAGGCTCTGGGATGACGATTCATGAGCAAGTGATTTATTAAGGAGGTGCTCCAGGAGAAATCAGGAAGGGATAAAGAAAGCAGAACAGGGAGGCAAGGCACTCCAGGATGTGTTTCAGACCAAGCTCCTGAAATGTTTCCAAACTAGAAACAGAGCTGGGCTTTCCTACACACCGGCACATTGTTTCCGAGATAAGGAGCCTCATGCTGACCAGGTAAACAAAGCTCCCGGCTGCTGGCCACTGAAATCAATCCAGGCTGAGGCTTCGGGAGGCCTGCGGGTTGGCCAAAGAAATGGGTAAAAGAGATATAAGAGGATCTGAATAGAGCATCAACAGCCTCTGCTTCCATCAGAACAAAACTTGTTTCCTTTCAATCGGCATAACAAAAAAAAAAAAAAAAAAGATGCCAATGTTAAATCAAATACAAAGCCAAATGCAAGCTTATGATACAGATGAAGCACATTGCCGCAAACCTTGCTGCACAGTGAAATCAGTTGGGATCTAGAATATAGTGATGCCTGACTCCCACCCCTAGGCATTTATTTGGTATAGAGACATAGGAATTTTTTTAAGTCCCTCCCACCTCCAGGACAAGGTTCGAACCACTGATCCAAGGCCAGAGAGCCCAGTGTAAATTGGTTTCACTGGGGAAGAAACATCAGGAAAAGGGTGAGGTTTAAACTGGGTCTTGAAATGGGAGTAACAAGAAACAAAAGGGGCAGACATGACTGGCTAAAGACGTAGCATCAGTTCAAAGGCAAAAATTAGCATGACTAACAAAAAAAAAATCAGCAAACGAACTTGAAAACTTTTTGCTGAGACTGGTGAAAAATGAGGTTAGAGCGGTTTGATAAAGTGAATCTCTTGTTACAGTTGGCCCAGAAGTTGAGCAAGTACTTTTGAACTTGACCCAGTAGGCGACCATGGCAGATTTTTGAGTAGAGGAGTGAAATGATAGAAGTGGTGGTTAAATAAAAGTATTCCGCAACAACACAGTAGACAGATTCAAATAGCAGGAGATCTGAGCTCCTGAGGTCTGCCGAGAGCCCATTTCAGTAATCCTGGTGTTTGATAGGGTCTTCGCGAGGGCAGTAGCTGTCAGAATTGAAAGGAAGGTAAAAATAAGGAAAGGGATTTTAAAGAAAAGAGAGGTCTTGGAGCTTGGGTACAGAAGCCAAAAAAAAAAAAGTGGGGGGGGGAGGCATTAAAGATAAATCCAAACTTAAGCGATTGTAAGTACTAGAGGATATGTTTTCTCCGCACATGTTAACTCCCTGACCCACTTTCAGCTGGCTTGGGGCACACCAGGAACATTCGGCTCTATTTTGAATGTCAAGGAGGGATTTTTAAAAACCCATCAAATCCTCTGATTTAAATTAAAATGAACAATAACAATAAAGCTTCATTGTGCATATAACAGAAAATTTGAAAGGCAAACTGTTAAGGAAGTCTTTTTCAGCCCTCCCTCCATACAATCTCCCCCTGGACAGGAAGAAGATAATTAAGTGGGAGGAAGACAGCTTAGATACTCGGAGTAAGGACTTTGAACACCATCCACACACATCCCTCTGACTCCTCCACCTTCTTAAGTGCTGTGGATCAGAAAGACAGAAAGAGGTACAGCCCTGCTTTATTCTTAGGGATCCGAGGGTGATGTGAAACAGTAGCCCCCTTTTGGCTCACTTCCACGGCATCAGAGCTGGCGATGCCTCAGGCAGACGATTTGACAGTGGCCCTATATTTTGACAGTGCTGGAGAGAGATCCTCGAGCAACTGAAGTCATTTGGGAGCTGGCGGCCCACAGGGGTGTCAGAAGTGGTAATGAAACATTATGGCAGCAGAAAGTGACATTGGACCCTCATTCCCACACTGGGTGGTACTCAAAGACATCTTAGTAAAAGTAAATATTGATGCTGAATGATGGCAGGAGAATTGCACTTTGCAGCCAGGTCAAGACTGAGTCAGGGGACCCCTCCCCACCAACAATGCACCGCTACAGTGAAAAGAAAAAGAGCAGAAAATATTTTACACATATATGCATAAAATATATAACAATAAATATATGTATATAAGTATGCATGCATTAAAATATAAATATTAAACAGGAATGACTGGGAGCTCCCCAAATTTGATTGACTTAAGTAATTAAGATATCATTAAAGTGATGGAGTTCTCCTAGAAGCGATTAGGTAGCTTTGTTACTGTGAGAAGGAAGGATGCACGAGGTGAAAATGCAATGTAATGACATTTTCATTATAGAAATAGAAAGAATGTTTACATTTTCCACATCTGGATTTTCACTCTTTGAAAATCATATTGACTTCACAAGGTTTTGAGCTAATATGATGAAAACAATAGTGGCACCAAGCTGACGAGCCTGGCCTGGGGGCATGTCAAGCTTAAGTAACAAGACAGGCAGCAGGAAACAGTCTGTAAGTGAACAGAACGCAGGGCTAAGCCAGTAGAAGATGAGGACAAAATTATAGATTAATTCAGTAGTCATTAGAATGGAGGTGATCATTTAAGCCCGGGGTCAACAGGCAAAGAAAAGCACCTCAATAAAAGGGAGCTAGATATTTTAAATATAGATATAATTATTCAACTATACAAAAAGACAACATTAAATGTACACATTTGTTCCTGGTCTTTTTCTCCCATTATTTAATTAAACTGAATAAATCAGAAGAGTTTAGTAGGCCTTTTTCAACTATTTCATATATTTATATACTTTAAAGTTTTCAAATATTATAGGTATATAGAATAAGAAAGAGATCTCGGAAATAAAAATGTGATTGCTGAAATACCTGACAAAGGCTGAGTGATAAAGCTAAGAAAATTTCCCAGAATAAAGAGCAACAACAACAAATAAATAAACAAAAATCCAGAAGATGGGGAATAAGAGAGTAATGACAGGTGATATAAAGGAGTCTCAGGAGCTCCAATCTCCAAAATAATACGAGTCAGAGACAGAAAAGAGAAAGAGAGAGAAGAAAGGGGAGGGAAGGAGTAGAGAAGAAGAGAAAAAGGAAGAGGAAGAGGAAGAAAAGAGGAGAGAAGAGAGGGGAGGAGAGAGAAGAATGAAAATTATCAAAGAAATGGTAAAAATCTGCCATAGTTTCTGCAGTAAATAATATTTATGTATTTACTGTATGGTAATCTCTAGTTATTGATTTTTATTTCGCAGAATCAACCCATTAGTAAGTCATGGAGAATATCATTTTAATTCTAGGATAAAGTATCAATTCTATGAGCCTTGACAATGTTTACATTGCAATTTAACATCTCTGGCTTGAGAAGTCGAGACCAGGGAAGAAACCTAATGGAAGTATAGGAACCCAGCTGTTCACGTTAAATAGCATAAAGGGAAGAGGAACTATTTAAGGTAATAGGCTAAAAGATAAAGTTTTGAGAATCTTATTAAAGCCCTAATAGTAACCAATAGACCTAGAAGTAAGATTATATCTGACTAACGTGAGAGGCAGAGAAGACAGAGTGGGGTAACGGAGCAAAGCCCCTGTGGTGGGCAGCCTCCAAGAGGACCCCTAACAATCCCTGCCTTGGTGCAATCCCACCCTGACTCACTTTCAACAAATAGAATACAACACTAGTGATTAAATGACACTTCCTAGGTTAGGTTGTAAAGAGATTTGACACCATAGAGGGCTCTCTCTTTCTCTCCCTGAGGGACGCCAGTTGCCATGCTACCCTTGTCCACAGGACAGGAAACTGAGGGACCCAACAGCCTTTAGGGAGGTGGGTCCTACCAACAACCTTGCACGTGAGCTCAGAAGCAGGTCTTCAGATGAGAACATAGCTCCAGTTGACGTCTTGATTACAACCTTATGAGACACTCTAAGATGAATGACTTAGCTAAGCCAGGCCCAGATTCCTGACCCAATGACTATGAGAGTAGTACAGTGATTTAGAAGAAAAACCAAAGAAGCTGTCCAAGAATGAGAAGACTACGAGCAAAAGTAGGGCAATTATTAATAATTACTTAAAATAACAGATTAAAAATCCAACTTCAGAAAATAGGTATTTGCTGCAAATTAAAACCACAATGAGATATCACCTCACACCTGTCAGAATTGCTATTATCAATGAATCAACATACAACAAGGATGTGGAGAAAAAGGGAACCCTAGTACACTATTGGTGGGAATGCAGACTGGTTCAACTACTATGAAAAACACTAATTTGGAAAGGCATATGCATCCCTTTATTAAGTGCAGCACTATTTACAATAGTCAAGATATGAAGGCAACCTAAGTGCCCACCAATAGACAAATGGATAAAGAAGAGGTAGCACATATACACAATGGAATATTACTCAGCCATAAAAAAAAAAAAATATCTTGCCATCTGTGACAACATGGATAGACTCAGAGGGTGTTCTAGGAAGTGAAATTAGAGACAAATATCCATGATTCTATTTGAATGTGGAATCTAAAAATCAAAATAAATAAACAAACAAAACAGAAACAAACTGATACATGATAGAGACCCAACTGGTGGTTGCCAAAGGGAATGTGATTGAGGAAATGGGTAAAAAGGGGAAAGGGATTACTATATACAAATTTCCAGTTATAAAAACAGTCACAGGGATGGAGCCAATAATACTGCAGTGACTATGTGTGGTCAGTGCTAGGCTTATGGGGGTGATCACTTCATAAGTTATTTAAATGTCTAATCATAACACAGTGGTTAGACACTTGTATCTTATAATATTGTATGTCAAGTATAATTGAAAAAAAAATTAAAGGAAAAGGAAAAATAGTTATTTGCAAGGATATGTGATAACAAATGGATTCAAAGCAATATTCAGTGAAGAGAATAACATTTTCCTGGACCATAAAAAAAGATCTTAGCTTGCAGTTCAAAAGGGCTCAGTATGTTGCATATAACATTGATGAATAGAGAGCCATACTTAGAAATCACTGAGAAAAAATATATAATTTCAGAGATGAAGGGGTGAAAGCCTATAAACATTCAGGAAGAATACATGGAATCGATATAATAAGCAAAACTCATCCTCCTCTGAACTGCTGGCCACTAAAAGGGTGAAGCATTGTCTGTACAGCTTTGAAGAACAGTGATTGTGTTTTAAGGTAGTTTGTGTGCAAAAGCCACTGAAAGCAAAGGACTATAAAAATAAACAACCCATTCATCCTTCTCTTAAACAATAGACAGAGATAAACTCCACCAAATTGAATGGCCAATGAAAATACTTGTGATAATAAGAAAAAATTGATACAAAAGGTCTTTGGGGGAAACACTGATGTCAGTTATATATGTGGTAATAATATGGTAATATTCATCTGATACTAAAAGTAAATGTAAATTCCTCATCATTCATGGTAAGAGGTTCAAAAGTTGTTTCATTTTTATTGCATTTGATGAAAACATTATATTCTAGAAAGTCTTTGGAAAAAGTGAAAGAGAACCAGTAGAAGAGGTTGTTACATGTTACTGCGTAAAACAACCCCAATGGCTAAAACAACAGTCATTTATTTAGGACCTGGTTCTGTGGGTAAGCAACGCAGATGGTGTTGAGGGAGCCAGTGGGTCTGATCTCAGCCAGCCTCACTACTGCATCTGAGGTCACTACTGCCAGGTGGGCTGGGAACTAATGAGTTTAGGATGGTCTCTACTCGTCTTTGGTCACACATGCTCCAGCATGACAGCCTAGGATTTTTCATGGCAACAGGGTGAAGCTTCTAAAAAAGCAATTGGAAGTGTGCAAGACCTCTGGAGGTCCAGGCCTGGAACATGATTACACTTCCGTTGCATTTTGTTAGTCAAAGCAAACTACAGGGCCATCCAAAACTTGAGGGATTTAAAAAAAAAAAAAAAAAAAAAAAAAAAATCCTGACTCTAACTACTCCTGATGGAAATGCCGAAGAAAGGCATGGAGATGGAAGATGAATTTTCCAAAAATCTACCACAGCCTGGTGTCTGGCCATAATTATTCACATTTTCTTGTAAGCAAAATATATTCACTTCCCTCTAAGACATCCCAAAGTCTAATCTAATCAATATATTTGCCCTATGTTTGGTGTCTTGAGATTAATATTTACTCTGGGTATAGGTGCTCCTCTTGACCTAGAGACCTCAGACCTAAAAAGCCAAGGTACCTGTCCCCAGACATCCAAACTATGGTAGTGAAAAACAGCAGGATAACCACAATAGACACTCCCATTCAAAAAAAGAGAAGGGTCCAAGGCAGGTAACAGCCTGATTATAGAAATTATGAAATCCAGCCAAGCAAATGTTCCCTTGTCCCTCTACCCAGAGGTAGGAAATGGTCCTTGCTTAAGGTGCAGTTCTCATCCCTGCAAGTAGCTTCTCAATAAATTGTTCATCATGACCCTCCCTCTGGGTGTTCTTTCTTTTTGAATTCTGCCACACTGCCATGAGCACCAACATGCTGGAGAACACATGGTCCAGTGGCCTGTTACAGCAGCTGACAGTCAGGTAATCTCCAGGACAGCCATCCTGTGAACCTAGGAAGGAGTCCAATGAAGCCATGGAAGTTCACCCTGAATTGCTGGCCCACTGGTCTGAGTTTAATAAATATTGTTCTAAGCTACTTAATTTTAAGGTGGTTTGTTGCACAGAAATAGACAATTCATAAACTTAAAAAAATAGTATCCCTACTGCAGAAGATAAAAGCAAACCAAAAAAAAAAAAAATCTCCAAAACCCCACAGTTTCTAAAAAGAGAGAAAATAAAGCCAAAGGGAACACAAAAACCAGGTGACAGAGCAACAAACACATCACTTGCTACAGGAAAGAATATGTGAGTTAAGTCTTTCAGATAAAAGGCAACTAGTCTCATTAAATTCAAAACAAATTTCAATTTGCTGAAATCTGTTAAACTCTATGTGGCTAACAAGAAACATATCTAAAGATGACATGATGAAGAATTATCCAAAATAAAATGGTGGAAAAGTAGAGGCAAAAAAAATTAGGGATAGCATTATTGTTCTATAATTAGAGACCAAAAATGTTAATGGTATCTTTATCTTTTAGAGGAGATAATCAATATTTATGAAATATTATTAAAAATGAACATATAATTATAAATACAAGAAAATGGAAGACTAGGTAGATACACGTGATTGAACATGAATCCTATTAAGATTGATTTAGAATGTAATTTCCTATATAAAAAAGACAAATATATATTAATATCAAGTATCCCTAAAATACATCTAAAATTTGATCATATAGAAGACAACAAAGAAAACTTCAAAAATTCCAGAAATCAGAAATTCCAGGGGTTCATTTTCTGACCATAGGCCTGGGGGTCCTTAATCAAGAGTCTATGTATGGATTTCAGAAAATCCATGTATCTCCTGACACTATGTATTTATGAGCATTTATCTCAGTATTGGGTACACAGTGTTTATAAATTTTCAAGTGATCTCATTTCTTACAAAAATTAAATTGGGAACTAAAAAATACAAATGAAAGAAATTTTGTCAGTATAGTCTAGCATGCATATTGTAATACATAGTTGGTGTATTGTTCTTTGTGTACAACTTTTATCAATTAGTACTTTTTTATTGCAAGTAAGAAAAAACCTAATTTGACATAGATTTTTTAAAAATTACTTAATAATAATAAAATTACAACTTCTAAGGATAGGTTTGTCTCGATGGACAGGCTCCAAGTTTGCCTTTGCATATTTCCACTTCTATGTCCTGGTCTATTTGCAGGCAGGCTCCTCCCTTACAGAAGTGAGACAGCTTAAGACAGCTTAAGGGACTCCAGACACTTACATAACCCCAGCTTCCATTCTGGTGGCTAATTTCATGTCCTTCTATCACCAAAGTCTCCAAAAAAGTCTCAAAACATCTTATGGGCTCTGATGGTATCACCTGGGCATCACTGAACTAATCACAGAGGACAAGGAAACATGGGGATCTGATGGCCACCCCAGGTTCACACATCACCCATGGCCCCCCATCCAATCCCATTTACTGAGAGCCAGTGTTCATTAAGTGGACTTCAGTATAAATATACAAGTATTACCTAAAATAGCTGAATAAATGACAGAAAGAATAAATGGTACTAGTAATACAACATGTGCATTTTTTGGTAATTTTCTACTAACATGTTTATTGTCCCTTCTTTTTATTCCAGTTTCTTAGTGAAATGGAGTTATTAAAATTGGCAATACTTCCTCTCATATTCAAATACTGATCTCATGCCTCTATTTTTCTCACATTTTTCTATTTTCAAAATTAATGAAAACCCTGCACTTACTAGAATCTGGTAGTTCCATGTGACGAGGATTCCTGAAATAAAACTATTTATGTTTGAACATCACTAGTCATCATAGAAATGCAAATGGAAACCCCAATGAAATATCACTGAAGAAAGGCTGTTATCAAAAAGATAAAAGCCCTGGCTGGTGGCACAGTGGATACGGTGCTGGCCTGCAAACCCAAAAGTCTCTGGTTCGATTCCCAGCCAGGGCACATAGCCAGGTCTCCAGCCAGGTCCATGGCTGAAGGCAGGTGAAAGGCAACCTACATTGATGTTTCTCTCCCTCTCTGCCTCTCTCCCTTCCTCTCTCTCTGGAAATAATAAGTAAAATCTTTAAAAAAAAAAAAAAAAAGAAAGAAAGAAAAGAAACACAAGTGTTGGCGAGGATGTAGAGAAAAGGGAGCGCTGTGCACTGTTGGGGCCAATGTCAATTCATGCAACTACTATGGAAAACAGTACGGAGGCCCTTCCAAAAATTAAAAATCAAATTATCATATGATCCAGCAATTCTACTTTTGGGTATTTATCTGAAGAAATCAAAAATACTAATTTAAAAAGATAAATCCATCCCCATGTTTATTCCAGTATTATTTACAATAGGTAAGACACAGAAACAAACTAAATCTCCACCAACAGATGAATGGATGAAGGAAATGCAGATATTATACACACACAAACAAACACAGACACACACACACAGACACACACACACACACACACACAATGGAATATTATTGAACCAAATCTCACCATTTATGGAACAATGGATGAATCTTGAAGGTGTCAAGCTAAGTGAAATAAGTCATTAAGTGACAGAGAAAGACAAATACCATATGATCTCACATGTGTAATTTTAAAAAATGAGCTAATAGATACAGAGAATAGACTGGTGGGGATTGGGAGTGGGCAAAAATGGGTGAAGAAGGTTGAAAGCTAGAAAATTCCAGTTATAAAAGAAGTCAGTCATGGAAATGTAATGCGCAGCATGGTGTAACTATGTATAGTGACAGGTGTTAGACTGTCACTAACTGAGGGAAGACAAGGGACCAAGAAGTGTTCGAAGAATGTCTAAGAGCTTAACCTCCCTGACCTCAGCAGAGCAAAGAAGAAAATGAAAGTTATTTAACATTTCTTGGGCTTCAGGATGTATTGTACACTGAGGGAAGACAAGATAAGCTAGAAAGCTAGAAAATTCCAGTTTTAAAAGAAGCCAGTCATGGAAATGTAATGCACAGCATGGTGTAACTATGTATAGTGACAGGTGTTAACTAGAGTTAGTGATCATTTTGAATATAACAAATATTGCATCATTATGTTATATACCTAAAACTAATATAATTATACACCAATTATACTTTAATAAAATTTTTTAATTAAAAAATATTGTTTGGCCCAGCCATTCCACATCTGTAAGTGTACTTGAGAGAACTGCTGATAGCACTGGATGCATGTCATTAATAGTAGCAAAAAACTTAGAAACAACATAAATATCCACCAACCTCAAGGTAAGTAAATTGTGGTATATTCATTACATAGCTTTTGAAATTTAATTAAAAAAACTACTGCTATATCATGAATAAATCTTGAAATCACTGTTGAATGAGGAAAACAAACAAAAATTCAACTATCTATATTTGCATTAATTTATAATGTTAAAATTAAATTTAAATAAGTGCCCAAATTTTAGCTGTTTAATTAAACCTTGAATTCTTTTGATGTTTATAATTAATTGTTTCACACATTTCAGTAAAATTAAATCAGATTAATTGTTCATACTCCTGGAAGTCACTGGGATCTAGAAATAGTTGAATTCTTTGCTGGCAAAGATATTCTCTTATTTATAACTGAAATTACAAAGTATGGAAATTCAGTAGATATAATTAATGGGAGTTCAGTAAAGTAAAAATGTCATATAAAAGAAAGGCTCAGTATGAAAGTTTGACAAAAAGCAAAAACAAAAAAGGACCTAGCACACTGAGGGAAGACAAGGGACCAAGAAGTGTTCGAAGAATGTCTAAGAGCTTAAACTCCCTGACCTCAGCAGAGCAAAGAAGAAAATAAAAGTTATTTAACATTTCTTGGGCTTCAGGATGTATTGTACACTGAAGGAAGACAAGATAAATTATTTAGACTGCTTCAACCGAGATTGGCTGAATCCCAAGCTGTCATAAACAGGGTTTAAAAAGCTTGATGCTGCATAAATAATTTATAGTTTCTAAACTAGAAAAGTTCTAAACTTGAAACCCTGCATTGAATAGACGACTCTACATCACCCACAGGGCACTCACCTCCCTTCAGAAGCTGACTGAGATACTTTATAAAAGGTCACCACCATAAATAAAAGCACATTTCTTCTCTTATTTCCTTGTTTTTTTTCAGAAATGTAAACCAAACACAGGATATTGAAGGGATGTCCCATAGCAATTTTAGAATAAAGAAGAGCAAGAAAAATGCTACCTACATGCTCTTATATTTATTACATGGACTGCATGCCAAATTACCCTGTATTTTTCTTTTTGCAGGAGGACCAGGTTAATGCTGTATTTACCCAATATGCCCATGATAAATGTACTTTTAAAGTGAAGTGAGAATGATGTAAATCCCTTGGGAGGAAATCTGATTACAGAATATTTCTAAATTTTTATAAAAATATTTTAGCTTTTACATTTTCTTGCCTACAACTAATGTCGTGATGTTTTTAATGACTTGCCTTTACCGAGTGTACCCAAAGCACTCAATTAGGTTTACATAGAAATGTCTTTCTTCCCATGTTCATATTGCGCTGGTTTATGTAATAATTTCCTTAGATGACATGATGCAAATACCAAATATAACTGACAAACAGGTTGGAGAACAGCACATTTCATCTTCAGGAAGCAAACATGAACACATCGGGATGCCTGCCGAGAGCCGACCCGCATTGGCAGAGCCATGGCATTTCATGGGTATCCGTCCAAAGGGTTCACAAGGGAAAGAGTGGTGGTTTGTCTGGCAAGATCATCAAGCGGAGGTTAGGTAAGAACGCTCCCTCAGTGCAATAAGGAAAACAGCTACTCTCTGGAGTGTTCACTACGGCCCTCGGCACTATGCCAAGTACTTTACTGACCATCTGTCTGATTTAAACATATCAGCAGGCGGTGACATGTGTTCCACGTGACAATGTTCCTAACACACAAGCAGATTAACTAATTGTTTTCCCCAGAGTAATCAAGGTAGCCTTTCTAGAGTTCCTTTGCCTTTAAAACCCTGCAAAATTCAGCTCCAAATGACTGGACCAATATTATCTTCCACCACTTTCCTATCTGTACCTTCTACGCCAGCAAGACCACCTAGCCACCATTTTCATAATAGCCCTGTGCCCTCCAGTAAAGAGACTGCTGGGGCTGTCTCCGGCTCTGCTCTTACTGGGGGTGTGTCAGGCCAGAGGAATTTCTCTGTCTATCCACTGCTGGACCTTCCTTCTGGGTCAGCCGAGGACATAGCCTTCAGGTTAATCTTATCCCAGAGCCCCAACACTGAGCCCCAAGGGTAACCAATTTAGCAACTCTGGGCAGACTGATGTCGCCTTTGGGCATACCGCCTTCTGTTCTAATGTGTATATAAGAATGCCCTGGCTGTAAGCTCTGCACGGGCACTACTGTTGTGGGGCGGCAGACAAACCATGTGGCAGCACCAACACCCTCCAACACCCTGCCGCAGGGAAGCGGGAGAGTGGGTGTGGAGATGCCTGGACTCTCAGCAGTCATTACCTAAGTGCAGCTGTGATAAGGGTGGGCCAACCATGCGTGAGGACGCCAACACTCTAAACTGTCCAGCCGCGTGGTTGTTAGCCTGCCACCTGCAATAAAGCATGCAAACCGTCCTGAAGGCTCCACCTAAGTCCTTCCTTGTCACCAGACCAGAGGCCTCCCCACCATCGGAACTTGCTGGTCCCGCACATCAGGTCATGGGACCCGAAAATGGCATCACTCACAGGATAGTGAGGTGCTGGGACCTGACAGGGTGTCTCCATACTCTATACTTAAGCTGCTGAGCCTTTTTAAGTTAGTTTCCTTTTTAGGAATATAAATGGGAATCATACAATAATGAAGATAATACAGTTTCTATCTCATAAGTGAGATTGCCTATAAGGTACCAACCAGTCCAATGACTGGTATATAGTAAGTGCTCAAAAAAACATCAGCGATTATTGTTTTAAAATAATATTTACTATTAAAAAAGTTCGAGAATTGATGGGTACCTTCTTCCTATTTTTCCTGTCACAAAATAGAATAACTTTGAAATTACTACCTAGTATTTCTTTTATGTAATAGAATCTATAGCATTCCCAGTTTTGTTTTATTTTTTATGACTAAAATAAAAATATACATTTAGGTTTTTGAAGTCTGATATGAGGCACTCCTATTTTGACTAGTGTCAAGTAAACAGTCAAAAACAGTCAACAATGATAAGTATTATTTTTCTATGTGCTTAACACTGCAGCTTTATATGAACTACCTCCTTCAATCTCAAAAAATAAACTTAAGTAAGCATTATGTTATCCCTTTTTCATGTGAGGAAAATGAAGCTTGGAGGACTTACTAGCTTGCCCAAAGTCACACAGCTGGTGAACAATGGAGTCAAGATCTGAAGGTAGTCTGATGTCAGGGCTAAATTTTTAAAGCTCTGTGCCAAACTGCCAGGATTCCTCTCTGCTGAAACCAAAACACTGGCAAGGGCTCATAAGGTGAGATTAGAGACCTTCGCAACTGGAACTGAAGACTGCAATTCCTGCTGATAATGCTCCCTCCATCCCTATGCCAAGTGCTCCTGTCATGGGAATATGGATACTAGGAGGAAAAGGGACCTGAGTCTTGGGAAGTAAGGGAAACTTGGGATGTTATCCAGTCTTTGTGAAAGGTTTTCTCTTTGAGAGATGTTTTAGAACAGACAATGCCTGATCCTTGTGGCTTGAGGGATGCTGAGAAGTATAAACATTTCCTATTCATCTGCCAGATAACATCCTATACTGTAGGGCCCATAGTTATGGTGGATGGAATGGGTCCTGATTAGTTAACAAATATTAAGCTTTTAATTATAGTTATTATTGTGTGTTTGCTACTACTATTATTGTTCCCATTTCTGATCTTAGGTCTTTATTAATGCCATCTCCTCCTCACTTTCAACCTCTGATGTGTTTCTATCACTTGAATAAATCTACCAATATATACCCAGTCCCACTCCAGGCCACTTTATACCAGCTCACCACAATTGCTCCTGGGTGTGAATGCTCATAGCACTTATTGTTCCCATCACTTTTCACTTTGCTAGTTGTGTTTTATGTGCATTTGACTTATTTCTGTTTATAGAGTTACAAACTCCTTGAGAACTGCATATGTCTTCGTGTATCTTCCTGGTAAGAGACAGTCAACCAAAATACATTGCTTTTCTATTTAAAGCAGCTGTACCAACAGCACAGCAGCACCAATAAATCAATTAGCCTTAGAATCTTTCTTATACACTATTGTGACCTGCATCCCAAAGAAGAGGAAAAGGTGGCTGTCCCAGTTGTGAGGGAACAAGTGAGGAACCGAGGTAAGGTTACTCACTGAAAGAACTTAGGATTTCACTCTGAGGTCCTGAGAAAAGAAAGTTCAGTCTCTCCATTCTTCACACAAACCAGCAATCCCAAAATGATAAACAGAAGAAACTAAGCCTTGGCAGTTCTCTAATTTATTAATTCTGGAGACCCCTCAATGTAGTGTGAATCAGGAATTACATGGCCTGCACAGGTAACAGTGACAGTGTTCCCATGACCAAAAAGCACAATATCATATTGTCTAAAAAAACACATCAAAGAAAACAGCTCAAATTTGTTAGCTTATTTCTCTCTAAAAGTAGAGCTGATTAGTAACAGAGTTTAGATGAGGTTGTAGGTCTTATTTCTTATATTGTCTCTCATTAAACAACATAAAAATGATTTTAAAAAGGTGTTATTTTCATTTTACAGGACTTGACTCATTACGGCATTTAAAAACACTCTAGTGTACTATGAGAGCCAATTAGGATTATTTAAAATAGACTCAAGCTTGTAAGGTTTTGTCACAGGTTCTGTTTTTCCTATGGCCTTGATATTTTTGAAAAGAGAATAATTTTAAGAATTACTTTTTAAAATGAAATACTTTTTACTTTAAATCTTAGGTGAAGGCTGATGGGATATTTTACTTATTATACAATATATAATTACTATATAGCATAGTAATTATATAAAACAATTATATAAAAAATTACAAATGAAATTTTTACTGCTTTTTTAAAATTCCAAAATAGATTTAAGGTGTTTAAGAATATTTTCCTAAACGATGAAATGTGCAGGAAGAGGGCAATAAAAACTACACCACGAAAAGCACAGCCCGCAAGAGGCGGTGCAGGTAAGAGCAATCCATTTACACGGCAGCAAAAACTGCACAGTCCTAATGCTAATGCTTAACACAGTCATTGAGGGGCAAACCTTTCTTTTAAAAATATTACTTCAAATTTTACCTTGAATTAAGAAAAATTTAACTTTTCATTGAAAGATAGGCACTTAGAACAAGCCTGAGAGGCACAGCCTACCTGGGGAGCCATTCTGCACACCCGCTCTGCCTCACCTCAGCTCAGTGTTCTATCAGCAGGTCCCGCTGAGGTATCAGCAGGTGTATCAGCAGGTCCCGCTGCCCCTTCAGCTGGCACTTGTCCCTGCCCACTCCTCCCGTCTCTACAGCCACCTCCCCATTCCAAGTCACCATCACCTCTTGTCTCTAAGAAGATTGCTTCTCTTAAAATGTATTTTGTTTTTCCCCCCTTGGTTGTGGGTATTTATATTTTCTTTTTTACACTTTCTCTATTTTCAAAAATTTATATAATAATTAAATAGACACAGAACAGGAAGAACTTATATATTTAAATGCTTATTATATACATTAAATATTTATATTCAATACATAAATATAAAATATAGATTTAGCACTGAGCAAAACACATTTATGTCAACCTCATTTATCAATTCTCCTGAAACTACTATTGTTGAAGTCACAAATGACTTTCTCATTACCAAACCTAGTGGTTAATCCCAGGCCATCTCATTTGATCTGTGGTAGCATTTGACACTTTCTTTTCCTTGAAAAATATTCTGTATTTGATTTCCAGCACATGCAATTTTCCTCTTACTTCCCTGGCTCACTTTTCTCAGACTTCTTTACCACTTCTTTCTCTTCTTGCTATCCTCCCTGGTGCTCCAGAGTCATCCTTGAACAAACAGTCTGTACTCCCTTTGTGGCCCACTCTTACAGTTTTGAAACCTGACACCTTCCAAATGGGTGTCTCCTGCCCAGACCGCTCCCCTAAAATCTCCACTCATTCAGCCAACTCTACCTGTCCTTTGCACCTAGCTGTCTCGGGCCTCCCAGACTTGTTGCATCTAAACCTGAACTCTTGTTCACCCCTTCCAGCCTCCCTCCCCCAACCCCAGGCCCCAGCTATTCAACAACCAATCTGTCAGCAAATAACACTAGCTTTCCTCTCAAAATGTATCTAGAATCCAGACTTTTTTTTTTTTTTTTTTTACCACCTCATTATTATCATTCTCAATCAAGACATTATTTTCTCATAATTACTTGTGAGTCTTCTAACAGGTACATCGTTTTAAAAGTTAGACTAAAAATATCAAGGGGCCACTTCATAAAGCATATGATCATCTAACCACTATGCTGTATACCTGAAACTAATACAAAATAATATCAAAAGTAAACAGTAATTAATTATTTTTAATTAAAAAGATGTTTTTCTAGCCTAGGAATGCTAAAAGAACCAGTATTTTTTTTCCTAAAGCTGGACTATACATAATTAAAAACCAGCAGTTTACTATCCCCACTTCCAACTGCCACACCAAAGAGAAAATTATTTTCATATATTTAAACTTTTACTCATGGGACTTGTTGCCATGTTTTTAAATGATATGCCTATACTGCTACTTCTTATTTGTCTGCTTTAGAAATCTATTTACTTACTATAACAACATTATTTCAATTTTTTGTATCACATACATGCACATGAGTACACATACACACATACATTTCTATTTTCTATGCCCCCATTAGAGTTATATTTTTTGATACAAATAAATATTAAATGTTGTGCTTTTGTGATTTTGCAAATATTATCCACAGCCACGCCATATTGTGACTTATGATGATGTTTTCTTTCTTGAATATTTTTGTTTATCTTTAATGAACTAATTTTATCAGTGGACATTGTTATTAATTTGTCCCTAAACACAAAGCTACAAATGTGAATTTCTCTTCAACAAATTGGGACATATCAGGTAATCTCTGCACTTCCTTTTATCTTCTTTTTAGAAAGTTAACTCCTGAAGCCTTTTATCTTGCCTTCACCCAGACTGGCTGCTCTGTTGGCCCATAGCACACTTGACTGTAATCCATTGGTTTTCTGTCACCTTCATCCTAGGAATTTCCTTGGCCACTTATCAAGGCTGGAACCCTTATTTCCAAGAAAGGTCCTATCTCTTTATTTTTGCTCTACTTTCTGGAGATTTCTCAATCCTTCCACTTGTAATGATTTTTTAAAATTCTTCACTTCCAAGGTCTCTTTTTATTCTCCAAAGTACTATTATTTATACCTTCCTTTCCTTGCCTAGGAGATGCAACACCTTCTGTGCTGCACATTACTAATACTAAATAAAACCTGATTCTTTTCTTTTTGCAGACACAGGGAAGACTGCAGTTTCCCACTTCTTAATTTAGCACGACTGTAAGTCTCCTTTGGCCCAATAATTTGAGAAAAATTTAGTCGTGCCATTTCTACATGGAAGTATTCAAAGGCAGTGCTCTAATCCTCAGTGACTCTTTCTTATTAAATGATGGTGAAAATATGTATCAATAGGAAGATCAAGATTAAAACAGCTTCGAATACTGAATACATGGACAACAGCAGCTCAAGAGAGAGATGCCTAGACCAGTAGCAGGCACGGAGGGACAAGCAAAAAAAGTAGTTGTGTTTAGGTGCCCAGATTTTGGGGGTTGTTTGTTACCCCAGTATGAATTATGCTAGACTGCTTGATTCAATCATTGATACTACAAATAGGGTACTATCATAGCAATAAACATCAAATATGTAACATGGCTTTAATTCCTGGATAGCAGGTACTGAAGGAATTGATATCAGAGGAAGGAAATGGTAATTCATGCTATGTAGTTGCAAAATATTTGGTCCAACTATGAAATGGGAGACAGATTGCACTGTTATATTGTCATTCCAAAGGTGGATAGAGGAAAAAATAGAACTGAATTCTATGATATATCTCTGTGGATAGTATTTGACAAAAACATTACAAGGAAAGGATGAGAAGTAGGAATGGAAAGAATGAAAGAAAATGAGTACAGAAGTTTGAGAGATTATAGGTTAGAAGAGGCAACAACTTCTCAAACAAAAACAGTGAAATATAAAATTGAGAAAGTATTAAAATAAGGGATGCTCACTGAAATTCAATCTTAGCCAGGGTCAAAATAAGGGTATAGTTGCCATAACCATTATCAAAACCTCTGAGGAGTTTAAATGTCCTAAGGTCACCCAATAAATTCTTTTAATTGGATAAAAAGCACAAAGAAATGCTAATTGCTGCCTCTCACAAAAATGTAATAGCCACAAAATGTTGAGCTGCTAAATTTCCTCAGAGATGAGTGCTCCGGTCTCCCGCCTGGGAAGCATGAGCCGGTGTGGGAGCAATCTTGGGTGACTGGGGGCGGGGGAAGGGGAGGTCACGGGTGGAGCTAGAAGATTTTCTGTACAATACAAACACTTTCATTTAACCTCACTGTTCTTCAAGAGAACACCCAAAGCTCCAGAGGATAAATCTCCCTTCTCTTGCTCAACACATCTAAGGTGATTATTGTCATCTTCCAACATTTTTAGTTGAGTCACAGGAAGGACCAAAGATAAACATCAGTGCCCAATCTACTATATTTAACTAGAAGTCTGCAGTGCCCTTTCCCTGATCTCCCTCCTCCTCTCCAGTGCCCTGTGAAGCATTCCCAGCAGCACAGGCTGAGAGATTCTTTAAAACGTAACCTGTATTCTTTCTGTATATTAAATCCTCGAATGAGTTCCTACTGCATTAGAATCAAATTCAATCTCCTAATCATCCTCTCTCTACAAGTCTACATGTGATCTGAAATTTGTGTATATTTTGATAAACATCTCACATCACTTATCCCCTCATTTTCTGTTTAAGCCACTCTAGATGTGTGTTTGTTCCTTGCACATGCCAAGGAACATACTGTTAGGGCCCCCAATCTCAGGGCCTTTTCTTTCGTTGTTCCTTGTAGGAACAATGAAACCCTAATCCCTAGGATTAGGAACAAGGAAATCCCTAAACCTGTACAAGGCCAAATATTTTTTTATTTAGTTCTAAGCTCAAATATGAACTGTTCGGAGTTGTTCCTGACCATACAGAGTACTCAATCGATGGCAGCCTAATTTCACCCCACTCTTAGTCTGATTTTTTTTTTTTTTTCGTATTTTTAAAGATATTTAGTCTGTAATTTAAAACCTTCAAACAAAGAAATCTCAAGGCTTATATAACATCATCAGAAGAAACATCAATCTTGCACACTCTTTCAGAAGTTAGAAAAACAAGAAACACTTCTGAACACATTTTATGAGGTCACTATAAAGCAAAATCTACCAAATGCTACAAGTCAGGAAAATCATAAGCTAACCTCCCCTGAACTTGGATGCAAAATCCCTAAGCAAAATATCAGAAGCAAATCTAACTCAGCAATACGTAAGAAGGATAATACATATCATTACTCTAGGGATTATTTTAGAAATAGGAGATTAGTGTAATATTTGAAAATCAATCCATGATTTTTCCACAATAACATAATAAAGGAGGAGAACCATATGAGCAGCTCAATAAATTCATCATATTTGATAGAAAGGGAGTTTTTAAATCTGATACTAAGTCTCCGCAATAACTCAATAGCAAACATTTCTATTGGTGAATTATTGAAAGCTTTTTCTCTAATGTTAAGAATGAGAAAAAGGTGCTCCTATCATTACTTCTACCCAACTTGTATTCTAGAGATTCTGTAAATGCAGTAGGAAATAAAAATAAGGGTTGGAAAGGACAAAAATAACTCATTTAAAAAAATTTTTATAGTTGTACGCTTTGGAAATTGAAAAATTTCTATCAACTATGAGAATCAATAAATGAATTCCACAAGGTCAAAGATGTAAGGTCAACATTTAAAACAATGTACTTTGCTAAACACCAAAAGAAAACAAAAAAATTAAAATTTGAAATTATATCATTATAGTTGCATCAAAAATTATATTAGGATAATTTTACATCTGTATTTTCAAATAAGAAATATTGATGTCTTGCTCACACCAGACCCAAAAATCTACAGAATGGATTCTAGATTTAAATGTGAAAGGTAAGCTTTCTGGGTTAAAGCATAAAGAAATTCTTCATTAACATGAGGTAGGTAATGATTCTGAAACAGATGCAAAAAGTGATAGCCATAACAAGAAATAAATAAACAGTTGTATGCATCAAAATTTAATACTTCCATTTAATTTAAGATACCAAAGATAGTGAAAGAGCAAATCACAGAGTGGTAAAGATAATACTGCCACACATATTTCTAACAAAGGACTTGTATCTAAAGTACGAATCTTTACTTGTATGTATATGTATATGCATATGTATATGTATACATATCTATATCTATAACTGTGTCTATTCATTCAAGTCAACATTACAAAGACATAACAAAAATAGCAAAAGTTCATAAAAGAGGTATATATATATATATATATATATCACTATTGAACATGAAAAATGCTGAAATTCACCACTTATTAGGAAAATTAAACCACAAAAGAATAACAAAACACACACCAAAATGTCTAAAATTCCAAGTGGCAGAAAATACTGAGGTTTTAATAAGAGTATGCTTCATACTCTGCTGGCAGGAGTGTAAATTGATACAATCACTTAGGAAAATGGTAGTCTTTACTAAAGCTGAATATAAACATGGTGCCTAGGTATGTACACCAAAAGAAATGCGTGCAAATAGTAACCAAATAATATTCAGAATAGTATTCATAGTAGCACTATTCACAAGAGCTAAAAAGCAAAAACCACCCAAATGTCTACCAGCAGTAGAATATGTAAGTAGGTTATGGCCTATCATACCATAGAGTACACAGCAATGAGAATGAACAAAGAATAGGTTCTCATTATAGAGGGAATGAGTGGGATGGTGAGGCTGTGGGTGCCTGGGTACTTTTGGATGCTGGTAAAGTTCCATTTCTTGATGTGGTTAAGTGGGGCTGTTCTAAAACTTCGTGAAATATTACTGAGGTGTACTCCTATGATTTGTACACTTTGCTGTAATTCAATTAATATTTTACTTTAAAAAAGTGCTTGTCAGATATTTATATGGAGAGAGTTATCTGAAATGATTGTCTGGTCTCATGAACACAGGAAAAGATACGTAGACTTTGCAGGTTTTCTTGACATGTTTGTTTTTGTGCATTGTAGAAGCCAACTGGGCAAAGTGAGTGAAGTTATACTATCTTAAATGGAAATTAGATAATAAAGATAGTTTTAAAGATTTGAAAATAGAAAAATCACTTTTTGTCAAAATTATCCTTGCAAGTCTTTTAAAATTGTGAAACACTGGAGATCTACCTGCATTTTCTAAATTAAATTTTTTTGAAAAGCCATTTTTTTCTTTTAGTATCAGAACATATCACTTTCTATGACTGAGCACCTGGTGAACATGTGGGCTAGTATGTAGGGGATTTGGTATATGGAAAATTCATACTAGCAGGCATGATGACCAGGGGTACTGTGTTAGAAGGAACAGCAGATTAACAGATCATGTAAAACACTCACTCTGGAGCAAACTCCAGCCTAGGGCAATGGTGGGAGGAACTGCCAGCATACCCTTTGTTCGCTCTCCTCTTCATATCCCTTCCCCTTCAGGTTGCCCTCTTCTCCTCACTTTGATCTCTCTCTCTGTCTCTCTCTTTCTCTCTTCCTCTTCCCTCTCCACTGCTCCCCTCCTTTCTTCTATCTCACTCCATAATCCTCTTATGAGAGACCTAGCTCTGTCTCTGATGATAAACCCTATCACATAAATATTCCATATTTTTATTTTGTTATCTGTCACAAGAATTTTTTGGAGCAAGATTATTACTATTCTACTTTATTTAAAAAACATATACGTCAGGTACTTTCCTAAAGTTACCTAGTAAAGTAATCTGGTTATAGAGAAGATTACAAAAATAATGTGCTGGTGTGCAGTATTATTTAAAGGGAACTAACCTTGCGAAGCAGAAAATGCATCTCACCAGTTCTAATGTTCAATGTTACAGCAGCATCTTGTAAACTTTTAAAAATGTATCTAACAACTTCCAGTAAAAATATCTCACAGGGAACAAACATACTGTCCAAAGAAACCATAACTTTTAAAAAATTCAAAATACTCTTTGTAGTAGAAGAGATCATTCCATATTCTTACGTTGAAAATCTGCACCCACAGGAGTTATTTTAAGGGAATGGCAGGCATTAAGATCTGAACTCCACAGAGATGCACCCACAGCAGTGATGGTTTTGCACTTGCTCTAATAGGATCCAATCTGCCCAGATGCAAGAAGGGAACCTTCTCTACCCCAGGCCTCGTGAATTAACTCTCTATCAGCATAAACCTTCTCAATTCTTCTTTGGCAGCATCACTCCAGTGCACAGTCAGCTATGAATGGCAGGGAGTTGATGTATCAGTGGAAAGAAAGAGAATTGAGGCCACCAGGTTCTTCTCAGCCACCAACGCAAAGTTTTCCTTAAAAACAATAATGCAGAAGAAAAATTGCCAATATGCATATGAAAGATGTTCAACATCATAGCCATTATAGAAATAAAAATTAAAAACAAGATAAACTAAATAATAAGGAAACAAAGGACTAACGCATTCTCTCTAAATATTTGATAGACTAAAATAGATTTTTAAAAAGCAGTAAGGATAAGAGTTTTGAAAAACATCATCAACTTAACCTAAATGATACCTAACAAATAATGTATACTTAGTCCTTTTAAGTGACAGGGAGCTGTATACTGGGCCATAAAACAAAACAATCTTAACAAAGTAGATTCGTGCTACTTGATTTCAAGACTACTTCAATTCAAAGCTACAGTAATCAAGACAGTTTTGGTGTAAGGCTAGGCAATAGCTCAATGGAGTGGAACACAGAAATAACCCCACTTAACATGATCAATTGATTTTCAACACATCATCAATTGATTTTCAACACAAATGCCAAAAGGGAAGTTTAATCTTTTCACTAAATAGGGCTGGGAACAACTGGGTATCTACAGAAAGAGAGTCACATCCCCTAATCTATACCATATATAAAAATTAAATTGATATTGGTTATGGACCTAAACATAACAACAAAAACAATAAAGCTTCTAAAGAATATCATATATATTTTATAATGTTGGGGTAGGCAAAATTTCTCAGGTAACTAAAAACATTAGCCATTAAAACCTGATAAATTATCCATTAACAAAATTAAAAATTCTCTTAATCAATGAAAGTCTTAAGACTTGAACAGACCAGCCAGAGACTTAGAAAAAAATATTTATGATACATACACTTGACAAAGAACAAATAAAGTAATATCAAAGTTGACAAGACTTAGATACTTCATAAGGAAGACATTAAAAGGCTAATAATGCTCTTTAATAATTTGGGAAATGCAAATTAAAACCACCATCAGATATGACCACATACTTACTAAAAGAGCTACAATTATAAAGAATAACAACCCCAAATATTGATGAAAATGTCAAGTACCCAGCACTATCCTGCATTGCTGATGGGAGCACAAAATTGTACAGTCACTTTGGAAAATGACTTGGCAATTTCTTCCAAAGCTGAATAAGCTCTTACTATATTAAAGAGCAATTCTACTTCTAAATATGTATCCAACTGAAAATATATATTCTCAAAGAACCTTGTACAAAAATACTCTTAACAGCTTTATTCACAGTAGTCAAAAACTAAAAACAACCCTAATATCAATCAACAGGTAAACAGATAAGCAAATTGTAGTATATTCATACAATGAAATACTACTCAACAATTAAAAAGAATGAATTACTGAAACACACAAAAGCATTCATGAATCTCAAAATCATTATGCTGAGTGAAAGGAACTAGACATAAGAGAGTACACACTGCTTATGTAAATGTACTTATATGACTTTCTAGAACAGGTAAAATAATTTGTGGTAAAAATATTCACAGCAGCCACTGTCTCAGCAATTGGGAAGATTAACTGAGGAGGGATATGAAGAAACTTTCTGGGATAGTGGAAATGTTCTGTTTCTTATTAGGATTACATGGTTAGATTACATAAGTGGAGTTTATTAAAACTCACTGAACTATAATACATAAGAGCTACGTTCCATAGTATTTATTTATTTAAAAATTTTTTTTTAAAGATTTTATTATTTCCAGAGAGAGAGGAAGGGAGAGAAGCATAGAGGGAGAGAAACATCAATGTATAGTTGTCTTTCACTTGCCTCCAGCCAAGGACCAGGCTGGAGACCTGGCTTGCAACTTGGTTATGTACCTCAGCTGGGAAATCAAACCAGTGACCTTTGGGTTCACAGGTGGGTGCCTTATCTACTGTGCTACCAGCCACAGTCCATAGTATATATTTAATGTTACAGAGAAAATCAGAGACTAATGTGTTATTTCCAAAATGTAACGATCAATGTTGGAAGCAAGAGAGAATTTTCTATAAGAGACTTGTGGCATTATTTCTGTTTTCCTAGTCACTGGAGTAACTCTCTATGGACAGCTACACAGAATCTTAATCTCTTTTTAAAAGATGGTCCCAACTATAAAACCTGATTTTGCTACCAATCATTTGAAAAGCTGTTCAATTCCTAACCCTATAAAAGTTAGGGCTTTAATCTGGTCTTTACATTAGGCCATTATAAATGTTCATTGAAAAACATAACTCTTTGAATGTTCCAAATGTAAAGTAAAACATTAAAATCATACATGGGATAAAAATTCTTCTTAGAAATGTAAAGATAACATTATATTCAAAACAAGTGAATTACTTTCTTAACCTCTCATTCAATATTAACTATGGGGGATGTTTCTAAATTTTTGATATTTTAAATAATAATATTTATTATTAAACATGTTATAATACATTAAATGTTATTTTAAACAATGCTATAATGAACAACTTAGTAATATAAGTTTAAATTATAGTACCAGATCTTGCTAGTTAAAAAATATATTCTTTCTCTGAGCCTGCGTTTGGTGTGTTTACAGGTCTGGCATGCTATTGCCCATGCAGCCTCTTAAATTTCTAAATTTTACACCTGATGTTCCCTCTGCAAGCATTTATGGGAAAAAATAATTAAAAGCATATTTTAGTGCAATTAGTTAGTACCCACATTTTCTATACTATATTATCTATATTAATTTCATGAAAGACTGACTTGGCATGATCACAACATTAATAGGTTAGTTTGAACAATTTAGACATTTAAAATTATTTATCTAAATTTAAATTGAATAAATACCAGAGAAGAGATGAGGATGAAGATAGGAAATTGAGAAAATAAAGTTGAAAAATTGGTCTGAATTTCAATGTCTTAATCCATAGCCAGAGCGAAGAAATAAAAGTTGATACCACAAAGTCAGGAAGTCAAAGCCAACCAATCTGAGAAGCAGAAACAAACTGGAAGAGTTACCTAAAATGGGGAGACAAAGAAACAAACCTTCATTAACAGGAAAGGAGGAATCCCCAGAAAGAATGCAAAATGAAATAGAAGCAAGCACACTATCAGACATGGAATTCAAAATAATGTATTGATCATAGAGAAGCTGAATGAGCTTAGCAAGTTCAAAGAAAACTATAAAGTGCTCCAGGGGAACTATAAAGAACTCCAGGGCAATTAGAAAGAACTTCAGGGAAGTCATAAGGATCTTACTGAGAACTACACCAGCATTAAAAAGGACATAGAAACTATCAATAAGAGCCGGGAGGAAATAAAGAATACAATTTCCAAGTTGAAGAACACAGTAGAAGGAAACTAAAACAGGCTAGAGAAAGTAAAGGATCGAATCAACGAGCTGGAGGACAATGTAGAAAATACTCCCAGACAGTGCAACAGAATGAAAAAAGATTGAAAAAGAATGAAGAGGTTTTAAGAGAGCTACAAGACAACATGAAACATAATAATAGCCATATCATAGGGATACCAGAAAGAGAAGAAGAGGAGCAAGGGATAGAAGACCTGTTTGGAAAAGTAATGATAGAACACTTCACTAACTGGAGGAGAGACAAAGTCATGCAAGTGCAGAAAGCATGGAGGTTCCAATGAAGATGATCCCAAACAGGCCCACTCCAAGACACATCATAATTAAAATGGCAAATTTCAAAGACAAAGAGAATCCTCAAAGCAGCAAGAGAGAAACAGCTAATAATATACAATGGGGCTCTGACAAGGTTATCTGCTGATTTTTCAACAGAAACACTACAAGACAAAAGGGAATGGCAAGAAATATTCCAAGCAATGAAAAATAAAGGCCTGCAACCAAGACTACTCTACTCAGTAAGGCTCTCATTCAAAATGAAAGGTCAAATAAGGAGTTTCCCAAACAAAAGAAGGCTAAAAGAATACACCTCCACCAAACCACCATTGCAAGAGATGCTAAAGGGTCTGCTTTAAGAACATGAAGAAACAGAGAGAGAGAGACAGGAACACAGGTACAAAGGGGGAAATGGCAGCAAATAAGTACCTATCAACAATAACCTTAAATGTAAATGGGTTAAATGCACCAATCAAAAGTCATAGGGTAGTTGAATGGATAAATCGTAGGGTAGCTGAATGGATAAGAACCAACTTTAACTTATGAATGCTTTAAATAATCTTATTATAAGTAGATCTTACTAAATAACATATATTTACATATTTTTGTTTTATCTGCATTATTGAAGGTTAAGTTTTCTTAGATTGGAAATATTGTCTAAGTTGGGAAAATCAAATTACTTGCAATAACTTAGAAAAATCTAATGCAGCCCTGGCTAATTTGGCTCAGTGGATTGGTGATGGCCTGTGAACCCAAAAGTCGCTGGTTCGATTCCCCAGTCAGGGCACATAACCAGGTTGCCAGCCAGGTCTCCAGCCAGGTCCTTAGCTGGAGGCAGGTGAAAGGTAATCATACATTGATGTTTCTTTCCCTTTCTTCCTCCCAGCCCTCCCTTCTCTCTGAAAATAATGCATAAAATCTTTTTAAAAAATTGAATAAAGAGGAAAAAAGTAAGAAAATGTGGATGTCTATTACATAGAATACATGCTATTTTTCCTATTTACTGTTACAAAAGTGTGCTTGTTTGTATATAATGTGTGCATAATATATAGCTGTTGTTAGCAATCTATGTCCTTGGTGTGTTGAGAAATTTAGTCAATCTTTAGGTTAGAAAAGATGCTGAGAGTGAAGACTAATTTGGGATAAAAGTTAACTACTAAACTATATGATTCATGTACATAGGCAATATATATTCTCATATTAGCATTTAAATGAGATGAGATTCCTTTCAAACAGATTGTGGAAATAGACATTTGTAGCAATGAAGGCCCCCAACCTGGGGATGCTTGGGAAAATACCTTAGTGTTATAGTAAACTTCATTATTCAAACGGGAATGTAATATCTACCTCAACAGACTTAAATAGTTCAGTGGTTAGGACCACCACAGGAAGTCAACCCCAAGTTAAAAAAATAGATAGAACACTATTCCACAAAATTATTTAAATCCTAGGGGTTTTTCCCCTCAAATTAATAGATAACAATTTCTACATTGTGGGGACCAACTGAGCAATGAAGGTACCATTATTTCTTAAAGCTTTAACTGGTGAAACAAGTATAGAGGAGAAACAGAGGGTATTGAGGAAAATGGGACCTCTGCATGGGGAAAAAAATCAATCTACTATCTAGGATGGAAAACTCCAAAAAAAAAAAAAAAAAAAAAGTTCTAGTACCAGTTGCTTAAAATAAAATTGTATTACTGTAGGGGGTGGGATCTGACTCAGAAACCAAATTCATCTTTTATTGTTGATTTGGCACTTGTCTCCAGGACAGATTTCACAAAAATGAGTTCTGCAATACACCATTTCCATGGTATATTTAAAAAATAGCATTCCAGAATAAAATAAGTTTTAAAGAAAAAAGAAAAATGCTTAATTTTTACATCTAAAATATTACCATTTAACATGTAATAATTAGATAAGCAATGAACATATTTTAAATTTTTATATTAACTCTTCAAAATCCAGTATGTATTTTAAATATTTGTAAAAATATGTAAGTATGTAAATGTGTTTGTGCATGGGTTTGGTAATATTGCAATTTTTATTAGTTAAAAAAATAACTCTTTAAACAAAGGAATTAATAAAAGCATTTTGCAATAATGAAAACTTTGTATTAATATGATTTGAGACGGTGACCATCAGAAGGCAGTAATCAAATGGCAAATTGTCTGGATGTAAAAGAATAAAAAAAGAAGTACACATTGGTGGTTATAGAATAGATATATGGACATGAACTATGGGGTACACTGCCTGAATGAACGGGGATATTGGGCTGAAGGGGGGGCAAAGGGGGAAAAAATAGTTCAACTGTAACAGCAAAATCAATAAGCTACATTTAAAAAAAGAAATAAAAGCTTAAGTAGTGATATAATTCAAAAAATAGTATGAAAATAATGAGAGCCTGGAAGGAGGGGAAAGGAAAGAGAGAGGAAAGAAAAGATAGAGGAAGAGGAGACTTTCCCTATCAATGACAAGTATCTGACCCGATTTCTTAGGGGAGTTTTAAGGTAATTAATGTAATACACCCACAGTTACCAGAGGAGATATATATGTATATTTGAGACTATTGAAAATGTCTGAAGTGATCTCTCCTTCCCACCTTTCTCTTTCTGCCTAACATGCCCCATATTTCCATAAGTTAATTATAAATTCCTAAACAGCAGAAAATAAGATATAATCCTCTAACCTTTTATCCTTAGCATGACAGTAATAGTACATTTAGAAAAGCAACTAATTGCCTTTGGATAAAGTGAGAGCACCTACTCTGAGATGAGCTCCCAAACAGATCTGTTATTAAAGTGCTGACAAAAGAAAATGAGCTACAGACAAAGGGAACATGTACACATAAGACCTGGGCAGTCGAAGGGTCACCGCTGACCTTGTGGGCAGGTCCCAAGCCAGAAAGTACTAAAACAGTGGCCAAGGACCAAGAAGCCGAAGAGAAGGAGGTAGAGAGAGGAGGAGAAAAAGGAAGAGGAGGAGGAGGAGGGTGTATGCACACACTAACACAAAAGCAGGGAACATAAAACGAGGGGCTGGATATCCAGTGAAGGACAAACTTCTCTTTGCAAAGGAGTAGCCCTGATTCTTACTTTCAGAAATAACTTACTGTGCTCCCCTCTATTGAATATTCTGAAAATGACAGCCTTAATATTCCAACAGCTGGAGACCTCTGTGGAAAGGAAAAGAGCATCAGGTTAATCAGTGAAAGAAATGAAGGGGTTTATATATTTTTGAAAAGATGGTTCCTCCTATGCAACTCTCTACACTAGAAACTGCAGCAGGAATTTGTCCTTGGCATTCAAATCAAGTGCAGCTCCTCTCTTCCTAGGAGAACTGTGTCCTGTCCACTGTGCTCAGTGGGGAACAGCCGGGAACAGCTTGTCAGATTACACGGCATTACTAATGCATACTGCTCTCCTCTGATTGCTTTTCAAGCAGGACCTGGCCTCTTTTGCCAGATACAGATCATTTAATATAAAGGAGCTTTTGGATACAAAGTCAATGAAATAGTCTTTTTGTTCTGGAGGTCTTAATGGAATCCTTATTTGATTATGAAACCCAAATTTGCTCACTGTAGTCCACATAGGCCAAGTCTGCTGTATATCTGGAATACAAATGATATAAACACAAGATACAGGGTCATTCTACTAAACTGCAAAACATTCAAATGTAGTATCACCCAAAGTTGGAAAAATAAGCCATGCTGTACTTTTTTGTTATCTATTTTAAATTACAGTGTAATTACATAATATTACCTATCTCAGTTACTAAGAGTGAGGTAGAAAAGCAAGTACTGACATGCGTATGAGCACATAGGGGTAGGGGAATTACGCTGGGGAGGGAAACAAAGGAGAAACAGACAACAGCAACAGAACTTTGCCTCCCTAATCTCCAAACCAGCGGTTGGGAAATAACCCAAAATATGTTGGAATTGCCTTAATAGTCAGGTAGCCTGGGTCCAAAATCTAGGACAAATTAACTCTGAGGTTTCCGGTAAATTCCTTCACCTATCGCATCTCACTATCCTAAACTAGAAAAATAAGTGGCTCGACATTTTCAGATCAACTGAGTAGACTGTATGCATGGCGCAACCGTGATCTCTGCTTGTTTGCCATCCATTTAAATCTTGGCTAAAATGTAAATAGAAACGGAAAAGACAAATTAAATAGAAATGATACCTCGAGTCATTTTTGAAAAAGATCAAGTTCATTAGTTAACAATT
This sequence comes from Noctilio leporinus, assembly GCA_004026585.1. Lineage (NCBI taxonomy): Eukaryota > Metazoa > Chordata > Mammalia > Chiroptera > Noctilionidae > Noctilio > Noctilio leporinus. Next base: position 108,599 of record PVIW01002979.1, on the reverse strand, counting down.
ACTCACTGAGCACTGTCACATCCTGAGCACAGTATAGGGCATTACACTGTAGAGAAATGAATAAGTAAATCGTAGTATAAACGGCAGGTTGAGTGAGAATGGGGGAGGGGGGTTAGCCAGTCGCTTTAGCTGGTACTCGAGCCTATCACAGAATACGGAGACAGAATTGTGCTCATAAGAACGGAGCTTCCCAAAGTAAGTACAACACTGATAAAAAGTACAATAATATGGTTTTAAAGAAATAATTTTTATTTTAGTGATTATCACAGATAGCTAAATTATATATGTATGAAGTAACCATTAAAATAAAAATAATTATGTTATTTGTGATATATATAAAATGGCATACCATACTTATATTTTGATTAAAATAAGATAAAATACAATAAGTGAGTTAAATTAAGGTCAACTTGTTATTCTAATAATAACAGTATAACTGTCAGGCAGAGAAAGCAAAAATCATAACGATGCATTAAAATGACTAAACCTGAGAAAATGTAAAAGAAGATAAACCTCTGGTTACTTGCTGCCACTCTCTTGAATTCATGGTTCTTCCCATAATTCTATAAATTTTAAATCCTTTGACTAGGAAAGAATAGCATATCTCTAGACCCTGTTTTTAAGAATTTTACACATACACATGCACACTCACACATCCCGAGGCCAGTGTTCTGTCAACAGATGGACTCTTTTATCCAAGTGCGAACAGCAGATCCTTGTAAGGGTTTCACGGGGAGAAGTGGAATGCAGCTCGAATAAAAGATATAATAAAACAGTAATTATTTATTGAAAATCTACTCTGCACCTTGCTTTGGACTTAGTATTATTTCTAATCTTTATAATGACCCTGAAAGTCAGGTTTTGTTTTATTTTTTTCAATTTTACCTACTAAAAAACTGAGACTGAAATTTTCTTAACACTAAGAACATGAGGGCAAATGAATTGAGCTCTTATCACAGTCTTACTAAAATAACTTTCAGTTTCTATTTGCAGTATAGTTTTTTTTTTTTTAAAGATTTTATTTCATTATTTTTAGAAAGAGGGGAAGGGAGAGAGGCAGAGAGGGAGAGGGACATCAATGTATGGCTGCGTTTCACCTGCCTCCAACCACAAACCTGGCTGCAGACCTGGTTTGCAACCTGGTTATGTGCCCTGGCTGGGAATCGAACCTGCGACCTTTGGGTTCGCAGGTCAGTGCCTTATCCACTGTGCTACCAGCCAGGGCCTGTTTCTTACTTTAGATTAATTGTTTATAAAGAAAAACATTTCTCTGTAAAATCTCTGGATCTCTATGAAATAAAGAAAACCTAGCAAATGATATGGATGCAAGCGCTACTGACACAAATGTGATTAAAAGATTGTACATTCTAAAAGATTGTACTCTGGGGAGATTATACTCCCCAGAGACATTTTAGAGGCAAATAGGAGGCGGGAGCAATATAGCACTGACTTTAAGTAACTGGGAAAAGTCAAAGTTCCTGCTTTATTTATTCCTCAGGCTTTTTACCTAGAGGACATCCATTTGCTAGGGTACCCCAAGCTCTGAAAACAACTGAGATATCTGCTTTGGATTTTAGGCTGCTTGTCCATTTTCTCTCTCCTTCCAAAATTACTTGGAACATATGGCCTTCGTAGATCCCAAACAAATTTTGAAGCATAGCACAAATATAATTATTGATAACCTAGTCTATAATACCAGATCATCTTAACATTTTTATATAAGAGAAGGAAGGAAAGGAAGGAAGAGGGAAGGGAAGATAGAAATGGGAGAAAGGATGGTTGGTTGGAAGCAAAGAAAAAAAGAAAGGGAGAAAGGAGGTGGGAAAGAGGAAAAAAGGAGGGTGGGGGTGAATAAAAAAAGGAAGGAAGGGAGGGAGGGAGAAAAGAAGGGATGGAAAGGGTAGAATAAAAAAGCTTTAAGTGAAAGAAGCAACGAACCAAATAGTTACCAAATAGATCCTACACATGATTTCAAAAAACACTACACTGGTCAATATGTATACAAATATGTGTAAATAAATAGAAATGTATATCAGGGTTTACTTTTGGAGCAAAAAAATGGGATTTGGCAAGAGAAAAGACCCTTAACTTCTTAATTCCTTTTCCTGTATTGTTGAAAAGTTTAACCACAGAAATATATTTATTCATTGTTTAAGTAAAATAAAATTTAGCTGCACAATGCTTGACTGTTGCATTATTTTAGCATATTTTACAATGTTCATTGCAGTAACTTTTCAATCTTCTGACTAAAAAAGATACTTTCAATTACATCTAATTTGTTTTTCCTTTCCTGGTACTTTCAATGCTGACTAATCCACAATTAAATTTACCAAATGACATGCCCAACAATCTAATACTATGTTTCATAAAACAGAAGTAAGTATAAAATATAGAGCTATGAAACTGCAGCCGAACCTCAGTTTGGTTAATAATTTGAAAGTTCTAGTTCTGCAATTTAAGCAGTATCACTGCAATCCTGACTTATGAATGTTTTTGCAGTCAGGGCTTTAAATGCAAAAGACTTGGTATTTAAGGTTAGATGATCTTAAGGTACCTTATTTAACTTTCTTACGTTTGGATTGGGGTAAGTTATTTAACTTTTCTTGTTTATTTTTTTCCTTCTGTAAAGTGGAAATAATAGTAATACCTTTCCTCACACAGTTGAATGAGACTAAGTGATTAACATGAACAGAAGTCCTTTGTCATCTGTAAAGCACTATCGCAAATGAATTAATATTCGAGTAGTATTTCTTCGAGGTAAAATGATGTGCAAAGACCAAAACAGAGACTCAGGCAAATTTCACTTAAGATAGATTACAATCTTTCTAAAGTGCAACATTTATGTTGCTCCATATTAATACTAGACAACAGAAACGGCAATCTGTATTTTTCTGATTCTACTTGTTAATGTGTAAAAAATGTATTAGATACAGTACATATTATTTAACATTTTCTCTAAGTGAGATCTGCTTCTTAAGGAGAATTTACACGCTTTTCTTCCTTCAATTATCCTCATTCGATAGCTTATCACATTACAACACAAGGGGGCAGTATTTCTTTAAAAACTTCCTCTGTCAGATGAGTAATCTAATTCAGAGGTGACGAATGGAACATTTTTTAATGATATGTCAAGACTAACACAATTTAGTATCCATGTCAGCTATAATTCACAGCCATTGGGTCAAAATCATAGTACTGTACTACATCTCCGGCAACACATGAATAATTCCTAAAAGAAGTTTATGTTGAAATGCAGAGATGTAGAGATGAAATGTTGGCTAACTAGAACAGTAAGAAACAAACATGAGTTCTGGTCCCTGCTATGCAACATGTCATCATACTAGGAGCAGGTTAGGGGGCATGTCCCTGTTTCAGAAGCAGCAGCAATTAGTAGGTGGGGAAGAAACATCATGTTACTCACTACAATCACAGGGTCCATTTGGAAAATAACAAGTCAACTAAATGGCTGTTTCCCTGGAAAAAGGCAACAAGAATCTTTCCAAACAGCTCTCTACTCCATGCTTAAATGACTGACTTATATGAACTTCAATATATACAAGTAGCAGAGGTATATGGACCAATGCTTCCTTTTTTATGGTGACTCTAATGACCTCTTATTCAGGGGTCAAGTCATAGGTCAACAGAATAACCTCTCTAATGGGGTGAAAAGTAAAACATGTAACATTGCAGCATGAACTGAAAATAATAATCACTGAAATCATTCTAAATATTGGTCAGATGGCAAAGCGGATTAGCCTTCTCAAAGCCATGTGGTACTATTAACATCTATGGAGTTGTCACCATGCCAGGCTATTTTAAGCATCATTTAGCTAACTTAATCTCCTCACCAAGACTATGGTAGATACTGGTACAGACAGGCACAGGTTAAATCGATAATCAGGGCTGGGCAAGAGCCAGAATTAAATCCATAAAGTCTAACTCCAGAGTCTGTGTTTCTTTTTTTTAAAAGATTTTATTATTTTATTTATTATTTTTCAAGAGAGGGGAAGAAGGGAGGCAGAGAGAGAGAGAGAGAGAGAGAGAGAGAGAGAGAGAGAGAGAAAGAGAGGGGGGGGGGGAGAGAAACATCAACGTATGGTGCCTTTTACCCACTTCCAGCTATGGACTTGGCTGGAGACCTGGCTTGCAACCTGCTTATGTGCCCTGACTGGGCATTGAACCAGCGACCTTTGGGTTTGCAGGCTGGTGCCTTATCCACTGTGTCGCCAGCCAGGGTCAGAGTCTGTGTTCTTAATGAGCACATGATACACTGCTTTTCACAGGGCTGAGTTCTGTGCTTATATTGGGGCAGTGGACCTGAATTTCAATCTTCCACTGACACTATAACTGAGAGGCTGGGAAAACTGCATCATTTCTGGGCCTCAGGGCCCACTTTATTCCACCCACTAACTACCCATCATCACCTCCACAATTAAAGAAATTGAACTAGCTAATGCACAAGGCCTTTCTCTGGCTCAGAAATTCATGACAGTATTGATGAAAGCAACTATCAAGTTGATGCAAAGTAAAGCATCTTGCGTTTTCAGATAACTGCCTTCTGTGATCATTGATATCATCAAAGAACATTTCTTTTTTTTTTCTTTTTAAGATTTTATTTATTATTTCCATAGAGAGGGGAAGGGAGAGAGGCAGAAAGGGAAAGAGACATCAGTGTATGGTTGCCTTTCACCTGCCTCCAGCCATGGACCTGGCTGGAGGCCTGGCTTGCAACTTGGTTATGTGCCCTGGCTGGGAAATCAAACCAGCACCACCAGCAAGGGCGAGAACACTTGTTTCTTAATTTCTCAAAGACATACAATAAATCACTGGGTTACTTGTTTGAATAAATCCTTGGCTATCTCCTATCTACTCTTTATCTGCAAACAGGTTTTGATGTAGAGAGCTACTTATGAGCACTGTATGTCTATATTAAATGGGGGTTGCAGGGGTACTAATGCCAAGAATGGAGAAAGGGCACCAAATAATAAGGAATAATAAGGAAGTTCTGGCCAGTAAACATGAACTTCACATGCCATACTTTACAACTCTTGACTTTAGCTGGTTCCAACCTTTTCACTGACATTTAAACAATGTGATTGGTTTTAGAAGCTTTATAACAGAGCAGAATAGAAATTTCATGTGCTTTAAAGATTTTTTTACTGCAATTGCTGACCTGTTCATTAAAATTTCTGAAAATTGAGTGCAAAATACCGAGATCCTATCAGGTAATCTTACAATCATTTTAACAGATCTCTTTAGACATTCTAATGGAACATCAATTCAGCATTCAATTATACTATTTCACATTCATTGTAAGGGTAACAATTATTCCTTAAAAGTATAGTTTTAAACTATCCATTTTTTATAAGGGAAGGGAAATCCTTCCTTCCTTTAATGCATTTCCAACTGCACCTTAAGTCCTATGAGATTATTAAACATGAAATTAATTTGTTTCTGCTGTATTCCTGTTCAGACTGGTGCTTCCAGGGGCTTATTTGGAGGGAGGGGGGGGAGAACATTACTTTCAAATACAAAAAAATTTAGAGTTCAACTAGGTATCAAAATTGCTAAAATTTCATATTTGAATTAAATGCTAGAGGCTTAAAAATCTAGGAAGTCATTTTTTTAATAAGATTTTAAACCTTAAATAATTGGTATTCTATTTATGAAATAGCAGTAACATCCTGGCAGACTTTATAATTTATGATTCATGAATTTAACTTTGGCCTTTTCCCCTATAATGTAACTACTGTGCAGACAACTATAAATTTTGGCAAAATAAACTTTATTAACCAATTTCTTACACCATATACAAGAATAAACTCAAAATAGATTAAAGAGTTAAATGTAAGATGCTATACCATAAAATCTTATGAAAAAATAGGCAGTAAAATCTCAGGCATTTCTTTTAATAGTATTTTTTGATATATCTCCTTGGATAAAAAAAACAAACAAACAAAAATGGAACTATATCAAACTAAAAAGTTTCTGTACTTTTTACAGAAACCATCAACAACATCAAAAGACAAACCACTGAGTTAGAGAACATACTTATCAATGATACATCTCATAAGGAGTTAATATCCAAAATTCATAAATAACTCATACAACTCAATACCAAAAATCCAAATGATCTAATTTTAAAATGGGCAAAGGACCTAAATAGACATCTCCAAATAGGACATACAAGTTGGTCAATAGACATATGAAAAGGTGCTCAATATCACTAATTATCAGAGAAATTCAAGTTAAAACCACAACGAGATATCACCTCACATCTGTCTGAATGGCTATTGTAACAAACAAGTGTTGGCAAGGATATAAAGAAAAGAAAATTATCATGCACTGTTGATGGGAATGCAGACTGGTGCAGCCACTGTAGAACACAGTGGGGAGGATCCTCAAAAAATTAAAAATGGAACTGCTATATGAGCCAATGATTCCACTTCTGGGTCTGTTTCTGAAGAAACCCAAAATCATTTTAATTTTTTAAAATTAAAAATGATTTTAATTTTTAAATTAAAAATTTAATTTAAAAATTAAATTAAAAGTATATAACACTGCTCATTGCAGTGTTATTTACAATAGTTAAGCTACGAAAGACACTCAAGTGCCCATCAATAGATGTGTGGATAAAAAAGTTGTCACACACACAATTAATTACTTTGCCAAAATAAGAACAAAATTTTGTCATTTGTGACAACATGGATGGAACTAGAGGATATTAGGCTAAGTGAAATAAGTCAGTCAGATTAAGGCAAATACCATTTGATTTCACCTTTTCAAGGTCTATCCAGAAGGTATCCAGCCATGTAATATGAAAAATAGAAATATTTATTAAAGAAGATGCAGATACAAGAAATGCTATACATAGGACAATGACACCTCAGTCCCCTTCACCTTGGGACCTCATACAGTTCTCCCAACCACCAACAGCTGCCCCATTATATTTTCCTGAATCTCATCAATGGTCTGAAGTCTCTTCTCTTTCAAAGGTGATTTTAGTTTTAGGAAAAGCCAGAAGTCACTGGATGCCTAATCTAGGCTGTAGCAGTGCTGAGTCACCTGGGTGATTTGATGTTTCTCCAAAATATTCTGTATAAGACGTGATGCTGGGCAGGCATGTTGTTGTGATGAAGACAATCACCTGCTGCCCAGAGCTGCGGCCTTCTGAATTGCTGAGTCATTTCTGCAGAGGAACGTTCAAGCTTAATGCAAAGTTTGATGCAGATTGTTGCTCTACTCACTCAGTCATCTTGAACGTGACATCCACACAGTACACATGCTCACTCAACAGCATCTACTGACTAGCACAGTGAAGTTTTCATTGTTCACACATGTGCATTCCAGTCCACTCTCCTTGGATGCCAGGTTATATCAATGTTGAGCAAACCATTCTCCTTATATTAACAATGGCTGGACTTCTTCTGGACAGACCTCCATACTAGTTTATATCTGAATCTAAAGACCAATATAAGTGAACAAACCAAACAGAAACAGATTCATGGATACTGAAAACTGAATGACAGCTGCCAGAGGGGAGGCATTTAGGGACTGGGCGAAAAAGGTGAAGGGATTGAGCAATACGGATTGGTAGTCACAAAACAGTCCTGGGGATGTAAAGTATAGCATGGGAAAGACAGTTGACAATACTGTAATTAGTATGTATGCTACCAGTTAGGCAGACCACTTTGTAAAATATATGACTGCCTAACCAACAGGTTATACGTAAAGCTAATGTAAAATAACATTGAATGTAAACCATAATTGAAAAAGTTTAAATATCTGAAAAATATGTAAGGTTTAAAAAAAGGAAAAAAAGTTTTATTAAAGCTGAATAATCCCTGTTTTCTACCTTCTTAATAATTTAGTTTTTGTTGTCTGGTACAAATCAGGAACTCAGTAAAAATTAATCTTATATGATAGTTCTAAAGACTGAAAATATTCTTTCACATGCTAATAGAAATTTTGCCATTCAGTTTATGTTATATTTTCCTACCTAAACCTAAAGAAATGGACATAATGCTGTAACACAAAAACTGTGAGTTTTATTGCATTACTATTTCAATCTTCTGATAAACCTACAAATGTTAGGAAATAGTCAACCTAATTTTATTTTAATTAATTAATTCATTTATTAATTTATTTATTTTTAAAGATTTTATTTCATTATTTTTAGAAAGAGGGGAAGGGAGAGAGGGAGAGAGACATCAATGTATGGCTGTGTTTCACCTGTCTCCAGCCACAGACCTGACTGGAGACCTGGTTTAGCAACCTGGTTATGTGCCCTGGCTGGGGAATTGAACCTGCGACCTTTGGGTCCGCAGGCCGGCGCATTACCCACTGTGCTACCAGCCAGGGCTGTCAACCTAATTTTAATACTATAAAGATTTAAATATATACCAATATCTTTTTTTTTTTTTTTACAAGCAATATAGACCTAAGATAATAGTTAAAACTTCCACAGAATTCTTCTCTGAAATCCACTCAAGTCTAATAGTTCTCAAAAGGCACATTAGAACAGACCAAAAAGCTTTTCCGAGAGTTGTAACTGAAACTAGAAAACAGGATTACAGACACTAATAACATAATGAGCAAACTAGCTCTGTTTGTGCCAAAATTAATTGAAAAAGTTGTTTGGATTGATTCTTAACTGATTTAAGCTATGTTTAAACAAAATGAAACAAAACAAACAAAACTATATTCTGATGAGAGACTTTGACTTTAATAAACTTCAAAAGCCATTTTGATTTTTATTACCTTACCTTATTTTCATCTTATAGATTATGCTATATTTTTTTCTTAAGTTGTTATGTTTGAAAGGAGAAAAGGAAACTAACATTTATGATGCTCCAGCAAAGTACCCGTGGAAACTGTAAATTATCTCATTTAACCTTCATAATGTCCCTGGGAGGAATGCATTATTTTCCAGAGATTTCAGATGAGGGATTCCAACTTGAAAATAATGGTGCTAGGCTATTTATTGGTCTACTTAAAACGACTGATGTGGGAGCAAAAATCTTCCCATAGCATACTTCTATGCTCTTTATGTGAAAAAATGTCTGAGCCAAGTAATTCATTGGGACATTAGAAGTCACAGGAATGGCAGGCAAGAGCTTGCCCTCCAATGGCTGTGTCCAGGGGGTGCACAGAGGCCTTGGCTGAGAAGGGGACTAAAAGTAACAGTGTTTCTGCCATCGAAGATGTACCACTTAAGACACATATACAGAGTTACTTAAAGAGTTAGCATTGACTTAGATTTCCATAAACAGCTGGTCCCACATGTTTCTCTTTCTAACCCAAATTTCTCCCAAGTGCTTGCTAACCATGGATAACTAGGACAGTAGTCTCAGCCACACTTCTGGTCTTTGATGACATCTTCTAGATCTCTTACATACCATACAGACCAACCTGTTTGAGCACCATCCTATTCTTTAACATTTGCAGGGGCCCTTGGACCTCTCCTCCACTACAGGAGGGCAGGATTCGGTTATATGAAACCCTGACTTTCTGGAAGAAATGCAAGAAAGCTAGTACTATACACTACTTGGAGATTATACATAATGGTGGTATCATTTGTAGAGGTCAAAACAGGTTCCTTTCCACTCCCCAAAAGAGCTCTTTTATTTGCTTATTGCAGTGCGTGCAACTGCAATCATAATCATTCTTTCACTAGATCTAGAACAGAGATGACAAAATCATGAAAGGTGAGTGCCTACTCTTTCCTCCCATACCACAGTAAGCATCAGTTATCAATTTCCACGTGAGTGAAGAGGGAACTATTGTACTTAGAGCTCTTTTCAAACCAACATTCTAATCCATCTATCGTGTATCGTCTAGAGACTGGTTCTAGGTGCCACCTACTTCCCAACCCTGGCTGAAGAATCCTTCTTAAAATGCAAATCCAGAAGGGAATCACCACAATAGATTCTGAATAAAGGTAGTATTGTCAGTTAATATGCCGTTTCTATGACCCAGGCACTTAAATCGTGCACAGCCTCCTTCCATTCCAAAACAGTGTCCATTGCCAGTTAGCAGTGGCACAATCCACAAACTTTTCACTGGTTTTTGTTTCAAGGGTACTGGGCAAAAGCTGGGGAGAAGAATTTCTCTGGAGCCTGAGTAGTGTCAGTCAAAAAGCGGATGTGTAAGTTTATAGGTTGTACTATATGAGCCTCAGGTACAGAATCAAGCCATAGAAACACTTGTAATCTCTCTGATGAATTGATTTCAGTGTATTCTTGTATGTGGAGCACTTTGAAGTATCAATCTCAGGCAGAGAGCCTCCTTGGCAGTGCTAACCTGTCTGGACTTTACATGTTATAAAAAGAAAAAAGTGAAACTCTCAATGTCTACACGTGATCACCTATCTACAAAATACAACTGTATTGGAGGGAAGGCTACGAGAAATAATTATTTCAATAACCTGTCCAGTTATACAGAAAGCATGCTTTGAAAAGCAAGACATAAATACTAACACTCATTAAATATATAGTAAAGTAGTAAAGACAACAAAACCTCATTAAATACCTGTGAATAAAATTAAGAGTTATATAAATAAAACTAAAAAAACCATTGAATGGTATAAAAAGGAACTTGAATGGACAGAGAGATAAACCATGTTCTTGAATAGTGTACTGGATCATTTTATTTTCAGTTGAGTTAAACTAGAGCTATGTCCCCAGGTTCCTCTTGTCTGTATCATGCTGAGTGAGAACTGGTAAAATGAGATGTCTGAATGGGAATTGGGAGGTGGAAGTGAAGCAGCAGTTCTTGCTCTTTGAAGTTGGTAATAGTTATTTGCAGTAGCAGACAGATACATAGAGGAAACCCAAAACACTAATTCAAAAGAATACATGCACCCCTCTGTTCATTCCAATGTTATTTACAATAGCCAAAATACGGAAGCAACCCAATTTCCCATCAATAGATGAGTAGATTTAAAAAAAAAAAAAGATGTGGTATGGATATACAATGGAATATTACTCAGCCACAAACTTGTGACAGCAATGGATCAACCTATAGAGTATTACACTAACTTAAATAATTCAGTCAGAGAAAGACAAATACCATATGATTTCACTTACATGTGGAACCTAAAGAACAAAATAAGTGAACAAACAAAATTGAAACAAACTCTTAGATACAGAGAAGAGATAGGTGGTTGCTGGAGGGGAGGGTGGTTAGGAAATGGTAAAAAGGGTAAAGAAATAAAGAAGTACAACTTGATAGTTACAAAATAGTAAAGTGGAGAATAGGGAATACAGCCAACAACATTGTACAATAATAACTATGTATGGTGACAGATGGGTCCTGGAAATACCAAAGGGAACATTTTGTATAATATATGCACCGTGCAGTACACCTGCAACTAACACAAAATAATATTGAATGCACACTGTAACTGAAAAATAAAATTTTAAAAACTAAAAAAAGAAAAAATGTTATTTGCAGTGATAGGGGTGTCAATGAATTTGAGCATGGCTTTCCACTCTTGTGCTCCGTGTCCAGCTCTTTTTTCCCAAATGGCTGATCATGGTAACATCGGAACCAGCCCATTACCGAACTCCATCAAATTCTCCTCTCCCTAGACATGTCTGTCATCCTCTCTATCAAGGAGAAGAATTTGTTTCCCCTCCCCTTAAAACTGGGCTAGTCTTGTGACTTCCACTGACTATTAGAATGTACTGGAAGTGAAAATGTGCAGCCCTGAGCCATCCTTTAGGAACAATGGCTTCCGCCTCTGCAGTACGAGAAGCACCTGCCATGCTGGAAGGAAGTCCAAGCTAGGTAGCTGGAGAGACAGGCTATGTGGAGAATACCTGAGTCCTCTTGGCAACAGTGAAGCACTAGGCTCCAAACATGTGAGAGAGGCCTTCTTGGACCTTCTAGCCCAGCTACAACAGAATTCCCAGTTGAATGTAATGACATGAGCAACTGCCTACACTCCGTGAAGCAGAACAGCTACCCAACTGGGCCCAGTCAGGCCACAGAATTGTGAAAAATAGTACATTGTCCTTGTTTTAAACCACTAAGTTCTATGGCAACTTGTTTCACAGCAATAGGTCACTGAAACAAGGAAATTTACACCATAAAGGTGACAACAGTGTTCCTTCCTGCCAATCCCTTTGGATCTTGATAAAAGCATTCTAAAGGTCATGGTTAAGACTATTTGGTGATAATAGCTAATCATATTTTGAAGCCTAAAATAATGAGAGAATGCTTGCCCTACAAACACTGCAACATTTGTAAACTTCAGTTGTCAGATAAATAACAGCAGTTATCATCTATTAAATGCTTACCGTGTCTTAGGCATTGCTCAAAGTATTACCATGACAAATAATGCTGTATTATTCTCATAGTTACAGATGAAAATCTGAAAGTACTATTCAAAGCTTTTATATTCATAATGATAAGGGATCAATGATAAATGAGAATAATATAAAAGATACTTGATAAAGCTACAAATGCATTAAGTTAGACTGGTCAGAACATTACAGTTCGTTAAGTTGAATTGCACATATAAGAACATTGGCCCTGTCCATGCATTGTAGTGAATAAATAATCATCAGAACCGTAAAGCCTCTAGCCTTCTGAAATATTTCCTAAGGAATTTAGCACAACCCTGCCTCTCACGTTAGGGGAAAAGGTCTGGAGAAGAGAAGGGAAACGCCATGATTTCAGCCACTCTGTCATATTGTTCTGTGCAACCAACTGTAGCAAGCAGCAGGGAAAGAATCATTAGAAGGAGCAAGTATGGCCTCTGCTTGGCACATAAACTTTGCTTTGGGAGAAGCTCCCATCCTTTGCGGGAAAGAGCAGATCTCCTTCATTCAGAAACTAAAGCTGAAACAACCTTTTCCAACCAAAAAAGAATGCATTCATTCCACAGAAGAAAGAACCACTTAACAGCGATTCATACATTGGGGCCAGCCTCATACACTGGTGCCAGAGTTGCTCCCAGGCCCAATTCCCACTCTACTCTAGCCTCCTTTCTGCACCACACCTGCTTTTGAAGCACCCTCTCCAGCCCCAACCACTTACCTCTTTAAAGAAGGAAGAGGGCAAAGGCAATTTCCCTCTTGTTCACCTTGTGTCTCACTCAGCACCTGGCACAGTTCCTCTCCATAGAATACAATCAAGGAGCATTGAGCACGGGAAGGAAGTGAAACTTATTAGCCAACAGTTATCTTCAACTCTCCTCAGCAAAGGCAAGCTATTCGTAAAAATAACTTTGTTGAATATGTCAATCATCTGTTAATATACAAGTACTGATTTCTACCTATGGTTAACAAAATACGGTAAGACAAAATAATCTTATTCTTTGAAACTAAAGATTTGTTTTTCTACCATAATTATGTTTTTGCGTTCATTAAATAGGGAGAGTTGCTTCCACTCACTTACCACCAAGAGGGTGAGGCGTTTACTTACGATTAATGATTAGAATGCTCCGATGTGGGCAGCCTGCACTTTGCCTGAAGTGCCATTTCATCTGTGGAAATGTGACTCTCAGTTCATCAAGCCATGTTAAAGCCATATGTTTCTTTATTTAAAGACACCTGTTCACAAAAGGCAATGCCAGGATAAAATTAAAGTTCAAAAGAGATCAGATTATACTACTAAGGAAAGACTGCTTCAGGATAATGGATTCTTACAATATCCTAAGAGAAAATTCTCCCTGAATCCTTCAGACTGGTCAAAATACATACTATATGATAAAATTTTCTTCATTAAGTAACTCCTAAACTACAGGGTTCATTGTAGACTTCCTGTGGTTTTAGACATGGTTCTATCCCCAGCAACCCAGAGGCATTACAGTGGAAAGTCTTCGATAGCCCCTAACCCTTCATGGCATTCCCAGCAGGGAGCATTCGTCAGTGTTTCTCCTCAGTGCACTTGTACCATTTGGCTGGGAAAATTCTGTATTATTTGGGACTGCTCCATCAACTGCTGTCCACCAGATCTCTACAGATTCCCTGGTCATAGAGACAATCAAAACACCCTTATTTTTTCCCCAATTTAGAGTCTGCTGGGCAGCACCTGGAGTCCCCCAGCCAGCACATCATGGCCCCCCAGTGGGTGGTACTCTCAATGGCAATACGTTGGGGTCATCTTAGGGCTCACCTCACCTGCTCTTGTTCCCAGGGGTCATTCAGCATTTCGTATATTTTGTCCAGTTTTTTGTTTGTTTCAGGCAAAGCAAAAATCAGCAATCTGTTATTTTTTTAACCTTAATGTGGATGCGAATATGATTCTGAGTGTAGTTTTAAACAAGGTACAGGTTTCGATGGAGATAAGGAAAGTAGACCTGAGGCCCACAGAGTGTCTGACGGGCTACAGGCATCAGGGTTGGAGAGAGAGAACAGGAAGTCACCAGCCACTTCTACTCTACTTCCCAATTTTCTCTAGGGATGGCCTAGGGAAAAAGAGTTCAAGAAACTCAATGTTCTAGGATTATGTCTAGGCTTATGTTTATGATAGAATATTTATAACAATGAAAAAAAGCAATTATTCTCTAAGACTACCTGGCCTATGCCACACAAATAAGGAGCTTACATAAAGCCACCTTCTTTATTGACTGGTACTCTAAAGTGTCCTTACACATGTTGATGGGCCGCTCTTTGCAAGGCATCGGTACTCCAACACAGAGATAAAGCCATCAGCTCCCACAAAAGACTGACTCTGTAGGCAACGCCGTGTTCTGCCTCATTACCCCTATCATCTCCTCTGAACATCCCCTTCGGTCTCCTTCAGGTCACAGAGCATCGGATTGATATCTGATTGACCAGAATCAATTCCTGAAAGATGACTGTCATTCTAACTGACACAGCCTTTTACATTTCACCTTCTTCAAGAATGCAGAAGGTATATAAATGAGTTTAGACAAACCTAGAACTTTCAAAAGTAGATTCTTCCAGTGCAGTGAGCAGAGAGGGACATTTAAGGAGGTTTTAAATTAATTTAGTGCTATTTGCTGATAATAAGAAAATATTATTATTTGCATGTCTAGTGATGTGTTCTTTATAAAAGCCTGAGGGCCTTGGCCTAAATTTATTGGCAGGCTAGACGGAAAAATCTCTGGGAAATGACAGTCACTCGTTCACTGCAATGAGGGGCTGTGAGTCTATCCATGGTTTCAACAACTCAGTCCTCATCGCTTTATTTAAATAAAAGCGAGATTCTGTCATCTAAATGTTAATCCATGCAAATCTCACAGATGTTACCTAAATGAACGGGAACTGTCAGTGTGGCTCCATTTAAAGAGCATATTGCTGGGGTTTTTAAGCCGGACAGAGCCAGGCTGAAATGTGGCAGGTATGATGTGCCAGATGACACACTGAGTCAGGCTGTACTCAGAGGGATGTGTCCAATGATCCAAACCGTTAGGAGAGAGGAAAAAACACCAAACGCTAAATATGTTCTCCTTAAAGCACAGCCTCAGTCACTGACTTAGAAAAAAAATAACATCATGCTTAAGAACTAGGTTGAAACAGACAGTCTGCTAGGAAACAACAAATAATAATGAGCTCTAATCTGCCCGCCACAGAAGGAGAACGAACAGCAATGCTTGCTATACCATTTCTATATGAAGTGGCTTTATGTATGTCCTCTTTTATGTAAAGGGTAAATGCTACTGCCATGCTATTTATACATATACAGTTCAAGTTCATGCCCAGAAGTAAAATATACAATAATTCTTCCTCACATTTGTGCCATATTCAACAATAGTCTCTGATATTTTTTGAAAGTATATTTATTTTTCATAAGATATTATTTACCTTCATATTTAATGAATATTTTTAAGTAGAAGTACTTTTAAAAAGATTTTATTTATTTACTTTTAGAGGGTGGGGAAGGGAGGGAGAAGAACATCAATGTGTGGTTGCCTCTCATGTATCCCCAGCTAAGGACCTGGCCCACAACCCAGGCATGTACCCTTGCTAGAAACTGAAACCATGACCCTTTGTTTTGTTTTTGTTAAGATTTTATTTATTTATATTTTAGAGAGAGGGGAAAGGAGGGAGAAAGAGGGAGAGAAACATTACTGTGTGGTTGCCTCTCACGAGCCCCAAACTGGGAACCTGGCCCACAAGCCAAGTATGTGCTCTGACTGGGAATTGAACTGGTGATCCTATGATTTGCAGGCCAGCACTCAATCCACTGAGCCACAACCAGCCAGGGAGTCTCTGACATTCTTTATCCACAGACATCATCTCAGAAATTCCTAAGATAAAACCAGGCACCAAGTCTAAAAGGAATCTCCTTTATGCTTGTAAATTTAGTTTGCTGCTAAAGGTATGGCATTTGGCAAGCATAAGCTCTTGGCTCCAGTGGGCCCTCCAAGTGGTGCTTACTATCCAGATCCCTCCTGGGTGAGACCAGGCTACAATATTTGCCTTAATTTCTTGCTTACTACTCTAGTCTATTGTAGGGCTGTCCTATTTAACAAGGACTGTAAACCTGGTTAACTATATAAAACTGATCATTTATGGAAAGATGGAGCCCTGTCCCCTCTACTCTTAGCTGCAGTCTGGAGTCTGGTTTGGAATAATGTGATGATCTGGTGAGGCAGCCCTAGCTTTGTATGTCAACACTGCCTAAATCCTACTACTGCTATAATCATATACCACCTTCCAGGCTGGACCACCTCGGAGGTAGAGTTTACTGTGGGATCTGATTTCTGACTATGCAACTTGAAGGTAAACCTGAGAAGAAAGTTTCTTCTAAGTTCACAGAATTCTGGATGACTCATGGATAAGTTTCAGACGATCTATGAACTTCAACATTAGTTTTATGAAAAATGGTTTGGAGTATATACAAATGAATTTTCATCAAAGTTCAAAAAGATCCATAGCCCCTAAGTTTAAGATCCATCAGCCAGAAGTACTTGTTTTTCCCATCCAGGTTTTTTCTCCCTACAGACAAGCACCTCTAAAATCCCCCAAAATATTCAGCACAACAAATGAGCCCAACAGAATTACAGTAGCTTCAAACCAGACTTTACAGGTCAACTACATCATTCCAAAATGTCCCTTAACTAAATCCAATTTCTTATTCACATTCCCCACTTGTGATGAAGGAAAATCAACAACTGCTATTACTTAATAATGCAACATTAAGAAAGCTTCTTAATGGATGTTTAATTAACTTTCATCCAGTTAAAACATTTGCTTACAGATTGTAAGGATACCAGTGGAAGGTATCAATTTCCAAGAATGTACTCAGCCACAGGTTTTGTGTTTCTTTTCCTTTGTTTTACTGTTCCTGCTGTTTTGATTAAGCTTTCATAGTTTAAAGGGGGAAAATATTCAAACTCAATTATAGTTGACACTGAAGAATTTAAACACATGCTCACTGGCTTCTTTATCTGAACAACCATTCTCATAGTGAGTGTGTGATTTTCAGAAACTACAGCTCTCTTATCAAGTCACAATTTGTAACTTGTCTCAGTTCTTATTTTTCCCTTTCTACTTTTTATGGTGGTAGAATATGTAAACATAACTTGCTATCTAACATTTTTCAGTTCTAACTGATTTCTATAAAATATCATTCACAGGTACAACAAAAAGCACACTATTTTTATTAAACTTCACTTTTACCTTAAATAATAAACTTGGTGATTCATTTTGATAAGGCATTTTTCTTCAATGTCTGCCCAGTTCTTTTCCACTCCGTCCTGGAAATGAAGTTGAGACAGCTCACTGGTTAGTTGATTCTTCAGGGAAATTACCAAGAAAAAAGAAGATTCTTCTTCCTAGACTCTTCTATGTTTTCTTTTCTTTTTTCCTTTCAGCCAGCTAGTTACACTATGCATACAAACTAAAGTAGAAGTCAGCAGCAGGAAAAAAAAATTACATTGCCAGTTACAATAAGAATGAAGTCAAGTTCCGAAATTACTTAGAGTAATACTTTCTGTTTCATTGTATTAAAAATATATAAAAGCAACATATTAAGAAAAAGTAAGTATTTGAAATCATAATTAACAAATACTGTCATTTAATTTACTACCATTAGTAAGTTAATGACTATATTAATTTTAAAACAACAACTTTCAACAAATGAATTTCTTTTCAATTAAGTTACTTTTGCTGGAGAAAATGTCATTCAAGTAAGGGGTACATAAATGTGTGTATATCAGAATTTGTCTTACTCTATTTTGTTGTTATTGATTTTTCCAAACATACATACATATTAGGTTAGCCAAAAAGTCCATAAAATAAAAAAACATTTTTCATTTTCAATGAAACTCAATAACTTCATTGATTTGGATATTTTGAGTATGTCGGCTATCTCCCTCACAGTAAAATATTGATTGTTCTCAAAGCCTTGATTTGATCTCTCTCAACTTCAACTGGTCCACCCAACCATGGAGCATCATCCAGAGAGAAATCTCTAGCACAAAACTTCGCAAACCACCTTAACACATTCCATCAATCATAGCACATTCTCCATACACCGCACAACACCTTCTTCTGTTTATGTTGTATTCTTACCTTTCTTGAAATAAGGAAGTATAATATGCCAAAAATGTTGCATATTTTCTTCTACCTTCAATAGTAAAGTGGTACAAAAAATTCACCAATTTTAATGTCTTTTAATGCAAACTGATATGACACCTGTCACAATACAATCTAACAAAATTGTTTCCAATGCAGTTAAAGGCAATTAAGTGCTATTAGAACAACCTATGAAAAAAAAAATAACAAACATTTTGGCCAACCCAATATCTATCCCTCTAGGACTGCATTCAGCATTTCAGCATGAACATGGTCAGTTCGGAGCAAAACAGGGGCTTGTGTGTGAAAGGATGTAGATAATGGTGGAGAATGTAGTCTATGGAATTAGCTTTATAAGTCAAGTTTTTATTTATTTATTTAGTTATTTTTGTTTTTATTATTTTTAGAGAGAGGGGTAGGGAGAGAGGCAGAGAAGGAGAGAGACATTAATGTATGATTTGCCTTTCACCTGCCTCCGGCTACGGACCTGGATGGAGACCTGGTTTGCAACCTGGTTATGTGCCCTGGCTGGGAATCAAACCAGCAACCTGTGGATTCGCAGGCTGGTGCCTTATCCACTGTGCCACCAGCCAGGATGATATTCTTTTATTATAAAATGGAAATTAAGTTTTTAATCAGATATATATATATATATATATATATATATGATTTTATTTATTATTTCCAGAGAGAGAAGAAGGGAGAGAAGCAGAGAGGGAAAGAGACATTAATGTATGGTTTCCTTTCACCTGCCTCCAGCTATGACCTGGCTGGAGACCTGGCTGGCAACCTAATTATGTGCCCTGGCTGGGAATCGAACCAGCGACCTTTGGGTTTGCAGGCTGGCACCTTATCTACTGTGCCACCAGCCAAAGCTTATAAGTCAAGTTTTTTAAAAATGAAAAACAAAGCAAACAAAATGAAATAAAACACAGGGCATCAGAGCAGCCCTTTCCCCTTTTCTCCAAGATCCAGACATATAAGGGTTCATCCTACAAAAGCTCCAGGAAAGCCCTGGCTGGTGGCACAATGGATAAGGTACCAGCCTGCAAACCCAAAGGTCACTGGTTTGATTCCCAGCCAGGGCACATTAACCAGGTTTCAAGCCAGGTCTCCAGCCAGGTCCGTAGCTAGATGCAGGTGAAAGGCAACCATACATTGATGAAAAAGAAAAATTAAAAAAAAAAAAAAAGCTCCAGGAAGAAGGAAGAACTCACCACCACCTCTTCATTTCCAGCCATGAATCAGGATCATAAATATATTCAATATTGGAAAGTCAACATAAACAGCTGAAACTGTTGTGTATTAAGTTAATAGTGAATGGTGGGGACAGTGGTAAACTAAAGATTCCGTACCTGATAGCATTCAAATTTATAGAAAAAAAAAAAAAAAAAAGAAATACCAGCCAAGCAAAATGCATCAAGAGAATAAACTCAGCTGTGGTCCAACAGCTCACTCCCTAGATCCAAGTTTCTGATGCAATTCTCATGGCCTGAGGCAGAGTCCCAGCAGAATATGACTTGACGGGGATCTAAGGAACTGGATCAGAGTGATGATAAATAAGGTCACCGTCTTGGCCAGTGCCCTCTCACCTCCTTGCTATCTGCTGCCAGCCTCAAGAATTGGCTAAGCTACTTCTATTGTTAGAACCACGGCTTTTGTTTCTGTCTAAGGCTGTTCACTGGCCAAATGGGAAACACAGTAATGTCATAGCATTTGCCCTATTCCCTTGGCTATAAAGCATGCAATGATTTTTGTGATTTTTCTCATGGCTTTATGTTTTATTGTTAAAGATGAAATGTGACTTAAAGATCAAGTGTGACATGCAATGGAGTACTACTCAGCCCATAAAAAAGAAGGAAATCCCGTCTGTTGCTACAACATGGATGGACCTTGAGGGCACTGTGCTAGGTAAAATAAATAAATCAGGCTCATGGAAGCAGAGATTAGATTAGCCAGGCTGAAGTTGGGGGTAGGGTGGGAAAACTCAGTGAAGGTGTTCAAAAGGTGCAAGTTTCCAAGTTATAAGATAAATAAGTTCTGGGTGTAATGTACAGCATGGTAACTATAATTAATATATATAATATAACAATATATAATATATATATATATATATATATATATGAGAGTTGCTAAGTGAGTATCTTAAAAGTTCTCATCACAAGGAAAATTCTGTAACTATGTGATGTGAAGTATGAGGTGAAGGATGTTAACTTATTGTGGTGATCATTTCACAATATAAGCATATGTCAAATCCTTATGTTGTATACCTAACACAAATATAATGTTATATGTCAGTTATATCTCAGTAACACTGGGAAAATTTAATTTTTCAAATATATGTATATGAAATCACCACAATATATGTTTTATGTATATTATTTTATTTGTCAATTATATGTCAATGAAGCCAAAAAATAAATGAATATGTAAAATGTGACTTAAAAGATTGCTTACCACATACCTAATTTGTTTGTTATCCTCATTCTTCTGCTTCTGCTAATAAAAAAGATAAAGATGACATAGGTGATAAGGAAAGGCTTATGTAGTAAAATTTGCCTTGTGTTCAGAAGAATCTTGATGCATTTTATGAGAGCATAGAAGGCATCGTCTCTTGGTAGGAAACAGATTGGGGTAAGAGGTATCCTTTGGGAGATGATGGGAAATATTCCAACAATCAGAGAAAACAAGAGTAGAAAAGGGAAAGCAGCTGCCTCAGAGGCTTACTCTTCCTCCACCTGTCTTCAACTTTTCCTTCATGTTTCCATTGAATCTACATTAAAAGATAATGAGCAATACATGAAGTGATTTTGAGAAAACAAGAGTAATAGAGAACTTGTGAGAACTTGTGTCTTTCTAGGTACATATGTATCCTAGGCTGAAGTAGATAAGAGGGAAGGGGGCAGGAAGTCTCAGCCCAGGGGACAGTGTCTGGGAGGCCATCCTAATGAATGGGAGATCCCATCATCTGTTTGGGCCAACATCCAGTGTTGTCCATGTCAGCCAAGCAAATCTCTCATGATCTCTTACCTATATTCATGGGCACTCTATAAATATCATAGTAGTGATGTGAACTAAGCATTTCCAAAAAAATATCCATGGTTAGCCACTGTCTTAGCAATGATTTCTTTCTACTTTCTGACTTAAAAGTTTCAGTTGTTATGCAATTCTAGACTCAAGCAACTGAGAATAACATTTGAAATATTCAAATACGTGTGTGTGTGTGTGTGTGTGTGTGTGTGTTGTGACTGGTTTCTGTTATAGAAATAAAGTACAAAACTTTTCTGTATTTTTTAAATAGTTAAATAATGAAATTAACTGAAAGGCAAAAACTCTGTTAACCAATGAACAAATGAATCCAAAAAAATAAGAGGAAGAGAGGGCAGAAGTTGTTTTATAGTATTCATTTCTGTAAAAGTAACCAAAACATATTGAGTGAAACCAGTGATTTTCACTATTTCAACAGGGAAAAAGGAAGTCAACATCTCAGATTGACAATTTTGCTTGGAAACCTCTCTGAGCAATTTTTAACTTGGTTGGTACAAATGTTTTCTGCCAATTAAAATTGTGCAATATTTTCACAGATTAGAATATTCTTGGCAACCACATTTTTGGAAAAATAAAACTGAGTTGGGTTTTTAAGTGCTTAAGAATATCTTAAGTAGGTATAACCACTAATTATTAATTTTTAAAATATTATACACATTCTAAATTACTATTTGGGGACATTACAAATAAATACTCAGAAATGTCTTCATTATGAAAACAAATGTAAAATAGTTCTGAACAGTTTACTACATAATAGGTTTATAAGTCTGAGAATTTCTTAAAATTATTAAGGCCATTTCCTGTTGATCTACTACAGTATTTTTTTCAATCTGCTACAGATTTTTTTAAATCTGTAGCAGGTTAAAAAAAAAAAAGCCAAGTCCAAGGCATTGCAAACATAATCCAGACATATCAGTCTGATTTAGGCAATAAGACTTAACCATCAAGTGGCTATGTAAAGGAAACAAAGGAAAGGATATAAGAAATTGATCATCCACATAAGAAGAAATCCTAATGGAAAATAAAAATATACATAAAAGAAAGCATAACTCATTATGGAGAGCAAGAGGCTCTAGACTCAGGCTATCACTCCCCAGCTGTGTGACTTTGGACAAGTCACTGATCTCTATGCTTTTTCATCTGCAAGTAAAGATGATCAGGTATTTTACATCACAGAAATTGTTAACAGTGAAGGAAGCAATCCATTTAAGGAACTGAGCAAATACATGCCATGGTATATGCACTCAGTAAGTGTTAGCTGTTTTTACTATTATAAAAAATAGAGTCAACCTCATTAGCAATCAGGAAGCTACAAATGAAAATAAGATTTTATTTTACCATATTAAAATGGAAAGATTTTATAAAGAGATTGATAGCATCCAGTGTTGCCAAGACAGTAAAGAAAGTGGTACATATGTATACAATGAGTGGAAATACCCATTGGTTCCACCCCTTCTGGATGCATTTCAGGGTGAAGGAGGGCTATGGGTTGTTGGATAGAAAAGAGGCATCATCATCATCATCATCATCACCATTTGTTACACTCTATTCCCTTGCAAG
This sequence comes from Noctilio leporinus, assembly GCA_004026585.1. Classification (NCBI taxonomy): domain Eukaryota; kingdom Metazoa; phylum Chordata; class Mammalia; order Chiroptera; family Noctilionidae; genus Noctilio; species Noctilio leporinus. The sequence continues at coordinate 85,494 of PVIW01002979.1, read as the reverse complement.
GCATTTACCAGAAGTTGTTCATTTAGCTGTTGTATTTGACAAAACAAGATCAAAAGAAACTGAGTACACAAAGATACCCCATATTTTTGTGAGTGCTCTTTTCTAACCCAAACAACACTTTTATCTATATATCTTTTTTTGAAAGATTTTATCTGTATTTTTAGACAGAGGGAAATGGAAGGAGAAAGAGAGGGAGAGAAACATCAAAATGTGAGAGAAACATTGATTGGTTGCCTCTTATATGCACTTCAGGCCAGGGACCAAACACAACCCAGGCATGTGCCCTGACCAGGAAATGAACCAGTGACCTTTTGCTTGTGGGACAACATCCAACCAACTGAGCCATACCAGTCAGGGCTAGTCTCTGTAATCTTTAAATTGAATCTGTATTTAATAAAAGAACCATGTGGTATCTATTGGTTCTTTATTATAAATAGTCTTTGACATATAATACTTAATCTACATATTTTTCCTTTTCTTTTCTATTGGGAAATGTTCCCAAGACCTTATTCTTCAAACCTGAATAACTTTCATACATTATGGTGGGAAAACTCCCTTGGCTACAACATTTAAAAATAAAGCTAAAATAATAAACTTAAGAAGTATTTGTGGTGTAATGGAAAGAAAACTAGTCAAGAAGTGTTGAGTTGTAGCATTTTGATTGAGACCTCAGGCAAGTCTCTTAACCTAGCTGCAACTTAATTTTATCATATGTAAAGCACAAGAATACTGATTTGCTGAAGTCATTATATGGGAAAAATATCACCCCAACTTTGTTTGTTAATTTTTGAAACAGGTTTCTTCTCTTAGTTTCTATGGCAATTGAGCTATGACCTTGAAGAGGCCTCCCTTGATACCATCCAAGTCTAAGAAGGGCAAGAATTTCATTGGATCAGTGTTGAAATAAGACCCACCAGGGTTCAAGTGTATCATCATTGTGAGTGGGGGCAGGCAGGAAGAGAGTTGGGAGAGGGGAAAGGGGAAAGGGTATGAGTTTTAAAGGGGAACACAGCTCTTTCCCTCTAGTGGATCTTTATATGGAGAAACAAAGGGATTATAAATCAAGCCAGGGGGATCATTTCTCTCTTCTCAGCCCCTAGAGGAATAAAATCAAGAGTGATCTAAGGAACAATGGGAAGAAAGAAGCCTGGGAGTGCAAGGTAGATGAAATCTCAGGTCTACATTTACTCTAGATCTGAATCTAGTTCAATGCAATCCTTCAGATCTTGTAGATGGGAAACAGGAATGACACGTGAGCATGAGCCACAGTTGAGAATTCTCTGTGTCATATTTGTGACGTTCTAAGCACGATACCAAGTGACTATACAGGCAGTAGAAATTTTGAGATTGAGGATTTGGCTCTAACTTGCTCAACAAAAAGTTTCAAGCTCTTAAGTCACACAAGCTTGGGAATGGCCTCTTCTTTGTTTCTTCCTTTCAACACACATACGCTATTTACCACACTACATTTCCACATACAGTTCCTAGAAAGTCTTGAACTCCTTGGTCTTAATGTACATTAATACTCTGGAGGCAATGCTCGGAGTCCTGGTTATCTTAAGGCCTCTCGGTGTAGGACAATATGTTCTAGCAGAGTTTTGTGGCTTTAGGGACAAAGCTTTGGATATTATTTTTACCTCCGTGATTAATAACACTTCTCTTGTGACTCTCTGCAATTAGTCCCCAAAAGGACACTCCCTCTTAGAATTATTGCTTCTTTCAGGCATTAAATGCATCTGTAAAGATTGCTAAGTTTCTAAAGGCTTATTTCTCATAAAGGAAGTCCCACAAGCCACTCAAAGTGAGTGATCCAGAACCTCTGACTCCCTAAAGACTTATCCTGGGTAACGCTAGGGAACAGTATGGGAAGTTCATGGAGTACACATTTGAATCATTAAAAGTGATAAATACCCACCATTACTTGCTGTCATGGGTTGATGCAATCTGAGGAAGTGTTCCAAAATTATAAATGGTAGTACTTAAAAATGAGTTAGTTAATACATAACATTATGACATTTACATGTGTTAAAATGCAGAAGTAGTGATGCCCAGTTTGATCTTAACAGGGCAGAGTTGGCTGTGGCAAACTAATGAAAAAGCAAAAATCTGCTTTGGTCCCTTGAAACATCATTTACTCTACACTCTGTCTCTTTGACCTATCAGCACTCAAATCTCTTTTAATGCCATGTGGGCTGGATACTCCAGACAGATTTTAAAATTCCCATGGAATTACAAAGAATCCAAGATAGTCAAAACCACCTTAAAAAAAAGAATAAAGTAGGAGGACTTACAATTTCTGATTTCAAAACGTACTACAAAGCAATTGTAATCAAGACTGTATGGCACTGGCAAAGTCAGACATGTACACGAATTGTAACAGAACTGAGAGTCAAGAAATAAAATCATGTGTCATGGCCAACTAACTTTGATTAAGGGTGCCAAGGCCATCTAATGGAAGTCTTTCAACAGATGGTGCTGAAATTACATACTAACCATTGAACCTGGACCCTTTTCCCAGACCACATACAGAAATTAACTCAAAATGGATCAAAAACATACCAAAGGGTAAGTCCTATGACCTCAGATTTGGCAAAAGACTCTTGGATATGCCATCAAAAGGACATGTAACAAAAGGAAAAACAGATCAGTTTAACTTCATCAAAATTAGAAATGTTTGTGCTTCAAAGGATAACAATGAAAAAAGAAAAAGAAAAAACCCTCTAAATGGGAAAAATCCTTTCAAATCATAGACCTAATAAGGAACTGTATCTCAAATATATAAAAATCTTTTATAACTCAATAATAATAAGGCAATCCAATTTTTAAAATGGGCCAACATTTTGCATAGATATTCCTGCAAGAAAGATATATAAATGGCTAATTAATGCATAAAAAGGTGCTTCTGGCTGGTGACACATTGGATAAGGTGCTGGCCTGTGAACCCAAAGGTTGCTGGTTCGATTCCCAGCCAGGGCACATAACCAGGTTGCAAGCCAGGTCTTCAGCCAGGTCCTTAGCTGGAGGCAGGTAAAAGGTAACCATACATTGATGTCTCTCTCCCTCTCTGCTTCTCTCTTTTCCTCTCTCTCTAAAAATAATAAATAAAATCTTTAAAAAGAACAAAAATGCTGACTCATATGGAAGAAACACAGAACAAGCACATAATTCAGGGCAAAAAATTCAATGCAGGCTTCTCTGTGAGGGCAGTTTGCATGAGGGGCCTCTATGCCACTAGGAGCCCTTCTTAGTAGGTATATTCTTTCTCAGGGTCCATAATAGAAAAAAAAAAATCAGCTTTCAAAAGCTATTATCCAAATTCAAAATTTAAATGGAGAGGACGTTTTCTAATGTTTCTCATGGTGACTTTTACTGTGACCTATGCTTAGTAATAATTCCTTGTAACTGATAAACACACAAATATAAGAAATGTCCTTTATTTTTATTTCTAATGCTCCATTATATTGGACACCAACTTTTAAGCCATCCAAAATGTCAGCATTTTTTTCTAGAACAGCTTTGAGTGACTACAGATATATGGCTTTTAAAATACTACCAGTGGTATTAAAATTTAACTCAATGTAAACCTAAACTTCAGGCAGTGAAATCCCCATTATTGCTTTTTTTTAAGGGTACATTCATTCTATTTAAGGATTATAGAACACATGCCCTAGGATAGGATAAGATTATAAAGATATTCCCTCTTCACAATATGCCTGGGCTATTTTCCTTCACTGAATTGCTTATTCAAAAGAATTAGAAAACAAAGACCTTTGTGATAGGTTATACCTAATTTAAGCATAAGCAAACTTAGCATTCAACCCACTGTTCCTTTCTGGGAACTGCACTTTCCTGATTGTCATTCCTATATATTCCCCCCTCCCCCAAACTTTGTTTCCACAAGAATCTAGGCTTTTGGAAACCAAACCAAGAAGACCAGCAGGCTGTCAGCTTCCTACTCTGCCATCTCTCTTTCCTGAAGAATGAACCAAAGAAATGAAGTGCTTGAGTCAGGGAAGGTAAAAAAAATCCAGAGGAACAAAAATGGTCGTTATTTCAAAAATATTATTCTGTGTAAAGCACCATGTTCAGCACTTTATATACAGCATCTTAGTTCATCCTTACACAACTCTAACGTTGTTCATTGCATTGTTAAATTATGTAAATGCTATTATTTCTCCTCACTTGAGAGTGAAGGAAACAGAGACCTGGTAGGTTGGCAGCCTCTGAGATAACCTCCTGATATTCACAGCCTTCTTTCCCCTCCCCTCGGCCCCCAAGTGTGGGATGACCCTGGCGACTTGCTGCTAACAAAAGAAATGCAGGACGAATGACGAGATGTCACTTTTGAAATTAGGCTGAGCCCTCTCTCACTTGTTCCCTCTGGTGGAAGCCAGCTACGGTACTGTAAGCTGTCCTGCGAAAAGGACTTCAGTGGCCAGGAAGTGAAGACTGCAGCCAACAGCGAGGGAGGGCCTGACGCCTAATAACAACCCCAGTTTACGTAAACACCTTCTGTGAGCCTGGAAGGGGCCCTCTCCAGGTGGGCCCGTGCTTTGATTCCCGCCTGGAGAGAAACCAGAGCCAGAGGACTGGGCTAAGCTGCACCTGATCCATGACTCGGAAAATGTGACTAATGAACATTGCCCTAAGCACTAAGCTGCAGAGTAATTAGCCCATACATTGAAATATAGGTGATTTGGCTCTGGACACATGCTCTACTGGCCCCTAGGGCTTGGGATTGGTCTCTAAGCTTCCCTCACAGAGGCCACCACGGGTGGAGGGCTCCCTCCTGTTTCCCAGGGGCCTGGGTAGTGCTGAGATTCTAGCATGTAGCCCACACCACAATCAAGTCCTCCTCTTGCTCTAAACAAAGATCCTTTGTTTTCTTACTTGTGTCATTACTGATCATTCCTGTTGGAATATGACTTAAAAATATCCCTTCTTATTACCACTTCATTAATTTGTTTCTCTTCTATCACTGCTTTTAAACTCTTTTTTTTTTTTTGACTCTACTCTAGACCCCACTTTCCTCTTCATCTCCACTTACTCCTGTAAACTGTTCCCTCCTGCTTCTGTTTTCACTTACAAAAAAAAGCACTATTTGCCTTCTGGAAACTTCACATTTGTCTGAGAGAAAAAAAAAAAAAAAAACAGCTTTGTGGAAACATCATCAGAAAGAAAAACACAGGTGGGGAGTGGTGCAAGAGAATTCTCTTCTGTAGTGGGTTTCTTGTTTTTGTTCCCACCCACCTTCCATATCAAAACATCCCCTGTGGCACTTAAAAGCTCTTGGCCACCCCAATTAAAGTGTTTTCATAGAAGCTGTCAGAAATAGTTCCAAGAGCACTTTTAAGTTATTACATGTGGGTTACATAAGCACTGGAGACTTGTTAAAATGTTCAAAACACGATATGAATTGAGTCACACACCAAAGCTTTAGCCTTTTAGTGTGAATAACATGATCGGCTAAGATTTAGGCACACTGGATAAAAACACATCTTAAAGAAAATCAATTAAAGACTATTTTTCTTTTTTGCTCCTTCCAAGAATCTATACTCCTAGTTTTCTAACCAAAAAAAAAAAGGCTACAATTACTCTGTATTTGGATTAGCTATGTTTTCAAGCATAGCTGTAACAGAACCATTCACTGTAGAAACTGGATATGGGATCCAAAGGTAATTCTTTATTTGGTTTCAATTAATCTTATCTTCCTCAAAAGCCCTACCCATTGGGTTGTGTGGAGAAAAAACAAAACAAAACAAAACAAGAAAAACAAAAACTGTTAAGCCACTCCTCTAAACCTAAATGGATGGTATGACTCAATCTGTTTCTGCATTTCTCATAACTCAGTGGCATGTTGAGTAGGACAGTTCTTTCTAGAGCCTGGCAGACAGTTAGCATCCTGTGTCCCCTCCTCATCCCTGCCTCCTTCTTCTACAAAATACCAGGAGTATGGCATGATGACAACACCATTTTACCACCCTTGCACATTTCCAGACACCTCCTTGCAGGTTAGTATTGCTGTCGCCCTAAAAAACAAAAAACCCTAGGTAATGTTCAGGTATTTAGGCAGATCCTCTAGTGTGCCAGACCTACCCACCTCCTCTCCAAGAGGTATCTGGGCTTTTTAGGAAAAGAGACAAATGAGACTCCTCAGATCAGTGCAGCATTCCCAGGCCTCCTGGTCTCCAAGGAAATGTTCATTACTCAGCTGGTGGCCCTTCACATTTAAAGCCAACATTTGTGTCACTCACAAGTTGGTCATAGCATATAATAAAGTCAACTTTTGTTGATACACAATTAAATGAGAATGATTCTCAAATGTAACACTTTGAGAATAACCTTGTTGCACAGCTGATTTGTCTAATTATACCCTGGTAAAAGAAGAAAAAAAAAATTTTTTTTTTTTTTTGATAAAAAGTGATGTTGCTATAAGAGTAGAGATTCATTAAGATAATTTGTTTCTCAAATCCTGGGTATTGGTGAGAACAAGATCCCAAAGGCACAGTGTACTAAATGGAAGATTTGAAATAGCTTCAGAAGAAAAAGAAAGGGCTCTCTTACATGTCTACAAAGAACAGAACATGAAAAAAAAAAAAAAAAAAAAAAGAACAGAACATGAAAATGCCAAAAATATTCTGAATAAATTACCATATTAAAATTTCCCTCAATAGTTTATTAAGTTCATTGTTATTAATTCTTATTTCACTGGGCCTTGGATGAAGCAGTTAGCTTTAATAGTTAGCTTTGATGAATATGTCTGCTTCTGCAGAGAAAAGAGTCCTGAAATAGCTGACCTATTCCACAAGGCCAGTCTAAAAGTTTCCTAAGCAGTGTTATCCTTGAAGATTGTACCCAATCTTTAAAAAAAAAGATTCTGATAAAGTAGGTACATAAGACTACATTAATTTTAAGTGTACAACATACTGATTTGACATTTATATATCTTAAAATGTGATCAACACAGCAAGTCTCCAGTAGCCATTACCGGGCAAATACTTTATTGACTAGATTTCCTGTGCTATACACTACATCTCTGTAGCTTATTTATTTTATAAATACTAAAAGTTTGTACCTCTTATTCCCCTTCACCTTTTTCACACATCCCCCAATCAACCTCAGATCTGGCAGCTGTCAGTTTGCTTTCTGTCTCTGCAAACTGGACTATATCAAACTAAAAAGCTTCTGCACAAGGAAAGAAACTATCAACAAAATGAAGAGACAACCTACTGAATAAGAGAAGATATCTGCAAATGATATAGTCAATGAAGACTTAATATTCAAAATATATAGGGAACTCATCCATACAACTCAAAATCAAAAAACAGATAATCCAATTTAAAAAAATGGACAGAGGACCCAAACAGACATTTTTCCAAAGAGGACATACAAGTGGCCAACAGACATAAAAAGATGGTCAACAGGCCTGGCTGGCAGCACAGTGGTTAAGGCGCCGGCCTGCGAACCCAAAGGTCACAGGTTCGATTCCCTAGCCAGGGCACATAACCAGGTTGCAAACCAGGTCTCCAGTCAGGTCTGTGGCTGGAGGCAGGTGAAACGCAACCATACATTGATGTCTCTCTCCCTCTCTGCCTCTCTCCCTTCCCCTCTTTCTAAAAATAATGAAATAAAATCTTAAAAAAAAAAAAAAAGGTCAACATCACTATCAATAGAAAAATACTAATCAAAACCACAATGAGATATCACTTCACACCTGTCAGAATGGTTATTATAAAAAAATCAACAGGTAACATGTGCTTGTGAGGAAAGGGAATCCTTCTATACTGTTGATGGGATTGTAAACTGGTGCAGCCATTATGGAAAACAATATGGAGCTTTCTTTAAAAATCAAAGGCAGAACTACCATATGACCTAGCAATTTCACTTTTGACTATTTACTGGAAAAAAGTGAAAACACTAATTAGGAAAATATATATATGCACCCCTATGTTTACTGCAGTATTATATACAATAGTTAAGACATGAAAGCAACCTAGGTATCCATCCATAGATGAATGGACAAAGATGGGGTATAAATATATAATGGAATATTACTCTGCAAAAACAACAACAACACTGTTTTTTTGAAATACCCATAGTTCAGAACACCTAGTGCAGTCTTTTCATAGGACCCTGAAACTATTTTTTGTGGAAGACACAATCACTAGTTTGCTGCCCAAACTTGAGTGTCAGGTAGCTTCAGAGGAAAGCAGAAACCTGCTTAATAATGAGACTGAGTTACTGTGGTCAATTTATTATAGTAGCAATAATATCAGAATGAAAAATCTCCAATTAGATATTTCATAAAGGTTTAAGCAATGTTTCCCATGAACTAGGAACCTATTCAGTGAGGGCAGTGACAATTTCTTTTAAATACTACAACTTTTGAAATCTTTAAATGAACTTAACCTCAGGAAGGGTCTGATCTGAATCCTTCCCATGCAATTCCTACAATACTAGTGAGATAACTAAGAAGTATGCAGCAGACCAAACAAACTTAACTTTTTCTAAAATGCTAATACCAACTGTGGCTGATATAGAAATGCACCCTTCTGATGTCCAGACCTTTCTTCAAGAAAGGACTTGTGATGCCCTGGCTGGTGACACAGTGGGTAAGGCTCCTCCTGTGAACCCAAAGGTCGCTGTTTTGATTCCCAGCCAGGGCACGTAACCAAGTTGCAAGCCAGGTCTCCAGCCAGGTCTGTAGCCAGAGGCAGGTGAAAGGCAATCATACATTGATGTTTCTCTCTCTCTCTGTCTATCTCCTTTCCCCTCCCTCTAAAAATAATAAATAAAATCTTTTAAAAAGAAAGGACTTATGGCCTCCAGTTATTAATACCTTCAGGATGGCCTCAGCTTTTGAGTGCAGGTCATGGCCTTCTTGGCTTGACCTCAGCTAATGGCCAAGCAAGATGTGCTACTGCTACAAGGACCAAGACTTCTGCCCAACACAAGACTCTTCTTTTATTTTTCTAATATATTTTATTGATGATGCTATTACAGTTACCCCAATTTTCCCTTTGACCCCCTCTACCTGGTAGCCTCCGTCCCTCTAGCAATCCTGCCCTTAGTTCATATCCATGGGTCATGCATATAAGTTCTTTGGCTTCTCCATTTCCTTTATTATTCTTAACATCCCACTGTCTTCTGTGTACCTACCAATTATGCTTCTTAATCCCTGTATCTTTTCCCCATTGCTCCCCTTCCCCCTCCCATCTGATAACCCTCCATATAGTCTTCGTATCTATGATTCTGCTCCTATTCTAGTTGTTTGCTTAGTTTTTGTTTTTGTTTCCTAGATACAGTTGTTGGTAATCTTGAGTTTGTTATCAGTTCACTATTCATAGCTTTGATTTTCTTAAATAAGTTCCTTTAATATTTCATATAATAAAGATTTGGTGATGATGAATTCCTTTAGCTTTACCTTATCTGGGAAGCAGTTAATCTGCCCTTCCATTCTAAATGAGAGCTTTACTGGATTGAGTAATCTTGGTTGTAGGTCTGTCCTTGCTTTTCATCACTTTGAATACTTCTTATCAGTCCCTTCTTGCCTTCAATGTTTGTTTTGAGAAATCAGCTGACAGTCTTACGGGAACTCTTTTGTACGTAACTTTCTTTTGCTGCTTTTAGATTCTCTCTTTATCATTAACCATAGGCATTTTAATTATGATGTGTCCTGGTGTGGTCCTCTTTGGGTCCATGAAGCACAGAGAGCCCCAAACAAGTTGGGCCCAAAGAGGACCATGCCAAGACACATCATAATTAAAATGCCAAAGGCCAATGTAAGACTCTTCTAATAGGTAATCCTATTGTGGACCTTTCAGTTGGGCTTTCAGGGACTTGGTCAGATCTGCATTGTTGTATGTCAACTATTCCTGCCCAATCTTGCTCCCTGCCTTTTCTTTTCACAGGTATTACTCCCCAAAAATCATTTCATACTTCTGTTTCTATCTCTGTTCACTTCTCAGAGGAGCCAACTAGCACAATAATAGCAGGAACGACCCAAAAATGTTGGGTTAAGTTGGGATGGAGAGACTAGATTCCTCACTGCCTAACTGACAAAACGGGCCTATGCCAGGTGATAAATGGGGCACAGTTTGTCCTTGGCACAACATGGTAGTACAATTGCTAAAACTTGTCACTGGTAGGGAGCAGTGGGATGTAATACTACATTGGAAGAGTTTGTTGGCTTTGGGGAACATTTTTTGGATACAGGAGTAAACAGTCTGGAATGGAGCCAAAGGGGTGGAGCAAATTCTCTGTCAGAGTGACTTCTGGACACCTGGAGGAAGCAAAGGCTCATGCTGGGGAAAATGAAATGCCTGCCTTGCCATAGCTGATCCTGGAGAAAGGAAATAAGTCAGGAAAGTGGACATGCCATGTGGAGTCAGTATATTATGTTCAGCCAGAAGACCTACCAGAAAATTATTTTCCACAGAAGAGCCCAGAGGACATATTTCCCAAGATCAACAGAAATGCTCTAGTAAGAAGGGCACCAACATCACAAAGACATCCAGTACTGGCTCCTCTTTACAGGTCAGGCCTGACTATGGGACAGGCTGCACAAAGCTTGGTTCATTAGGAGAAGTGAGGATGATGGGTACCTGAATAACAGACGCTTAGGTGATGCTTAACCCTTAGAAGCTGGGGTGGGGGTGGGGGTCATAATTACAGGGACCAGAATGTTGGAGTAGCAGCCAAGAGGGAGTTCTGAAGATGGTTAATTGAACATGGTGTCTCTAGGAACAAAATACATGAGCAGCCAATGAAAGCTGTTCAATATACATAAATGAACGAGCGGAAGGCTGAGGTGGGTACCCCCCAAAAGTCATAATCTCTTGCCCAATTCCTAAACCAAACAATTGACAGAAGACTTGGCTAGACCTCTATAAGAAGCACCATACAACACCATGTCAAATATATACTGTAATGATTTCCAGGGACCTTCCCCAAAGGAACCCACTTGCACTTAATGAATGACTGTGCACTGGAAAAGGGGAGTATCACGTATTTTGAGGACTACTGGATACCGGGTCAGAGTTGATATTGATACATTATCACTCTCCTATTGAAATTGAGGGTATGGAGATCAGGAAATAAATAGCATTATGGCCAGAGTCTGGTTCACTGATCAAGTCAATGGTCCCAAAGTGTGTAATTGGGATTGATGTACCTCACAGTTGGAATCATTTCTATATATTGCCCTTCACCTGTAGAGTAAGAGCTATCATAGTGTGGAAGGCCAAACAGAAGTATTTGAAACCACCTCTCCTGACCCATAAAGTAAATCTGAAACAATATTATAATGCCATAGGAACGGTGGAGATTAATGACATCCTTAAATATTTAAAGGATACAGAAATAGCTCCCATCCCACCTGGTGAAACCAGATGAAGTAGCAGAATGATTGTAAACCACCAGCAGTGCAAGCAAGTATCAGCCCCAATTACAGCTGCCACACCAAGCATAATATCATTGATAACACAGGATTCTATGGCCATTTATTTAAAAAATGCATTCTTTTCTATCCCAATCAAGAAAGATGATTAGAAATGACCCATGTGAAATAGACAATATGCACTGACACTTTTGCCCTAGGAATATGTTAACTCTCTGTCCCTCTCATAATATAGTCCAAAAAGATCTGAATCAAGTGGAACTCCTACAAGGTATCGTATTGATCCTTTTATTAATCGCATATGCTGATCAAACAGGTTGAGTAGGAGGTGGCTAGCTTGCTGGAGGGTTGTGCTCCAGAGAGTGGGAAACCAACCCTATGAAGAATCAGGAAACTGTCTCTTCATCACAAGTTTTAAGGGACCAATATTCAGGATATGCTAGAATATCCCCTCTAAAGTAAAAGACAATTTGCCACCTCTTTCATCCCCTACAAAAGGGGTCCCCAACCCCTGAGCCATGGACCAGTATTAGTCTGTGGCCGTTAGGAACTAGGCCATAAAGCAGGCAGGTGAGTGGCCGGCTAGGCTAGTGAATGAAGCTTTGCTTGTGAATTACTGCCTTAGCTCTACCTCCTGTCTATACCCCCCACCCCCCCACCCCCTTCTCTGTGGAAACATTATACTCCATGAAACCAGTCCCTGGGACCAAAAACGTTGAGGCCACTGCCTTACAAGGAAGGACAAAGCATAGTGCCTAGGAGGTTGCCCTGGGGTCAGTAAACAACATACTCCACACCTAGGAATATATTTCCAGCCCATGTACAGGTAACATAAAAAGCTGACAGCTTAACAACCTTGCAAAAGAAAGGGTTCTGCAGCAGCTTTGGGCAGTGGTGTAAGCACCCTTCACACTTGGGCTATAGGATCTGGTGGATCCTATGATATCGCAGTTGTCAGTTTTGGGGGAAAATGTCATAAGAAGTTCATGGAAATCTTAGAGAAAAATCCGAATTCAGGCCCCTGGGATTCTGGAGCAAGTATGCATATACTACATACAGATTTAAAAAATTAGCTCTTGGCATGCTACTGATAAAGAAGAAATGTTTGACCATGGGACACTAAGTGACACGAAATGAAGTATGTCTTGTTGAATTCGCCATGTCAGAAATTCTGGGGGTGGGGGAGAGGCCAGTTGCAATTCATCATAAGAGGAAAGTATTACAGGGATGAAGGACAAGGTAAACCAATGGCACAATTTACATGAACGAGTAGGACAGATGCTGACGTCACCGTTAGAGTTGCATCAAAACTCCTCTCAGCTCACACAAAGTTGGCCATATCAGGTAGGAGTGGTGTCTTGAACAATAGCTGAAGGAAGAAAAAAATGGCCAAGCTTAGTTTATAGATGAGTTGGCTAGGTTAGTGGATGAAAGCTGACACTGAACAGCAGCTACATTACAACCCCATTCGGGAACAGAAGTGGAAGCAGAGGACAGGGACAACTGCCTCATGGCACAGCTTCAGATGGTGCACCTGGTCATCCACTCACATGAAAGAAAAAGTGGCCTGGTGTTGGAACACAGATAGACTAATAGGCAATGGCAAATAGCCTGGCTGGCCAGCCAGGGGTCTAATAAGAAAGATGTATAAACAATTAAAGACAAGGAGGTTTGTGAGGATTCAAAGTATGTGGATAAACTACATCTTGGTATGAAAAGTAAGCAAAGAGCACAAAGATCTCTTTATCCCATATCAATGCCCACAAGAAAGAATACATTATGGAAGAAGTAAGGCACAACTAAGTAAACAAATTACTCATCTGGCTGATGTTAGGCCGTCTTTGCCAGCGGCCACCCCGGTGCAGCACAATACACACTCGAATGGAACAGTCATGGTGATAAACATAGGGTCTAAGCATGGGTCCATCATCATAAAACCAATCTACCACAGCTGACCAGTTGACTGCCTCATCTGATAACTCAGCTTGAGGAGAGAAATAAACACACATATGTCATCATTCCTTTAGGACATCAAGGAGCCACTTGGTGACAGATTAACCACATTGGGACCTTCCCATCCAGAAAGGGGCAGCAATTTCATTTCATGGAAATAGATTACGTATTTTGGGTATAATTTGCACCTCCTACCTACCAGTTTTCATCCAGCACCACTAGCAGGCCACAAAGCAGGCAGGTGAGTGGTGGTAAACTTACAAAATGCCTGATCCACAAAGAATATAATACGATACAGCATCCAGACAGAAAAAATGCTTCACAGCAAAGGTGGTGACAGAGGGTACCTGTGACCATGGGTTTCACTGGTTATATCTCACATGCTGCATGTCCCAGAAGCTAATGTCCTAATAGAGCATTGGAATGGCTTGCCAAAGGTGAAGTTCAAGAACCTTCTAGGAAATAATACTCAGCATGAATGAGGTGCTGTTCCTCAGGATGCAGAACTTGATACGGTTCTGAGTCCCCAGTAAGAATAATACATGGGTATAGGAAACATGGGATTAAAACAGAAATAGCCTAACTTACCATCATTCTCCATGACCTACTGGGGGAGATAGTGCTTCCTGTTTCTACAATGCTGAGCTTTGAGGAAGTCGAGGTCCTAGTCCCCAAAGGTGGTACAGTCTTGATAGGGGACACAGCAAGAGTCCCTCTCACTAAACTAAGCTTCATCTGCCACCTAGCACTTTGGACTTCTTGAATTTAGGGCCAAGTAGGCAAGGAGTTAACACACTGGCAGGAGATGCTAACTCTGATCAGAAAAAGGAAGTAAGCTTGATGTTACACAATAGGGGAAAATAAGCATCTGTGTGACCCACTTGAGCATCTCTTAGGATAACCTTGCCCAACAGTGAATGGAAATGGGCAAGTGCAGCAACCCCTGTCTGAGAAGGAAATTATTGCCAGGGGCTCAAATTTCTCAGGAATTAAGGTTTTCATGTGACAGTTTAATCACTGAGGCCAGAAGAAAGTGAGAGGGACTTAGAATGAATAGTGGAGGAGAGAGAAGAAGGGCAATGAGTTTATTTGTGGCTCAAGAACAGTTGCAAAAATGGGAGCTGTAGTTTGCCCACTGACTTCTCCCCTCAGTTTCTCTTCAGAAAGAGAGGCCCACTCAAGCCCTGGATGCACAGTTCCCTGAATGTGTATAGAGAATCTACTGGTGCATAGAGTGAGCTATGACCCAAGGGGAATGTCATTATATGACAGCTCTCAACTGTTAACACTTTGAAGTCCATCTCAGGTCTTGAGTTGAGGCTGCATTCTTCCTGGGGTGGCTCCAGTCAATGGTTAGTCAGGACTGTTCAGGGATCTACCAATTCATCCCAGTGTAGAACACTTACCCATGCTCCATTCAGTTGCCTATCATTTCCTTTCACCTTTTCACATTCTTAACTCTATTTCAATGTTTGCTTCCAAAGGACCCAAGTGACGCACCTAGTGTTTTCCAGCTCCATTCAGCTCCACTAGGCTCAACTCAAACTTTCCTGTTTCTATTGATAACTGTAGAGATGGTGCTGTGTTTTTTCAGATATGAGTACAAATGTTTACCAGATCCTGTACTGGTACAACTAATATCAATTCACTTAAATATTGCCCTGGCTGGTGTCTCAGAGGATAAGGCGCTGGCCTGCGAACCCAAGGGTCACTGGTTCGTTTCCCCAGTCGGGGCACATGGCCAGGTTGCAAGCCAGGTTGCAAGCCAGGTCTCCAGCCAGGTAGGTGCGTGGCTGGAGGCGGGTGAAGGGCAACCATGCATTGATGTCTCTCTCCCTCTCTGACTCTCCCTTCCCCTCTCTCTAAAAATAATAAATAAAATATTTAAAAATATTTTAAGGCCCCGAAATGCACCTTTAACTATAGCCAAACATCTTTAATATAAAAAAGAATGGATAATACTATTGCATAGTATGTACTACCTCAAATGAATCAAACTGTATCAACTAATTAAATTTTTAAAACTACTCTGTGGGGTGGGTACTCTTATTCCTATCTAATAGATCAGGAAACAGGCACACGAGTGTGAAATAACATGCCCCAAGATCAATTGTCCATAAGTGTATCAATAGATTCATAACTTAAACCTATGTAGTCCATAGTCATTACACTCTTCCACCTCTAGAAAACGGTTGGTAGCACCAGTACACTAAAATCGCAATAAGGAAGTGTTTGGAGAAACCATACCTGGTTTGTAAATGGTTGGGGAACATTAAAGATACAGTTGTTTTAGGGAAATACAGATCCGGAAACAGTAACATGTAGGTAAACTTCAAGGTTTTGTTACTATTGAAAAGGAAAGCTTAAGAAAACACTTGGATTACCTCCGATGTCTGCACAGACCGCTATTTCCAAGTTGGCCAGGACATCTCTTTATCCTCATCACGTCTCACGAGCAGGTACCTTAGCCTAAAATAGAGGCATCGCTTTCTCTACAGAATTAGCATCTCCTTCTTCCTTCACCTCGTTTATCGTCCAATATTCTCCCATTCACTTCAGGCTTGACATCGTGGAATTTAGCAGGCATGTAACACTTAGTAACCTTCAGCTTACATTTTCGGTCTAAAAACTGTAAAGAGAAAACGTGTCTACTCTTTCGGAGATTTTCACGGGAAATGACTACAACAGTCTACTTTTTGCAACTGCTAAGAACTTTTAAAGTATACTTTGCTGTGTTCTAATTGCTACCCGGTCTCCGACCAGCCGCCTGGACGTAGTGTCTGGTGCTTAGCCATAAAACTACCATTCCCGTCGTACACTGCGGTCTTCACAACCTAATTCGGTTACGTCATTTCCACTCTCGGGTGGGGGGGTGATGGACTTTGTAGTTCGTGTCAATATTTTGTCGTTTTGGGAAGGGAAGAACCTGGCCGGATCGACTGCTCCGAATATGGTATTACATACGGCTTTTAAAATAAATAACTACGATAACGTATCAAAGCCAATGTAGCTTCTGGTTTTGGGGTATTTCACGTTCCGCCTTCCTTCTGCCGGGGCCGGGAAGGGGAAGTGACGTACATCCGGTGTAATGGCGGCGCGGTGGAGTTCCAGGTAAATAGCAAACTCCGTAGACTCGTCACAGGCAGCAAACCACGGGGTGGGTGGTGGGTTAGCGGACCGGGTGGGAAGTGAGCGGGCACCCAGGAGTGGCTGCGGTTTCGCTGGCACGGCCGTCGGCGGCCCCGGTTTGCGCGTGGCTCTCTTCCTTCCGCCCCGCGGCCCGCGAGTCTGGATTTTGAGACCCGGCCGGGCGGAGGAGTCTGAGCGGGTGGGGAAGGGGCGGCTGTAAACTCCCTACCCACCGGCGCGGACGGACGTAGCTTCGTAGTGAGGTTCGGCGGTGTCTTTGTTGTGGAAATCCAGCCCCAGCGGTGGCTTTCTCTGTCGTGTGCTCTGCTTTGGGCGCCGATCACTTAGAGCCTCTCGAGTCGTTTGGGCTAGAGGCCCCTGTCTCTCGAGCCGCACGACCTGGGAATGGAATTAATGAACTGCAGGTGATTAAAAAATAGCGCAGTGTGCTTCCGTAAGGCGTAGTTTCCTTGTGACTGCTTCTCTGAAATGTCAGTTTTGTTTTTCATACACTTGCCCCGTAAATAATGATTCTTCCTAGTGTGTCGTCTTGGGGACTCTTTGTCTTTACTCTGTTGCTCTTCCTCTGACATCCTTTTTTCATCCGTAAGTTGATCAACCGCCAATAACGTGATCGCTCCCAAACTTGGCCCTCCAGTCACCACCTCTCTATATTGAGCTCAGGATTCCGCAATACACTTGCATATAATGGTAATAAAATGGTTCATTTCACAGAGGCTAACTGCAACATGACTATTTATTTTTACTTAATTATAACTCTTTGCGTTAAATGGAGAAGGAAAATGTTGGGGGAAAGCTATTCTAGATGCAACACTTTGGTGATTGAAAGTGTGATAAGAGTTTGCATTTGTAGATGTCCAGACTGGAAATAGCAGCTAAACAGGCAAACTTGAAGACCAGTTAACCTTCTTCAACTGTGTTTAGACTTGGTTTGGGACTGCCGGTGAAGTGGAGAGTTCACATCAATTAGCGCCCTACTATGGAAAAGCAGGTTCAGAATTACCATTATAAGTGTGATTTTGGTGAAAAGACGCATCGTTACAGGCAGTATCTGTATAAGGAGAAGACCTGCTTATGTAGGTTCTGGGTGATGGAGTAGTAAGCCAAAAATTTCAGTCTTGCTTCAGCATGGGTAAGTCTGTGGCTTGGGGCAGGGTAACCAACATCTTTATTCTCAGCATCCTCATCTGAAAAGTGTGGATAATATATGAGTGAGTTGTTTTGAGGATGAAGGAAATAATGCATATAAGGAGGGCATTGTGCACAGGGAGTGCCTGACGTACAGTTTTGGCTATTATTTTATTATCACTACTACCATGTAGCTGATGACATCTCTTTCTGTCTCAGTTCTTGTTCTTTACTAGTTTGGACAATGTGGCCTCCTGAATCAGCAGCATTAATATCTCCTTGGAACTTACTAGTAATGTATATTTGGGGGCTTTATCCTAGGACTGTTGACTCAGAAACTGGGGAATGGAGGGCCCTTCAGTGTCTTTACCAAACTATCCATGTGATTCTCGTGCTAGTTTGAGAAGCATTGTTCTAGCCCAGCTAGGGATCTGTTACATCCACTGCCTGAATCAGGTTTGCTGCCTTCCTTGCTTCAGAGTATTTAGTCCATGGCCAGCCTGTATATCTGTTTTATGCTGCCCTTCCTTCCTCACTTTGGACAGTTTAATTCCTATTGCTTCTGGAATTCTGACACTTCCTAGACTGCCTGTCTTTCCTAAACCAGCTTTTTAGCTGTCAGTTTCCCAGCTGCTGAGTTCTTAGAGGTTAACTCTCCTCCCTTATGATTATGCATTGCCAAGTGGTCTCCAGTGACTGTTGTACCTCAAACCACCTAAGAAAGTACACAGTGGTACATTGTGTATTTATTTATAAAGCCCATGCCTTCATTTGAATATTATTCTCTGCTTATTGCCCATATGCTGCTTATACTACCTAGTGTACAAAATTGGTATAAGTCATGACTAGCCTAGAGGTGGTTTGAACTGATTCCACTCACGACTCATGACTTGGAGGACTTGTTGCATTTCACTACATTTCCATTCAAGTCTGAGAATCCTAGCATGGGAGGGTGTAGGAACAAAAAGGCTTCTGGCATAGTAGTTTCAGCAAACTTACAGACTTCCTAAACCTGTAAGCCTGCATGTTTTATCTCAGTATATGCAGTTACCAAGTCGACATTAGAAGAGACGGTGAGTGCTACCATAAGGTACAAACTTATAAAGCATTTCCTTTTAAAATAATTTATTTTAAAATAAAATAAAATTATCAGGAGGAAGCAGTAGATTAAAGCTGGCTTTGTCCAATTGTTGCCAAACTAGTAAGTCTTTCCCAGTAAAAAATTAACAAATATATAGTGTGGTCTGCTTTGGCCTTGGGACATAAGGGCTCCTGTCTTACAGAATAGGTGAGCTAATGGGAAAGAGAGACCCTGTGGAGATTTCTGTTTAATTCGATGTGGAGCCTAACTTATAAATGGATTATGCTAGACAGAGTTCGGCATTTCCACCTGAAAAGTTACTTTGTCCTTTCCTGGATTAGTTTTATCAGAACAACTGGTGACAGCAGCCTCTGTCGTGGAATGCAATGGTGTGTGTCTAGGGACTACTTCATAAGTGTCTGGAGGCCACCACCTTCAAGTTCCCTTAAGACTTACAGTGTGGTTTACTAAATGGCTCTTGAATTAAAGTCCACTTTCAGAGCCATGTTGTGAGAGTTGTCAGAACATATATACCTAGACCATGCAGTTAATTGGGCAAGCTGGGTAACACCATTTTGGGAGGGGAACAAGTTGTATGAATGTTTGAAGGCCTGCTGCACTCTCAGTAGTGAGGCTGGTTTCTATAAGTTGAAGTGACAGCACCTTGAGGGTCCAGTTTCCTCTCACAGTGCCATCAAAGGAACTTTCCCGTCCAGCTCAATAGGGAGGTTTATTCAAGCTGCTCACCAGGTAAGCTGGGATGGCACCAAATATTGCTGTGTTGATGCAGTTTGATGGCAGACAGTTCAGGGATCCTAAAAGTGGGGGTTGATAGATGGGACAAGGCTGCTAGGGTAATTCCTAGGTAAAGAAGTTGTCCAAGTATCATTATAGGGAGTTCTATGTAGGAAGAAATAAGAATACTCACCAAAAGTCCACACACCCTCGTTTATATTTCAGTTCAGAATTGAGACCTATGAAGTAGCAGACACTGTCTGATTCTGGCTCTATAGCAGTGATCAAGAACTTCAAGTATCCAGTGTTCTCATACAAGTTCTCTTATGCTTTAGCTTTACAAGTCTCTTGTGTTCCATCTCATTTCTGCCTAATCTTCTGCATGCACCCTGTACTCAGAACAACAGTGAATCCCCTGAATTCTTTTATGTCTTTGAGTCTTTACACATGCTAGTGAGGAAAAGGAAATGTCCCTTCTAGCTTTAGAGGTAATTAATATCTTAGAGGAAGAGCTGGTTTGAGGAGAGGAGGAAATGACCACTTTGGACTTCCCTAGTTCAGAAAGCCTTTGAGACATCCACATGCAGGGTTCCTATAGGCATTAGACATAAGGATTTGGAACTCTGGGAAAGAGTGCGCTGGAGTAAGTCATTCTTAATAAAGTTAGTTCTAGGTGTTGGAGTAGAGGGAATATGGAGAAAAGATAAGGACTTCATGTAACAAATACAAACAGAGCTTTCTACGTTGGGAATGTCAATGAACAAGACAGCCGAAAGAAAATCCATGAGCAAAGGTTAACCTCTAACCTCTATGCAACAGTAAATGTTAGAGGGGTGGACAGAGGAACAAAGAGACAGGAGGAGAACCAGATGGAACTGGTGTCCCTGAAAGTTGAGAAGTGAGAACTTGCAGAAGAGGTGGTTAGCACTACCAAATTCTAGGGCAGTGTCAGAGAAAAGAAAGACACAGCCCCTGGATTTGGCAACAAAGAGGTAATTGTGTAACCTTGGAGTGGTGGGAGTGGAAAACAGATTTTGGTGGGTAAGTGAAATTAATGGGAGGTTAAGCATTGAAGATACCAAGTGTAGACTTGGATATCAAAAAGAAAATTGGCTGTTTAAGAAAGAATGAAACTAGAAAGGGGACAGGATAAAGGGAATTTGCCTCATGAATGTCATAATTTATGTTTAAATGAGTCAGTAGAGAAGTTCAACATGTAGAATTTCTTTTTTAACTCAGTGTAATATCAGTGCTATAAATCAAGAAATAGCAGATAGAAGGTTTGAAACAAAACTAACAAGCCCTTGCTCTCATAGAGTCTACATTCTGGTGAAAAGGAGCACATTAGAGGATCTTCCTATGTAAGAGCAAACCAAATGATCGTATCACTAACTGGTTGCTTGTGTTACTTAAATACCAACCACTATGGACTGGCTTCATGATGTAGGAAATGAATGGGTATAATAGCTATTTACAGTTTATAAAAAAGTTCTTTATGATGAGTTTATTTTTTTGATTTTGTCTTTTATTAATTTTTTTACTTATCTGTATCTTTCATGAGATGTCTCTTAACTGGTGCTGTCTCTTCTACACAGAGTCAGAGATGAGTCAAAGACTTTTATATTATGTTTATTGCTCATCACTTTCAAAACCCAAATAGTATCCAGATACTATCTGCACAGCCTCCAGCCCTGAACTTGAATTTAGGAATATTCAGTCATTCAAATGGCTGTGTCAAATCACACTTCTAGTGTGCAATGGGTAGGAACAAATAAATGATGGGGTTGGGGGGATACGGTTCTGCAGTTCTTTGTTTAGGATTCTTAGACTGTTTTGGTAGTGAGAATTTTTGAGATTTAGGAGAAGAAATCATACAGATATCTTAAGTAATCTCCCTTTGGGGTCCTGGGCAGCGTCCTCTAATTAAACACATTCGTATTTCTGCAGCACATCAAATGAAGAGTCCCATGAAGTTTCAAGTTGGTGTATGTCAGGTTTTGCTGGCCATTGAGTTTACCAAAAACTTGAAAAGAAAAATCTTTCTATTTTAGAGCTTTTCAGATTTCAGAATTGCAGAGAAGGGATTATCACCCTGTACCTGGTGACTTTTCCTAAAAGGGAAACTAGTGTGTTGGCCTTTTTAGTTTCTTGAAATTGTGAACTATGCTGAAGTTAAATTACATCATTTTCCTTATGTGGCACATAATGAGGCAAATTTCTCACTATTATGTACATGTTCAAAGGAAAAACTTGCAAGAAAAAAATTTTTTAAACGTTTTTTAAACAAAGGGGCTTTCCTTTAATACGACAGGCAAAGGCCATATAGCAATCTTGTCATTAATGCCTAGGAACTGTGGCCAATCTCCTGCTGCTGTCAGTTCCTGAGAAGGAAAAGCACTATTTGGAGGGGGTTTACATTCTGTTTGGGGATTTTCCTGAGGATTGCATCCCCCCATTTTATATTTTATATACATATATATATATATATATATATATATATTATATATATATATATATAATGTGTGTGTGTGTGTATGTATGTGTGTGTGTATAGTCTAAAGATTTTATTATTTTTATAGAGGGGGTAGGCAGAGAGGGAAAGAGACATCTATGTATGGTTGTCTTTCACCTGCCTCCAGCTATGTATCTGGCTTGCAACCTGATTATGTGCCCTGGCTGGGGAATTGAACCAGCAACCTTTGGGTTTGTAGGCTGGCGCCTTATCTACTGTGCCACCAGCCAGGGCTCCATTTTATATTTTTTGCATTAGAACAAATTTTACCTGGTTTTTATTTGAATATTATTTAACATTACCATTTTCCCCATTGGACAACAGATTTTGCAGTGTTTTGAACTCTGATACAGTGCTTGAAGTTTGCCAAGCCTGCGGTTACTGTGTAGAATGCAGAAGAGCAAACTATAGTGAATCCACTTTCCTTTTAACAATTTTGTGATAGTGTATTTTGGTGAGTTCCTCTAACCCAGGGTTGAGGGCTTATAAGGGACAATGGTAGAAGTGCTCTACTAAAATAATAGAGAAAACAGTGCATTTCAACCATTGGTTGAGTATTTTCTTATTTTCAGAATTTTTTAGGTAATTGCAGAGTTTACAGTTTCATAGTTTCCAGTTACCAGTTTAAAGTGCTTCTTATAAATGTTATGAAATATTTCACTTTCCAATGCTTGCTAAAACTGATAGAAAGATGTTAATTTTTAAACTGCGTGTCCTTATTATAAAATCTCCTCCTTGCTCAGGAGAGCAGATGTGGTTTTGCTGAGTTGCTTACTTGTGACAAGGAGAGAGAAATTTAATAACTCATCATAAAATGCTCATAGTCGTGCTAAGAAGAGCAGGGAGAGCTATAAACTCTAGATAAATTGCTCTCTTTGCAGGGATTTTCAATTAGTCCAAGTATCTAGCATGTACATGGTGAACTCTCAGAATTTCCCTAGAGGCATATTCTGTGTAAAACTGAATGGTGATAGTACTTTATACTTTCTTTTCTTTTTTTTTTTTCTTAGAACTGCAGTACCAGTCTACCTTACAATATTGTTAATTTCACACTTACATTTTGGGACATAGAAATGTAAAAACCTGTACTTGATTGCAAGAATATTATTTGGTGATAATGGTTGAGGGTAGAAAGAGGAAAGATAAGGGAAACTCATTAAATTTAATAAGTAAGGTAAATTTAAAGTAAAATACATAGAAAAAGATTTAATGTGTTGGTAGGTTAAGAAGAGAAACCAGTTTTAGGAGCCAAGAGGAATATCAAAAGAAGATGCAAAATCTTGTGCAAAAGAATCAGCTGATTTGCTCATACCTAGTCGTAGTGAATTCTAGGTATGCTAACTAAATAAAATTGACCTTAAAATTATTATGCATATTTAAAATGAAGTAGTGTCTCATGTCAATATCAGAACTTTTGCCATCTGGAACTTTGGAAAAATGGATCAGTTTAAGGTTGAAATATTTTATGAATAGTAGAGACCATACCTATTTACATTTTATAATACACCAGCTTGGTGTTAAGTTATTAATGTTGGCATTTTCATTGGGATGCAATAGTAGATAGTTTGGCATTTAAACCTTTTTGAATTTTAGCTCCAACATTTACTGGCTGTAATTTATTTGGACACATTGCTTCAAACTCTTGTACCTCAGTTCTGCCATTGAAAAACAGGGCAGATAGTCCCAGGTCAGCGTGGCCCAGTTGTTTAGTGTGGTCTGTCCCCAAAGCAGAAGGTTGCTGGTTGGAGGTCTGGTCAGAGGACATGCCTGGGTTGCATACCTGGTCCCCAGGTGGGGTGCCTGGGAGAGGCAACCAATGGATGTTTCTTTTCCTCTATTCCTCCCTCCCCACCTCTCTTTAAAAAAAAAAAAAAAAAAAAAAAAAAGCCCTCTGCCCAAATAAAAATAGTTGCCAAAGCAGGATACATATGAGGATTGAAAAGACCATGTAATAGAAGTGCTTAATATAATTTCTTTGTTAAGTGCAGTAATTTATCATTATTCATTCTTTTTACCTTACTCAAAATTCCGCATTTTTGACTTCTAAAACAGGAAGTGTAATTAATTAGTTAATCTCTGGATGTCTCAGGAACATTATAATGATAATGTGCTGTGGAACCTATTAGTGTAGGTGGCGTATTTTGTTGCGGAGCTACTGTATACCTTGACAGCCCTTCCTTGGCTGGTTTTGAACATTGATGGTTAGCTTGCCTGCATTATTACACACCAGTACCCTTTGGGACACTTGTCACCGTTATTTTAAATGACTTGTCTCAGTGAAATATGTGATATTTATTTGAGGAAAGTGCTTATAATTCTGAAACTCTAAATCCTACCCAATTCTCATTCTTTTACACAGAAAACCGTGATGTGAATTTGATAATAGTTGTCAGCAAGTTTACAATCATACTGGATTTAGAAAATGTTCTCTTCTGTTATTTATTCCCAGTGTAGTCTCATTCATTCCATAACAGCTGTCCAGCTCCTTTCTTTCTCTTTTTGTACCCCATGCCATTGAATTGTTGGAGAAATTGGTTCATTTATTTTGTACGTTAAAATCCACCAATGAAGACTCACCGGTAAGATACCTAATTAGTAGTCAAAGTTAATTTATTAGTTTTCTGCAGCTGGAAGAAAGCATACACTAGGGAATCCCATGGTGCCTCAAAAGGGACGGTTAAGAAAGGGAACAGTCAGTCATCACAGTCTTGATAGGGGTTGGTTAGGACAGGTAAACTAGAGTTGTGGGAACAAGTAGTACATGGTTTTGGCTTTAGAACACCTAAACTGTAACTCCTTGAGATATTACTATTTTTACTTATTTCCTGAGAAAGTTGCCATTTCTCAAGTTCTCTATTTCTTCCTGAAAATCTGAATTCCATCTGGTACTATTTCTCTTCATTCTGAGGAACTTCTTTTAGCACTTCTTGTAGTGCAGGTCAGCTGGTGATGCCATCACTTTGTTACTGTTAGTTGTTTTTGTTTGTTTAATCAGCAAACACCTTTATTTTTCTTCATTTTAAGAGTATTTTGGTTGGAATCCTAGGGTTACAGTTTTTAATCTTTCAGTATTTTAAAGATTGTTCTGCTTGCTGTCTTATGATCTCCTTAGTTTCTGATGAGAAGTTAGCACTAACTTCAAATGTTACTTCCCAGTAGGTAATGTTTGTTTTATTCTCTTGCTGCTCTCTTTCTCTTTTTCTTTGGTTTTCAGTGGCTTGACTTGACTGATATATGTATGTGTGTACATATATATATATATATATATATATATATATATATATATATATATAAAATCTCTATGTAAGTGTGGTTTTCTTTATATTTATCCTGCCTGAGATTCTTTGAGCTTCATGAATAAATTTATGACTTTACCAAATTTAAGGAAACTTTGCCTTGATTTTAAAATATTTTCCTATCTCATGTTTTCTCTCTTTTCTTGGACTTTAATTACACATATATGAGACAGTTTGATATTTTTCTACAGGTCTTTAATACTGTGTATTAAAATTTTTTTGGCATTCTGCTCTTTAGATGGGATAATTTCAATTGATCTTACTCCAGACCCACTGACTTTTCTTTCTGTTTTGCTGTTAAATCTATCCAGTGAATTCTCCACTTAGTATATTTTTCAGTTCTAGAATTTCCATTTTCTTATATCATTTATGGGTTTTTTTCCTGAAACTTTCTAGGTTTTTACTCCTTGCAAGCTTGTTTTCCATTGCATTTTAGAATATGCTTTAAAAACCTTGTGTGCTATTTCCAACATCTGGGTTGCTTCAGTGTTGGTGTATTTGTCTTTTTTCTTAAGATTAGGTCACAGTTTTCTGGTAAGTTGAGGTTTTCTGTGTGACGACTGATTCTATTATACTGCTCTAAGGAGTAGTCACTTTTTAGGCCATAAATGTAATTAGTCACTTTTTAGGCCATAAATGTAATTAGACCTGAATTGCAAATTCTCTCTTAGCTGTCCACAGCTAAGTTTAGTTCTTTGTTCCTTAGCAGGACTCTTTCGTGCCTGTGTGGGAACAGCAGCAGTCTGAGATTTGAGACCTCACACCCCCCGCCGCCAGCTCCCCTTCTCTGGCTCCCTCCCACCTGGGCGTCTGCTGGCGGCATGTTAGCCTCACTGAAACTACGAATACGTAGCAGCAGGTAGTGTGCTTTAGAATGAAATGATATCTCATACAGTGATAAATGTGTAAAGTATCTCATGGATACTGCATATCCGGGCTTTGATATCCTGCTAACCCTTGTGATGTAAACTTGCCATGTCTTAGCTGTTGTGTACATCCCCATCTGTATTAAATGGTTGCGGCGCGGCTCTCTGTTACTTCAGTGTCGAGGTTATTTGTGTACACCGTCTAACGAAAGGAATACTTAAATGGGCATCCTCAAGCGAAGGTTCTCTTTATGCTTCACCACTATTATAGCTTAGGCTGTTAAAATGACTTATCTGACCTTCAGTACTCTGATCTTTAAAAAGAAGAAATTGGCCCTGGCCAGGGAGCTTAGTTGCTTAGAGCGTTGTCTCCAGCATCCAAAGGTTGCAGGTTCAATTCCTGATCAGGACACATACTTGGGTTGTAGGATTGAGCCCCAGTCCGAGCCTGGGGCATCCAATTGATGTTTCTCTCACATCGATGTTTCTCTCTCTGTTTAAAAATTAATAAACATATCAAGGGTGAGGATTAAAAAAAAGAAGACTTGTACCAGATAATGTGTACTGTTTTTTTCAGGCATTCAAGTTAAATTTTTTTCCTTGTAGTATTCAGTTATTTTGGTACTGAGCGTAATTCTTTCTCTAGATTCTCTACCTCTTTTAATTTTATTTTCTATTTAATCTTTTGTAATTTTGTTACTATATACCATATGGAAACTCATTTAAATAGGCAATTTTCATAAACCATATACCACTTATATAATTCCAACAAAATACTTAAATGTCAGTTCTATGTAAACATAGCTATCAATTCAGCATTTTCAAAAGTTTCTAAAATTTGTTTAATAGAAGGCTATTTAAAGATATTTTATTTTAGCATTTAATGGTGACTAGGTTTATTCTGAACCAAATACTTAATTTTCATAAGTGTATGTATCTGAAGCTTTGTGCCTTTGATAGATCACGTTATACTTGATTATTATAGCACTTTATATTTCCTTGCAAAGTATATTTATCTCTGGGTGGTCACTGTTACAGGAACATTGGATATTTCATTCTTAGTTTATATGGAACCATTGGATAATTTATACTCATTTATACAGTTTCTCTTATAATCGTTTCCTTAGTTCAGTTGTGTTTTTTAATAATGTCACAATACTGTTTTATGATATAGATATAAGTGTCCTTTGCTGAGAACAAAATGAAAAATGGTATCTAACATCAGTTATTAAATTAACTTTGTTCCTCTCAGTCATTAGAGTAAGATACTTCATTGTGCCTAATATTTTTTTATTATTTGTTTATTGTTCAGAATCTTTCCTACTAACATGTTCTTTATACGTTATGTAAAACTAAGGATTTTTTAAAAAGATTTTTAAAATTATTGATTATACCTGTGCCTACTGACTGAGAAAACTAAGGTGGTACAAGTTAACAAAGCCTTTTTGTTTTTGGTATATTTTATAGGTGACCCTTACATACAGAAAAAGTAAACTGTCAAAGAATTCATACCATTTGATGCTTGTTATTTGGATCAGCTTAAGGAGTCTGATTTATAGGATCATCTGGCAACAGAAAATGAAAAGTAGTGTGGCACAAATAAAAGTAAGTGTTTGAAACTTATAATAATAAATGACTTGTAATTAATTACCGGTTCAGACATTAGATGCAGACAGGTACATGGCATCATAAACACATCCATCTAACTTGCACAATTTCAAAGGTAGATACTTGGTCAAAGGGAAAGAATAATGTTCAAACTGACAGTTGGGAGAACATATAGGGTGTGTTTGTGTACATGTACACACTACACACATGCTTTGGTACCTGCACGAACTAACAGTGCATGTGAGTGGTCATGTGAAAAAGAAAACTAGTAAGAGAGCAGGAAATTGCACTGTTCTTAAAGAGCATGCTATCCTGAATGAAGTGAAATGAACTGTGTCCTCAGTTGGTCATAGTTCCTGCATATCTGTCTATAGGTGGTGAGCCTTTTGTTTCATATTTCATACATGTAAGTGAGCTCTTTATCCTGTGCTATCCTTCAGACATTATACAGTCATTCAACAATATTCACTGAAGTCTTCAGTGACTATTCTAATTTCTTTGGGTAAAAAGGTGAACAAAACAGGAGCCCCTGCCTGCATGGAGTTTGCATTCTGTGGGAAGAGACAGACAACAAATTATAAACTTAAAACATAAGTAAATTACATAGTATGTTAGAGTGTTAAGTGCTATACTTGTGCTGTGAAGAGAACAAATATGGTAAGATTGCTCGGTAGTGTTGGAGGTTGCAGTTTTTAATAGGGAAGTCCCATTGGAAAGGTAGCCATTTGAGCAGACTTGAAGGATGTGAGGAAGTTAGCCATGCAGATGTCTGGGGAAGAGTGTGCCAGGCAGAGGAACCAGCAGGTGCAGATGCAAGAGTCTAGTGTGGCTGGAGCAGTTTATGGAAAAGAGAGCATAGAAGGGGATGAGGGCAGAGCAACTAGGTCAGTAACCCCAACTGTGTTCAGAACTGTTTCTCCACTGTGGGTGGCTTAGTGGGAGAGCAAACCATTCCACTTCCTTTTTCCCATCTTCACAGATCTGCAAGCAGGCGTATCACTTTCTGGGTCTCAGGGTCATCAAAGGGAAAGGTGTATTTTTATTTAATTATAAATATAGGCACTTCTTTCCTTCATGAGCTCTACCTGTAGACCTCTTTCTTGAAAGAGGACCAGTAGACTATGAGCTCCTTAACAGCAGGCACCATGTAGAAGCCCTGGTACATGTAAGTGCTTAATAAACGGAGCTGACAGACTTACAGGCCAAGGCAGTTTCTGATGCCATCATTTCTAAATCCTTTTGACCATGAGAAGATACATTCTCCAGCCCCCCTGCTGGGTTGATATCCACCCATGTTACATATCTGGAGGCTCACCATCTCTAAAGCTAGCCCCATCTCTCAGTAGGTAACTTTTGTATGTTGTTCTGAAATCTGCCTCTTCAGACTTTCACTCATTGGTCCACTGGCACTGGTTTAATAAGTAGCAGATTGTATTAGGAGCTGGGAATGGAAGAAGACCTGGTGTGGAACTGACTCTTGACTGAGCCATGTTAGATTAGAACACTCAGATTTAGACTGATACCGTTTATACAGAAGAAGAAGTGGTTAGTCTCTCTGAGTCTTCCTGTTCTTCTTCAACTATGTTCCTCCACCTTTCCCTTTTGTGTTCCCTCGTGGGTCCTCTGCGATACCCCCCAGCCTAGGAGTAGGTGTCTTCAGTCCATACGTCTTATGCGCTTAGCAATAGCTAGAGCCTCCCAGTCAGTTCTCAGTTTATCTTTTTTAAATGTTTATTTTATTAGAGAGAAAGAGACACATTGCTTTGTTCCATTTATTTATGCATTCATTGGTTGTTTCTTGTATGTCCCCTGACTAGGCATTAAACCTGCAACCTTGGCATATTGGGATGCTGCTCTATAGCCAGCTGAGCTAGCTGGCTAAGGCCCAGTTCTCAGTTTTGTCTGCCCCCCTCTACCTTGCCAGCCACAAGCAGATCCACTATCTGGGCTGGGCCCAGTCTTACCTCAGGTGAAGCTCAGGTCTTCCCTTGATGTTCTGAGGACTCAAGAGGTCTGAGCTGAGGATCCCTCGTTTTTCCATTGAGCTTTACTGTAGCTTCCTTGGGTAGCTAGAAGCAAGCTCCCTGCCTCCTCCAGCCCCTCCTGTCTTTTGCTCTTGAAGATTTGCTCCTTGAGCCTAATGGATGCGCAAAGCCTCTGGACTCAGGCTCCCTGCTTCACTCACCTCCTTGTACTACTCTCTACGTTATTAGAGAAAGCAAGTGGCTGCATGGTATATCATATTTGTTTTGCTAGAGGAACAATTTAGAGAATTTTTAAAGGTAATTTTGACTATGTTATTGTCAACTACTACTCTGAAGTACAATATAAACTCTGTGATAAAGAAATTGGGAAATTCTGGTTATTATTATTTGAATCATACCACAAAATAATACTTCACTTACAGAAATCCTATTCAACCACTAAAGCCCAGTTCAGGTCCCCCTTACCTGCTGTCATCCCTCAGTACTCTGCGCCTAGTGAAAGGGCCATACTCAGAATCTCCTGCTAGCTCTTCCTGTGTGTGCCAGCCTTTTATTAACTTGATCATATTTATGAAATTTTGATTCACGACTTCAGTGTTTTTGGTTTCTCCCTCTTGCTCACAACAGATGTTGCAGAAATGTGTGAAAGATCATTAGCACAGAATTGAGGCCATCTCCCCAATGTAATCAAAATAATTGCACTGCCTTATTCAAAAAAGCGTAGACTTTGCAGTTTTATTGTCTTTCTCACTCTCCTCCTTTTCTTTTTTTTCTCCTCCTCCTCCTCCTCGTCCTGCTTCCCCTCTCTCTGTTCATCTCTCTCAAGAACATATAATCTGATATGTATAATTGTGGAAATCTTAATAACGTTTTTTTTCCTTTTTTTTAAAGATTTTATTTATTATTTCCAGAGAGGAAGAGAGACATCAATGTATGGTTGCCTTTCACCTGGCTCCAGCTACAGATCTGGCTGGAGACCTGGCTTGCAACCTGGTTACGTGCCCTGGCTGGGGAATCGAACCAGCGACTTTTGGGTTCGCAGGCCGGCATCTTATCCACTGTGCTACCGGCCAGGGCTGTAACCATTTTTTTTCTCGTAAGGTCATAAATTTCTTGAGTTTTTCCTATCTTTTTATCCTCCAGGGTGTCTACACGTGAACAATTATGTCTTATAGTTGTCATCAGTAAACACAATGTTTGATGTGACCATGAATTGAATGAATCTGGTACTTTTATGTTTGGCTTAAAATACTGAAGTCAGGTTTTATGGAAACCTACATATACATGTTAAAGATTTCTACTTCATTGTGTTGCTAAGTGAAATAATTTTAATTTTACACATTAGAAACAGGGTTTTAAGATGGTTTCATTGAATATAAAATAACAGCCTAACTATGGCTATTGTAAATTATAAATTTGATTTATAATTCACCTTATTCACCTATGTAGGTGAGTCTGGTATTTTAAAAATTTAATAGTTAATGAAACTGGGAATTTACTTGTGATAATGTTAGACTCAAAATTTTGTTAACTTGATAATCAAAATAAGAGGAAGTGTGAGTAGTTGTTTACATTTCTATACAGTATAATTTTGTTTTTAAATGTACCTTTTTCCCATTAAGAAGATAAGAATGTAAGTACAAAACAAGTTACTCATTGTTTTACTTTTTCTTAAATTTTAAGATGAAGATACTTTTAAAAATGTACTCTTTTTCTTAGGTTAAAATTATTTTAATATTTTTTTAAAGTATCAATATAAATATTGATTAGTGATAAAAATTATTTATAAAGATAAATATGTTGGCTTCTTAAATATATTTGGATTTTTAAATTAGGATCTGTTCTCAAACTAGATGGTTCATGTCTCTGTGTCTCTGTCTCATGTGACAAGTCTCTTCAGTCTCATGTTATATTCAGTCTCATGTTGTGTATCTGTTCTTTTTCAAAAGATTTGACATAGGAGCTATATCTTTTGAGTCAAGTCTATCATATCCTTAGAGCTAATGTAGTGCCTTACATATTAGACACTCAAATAATGTTTGCAGAAAACAAAAATGAATTTCATAAATATATTAAAGTTTGTTTCTTCTGGCCATTTATTTTTAGCCTGGACTAAAGTTGTAGTTATTATAAGCCAAAGGAACAAAGGAGTCAAGTTCAGTTTTAAGGCTTGAGGATAACTACAAAAGTGAGCTCTTGCTAGGAAACCTCTGTCCCTTGGTCATGTATTTACGAAAAGAAAGCTTCAATCTTATTTTTCAACAAGAGATGTCTTTATAAAGATGGCGTTCTATAAATTTAAAATTTATAAATATATATTACTAGGAATAAAATTTCAGCTAAGTGGCATTGAAAATTTGAAAAATACTTTTCATCTTAGTTAAAAAGGATATTTGCTCCATAGTGAAAACAGATTTTAAAAGACTACTTTGAAGTAATTTCTAAAGCACTTCCAGTTTTCCTGAGATAATATTTCATTGTTTATGTGTTTTTTAACAAAAATTTTTAAATGCTTTCTTTTTTTTCCCTTTGAAAGCATTCTTCAGGTCACGACCGAAGGGAAAACAATAATTCCTATCAGAGGACCTTTTCTCCAGAGGACAGGTAAACAGTTTTATGTGGTATGAATTCAATTTAAATATCTTATAATAAGTTTAAGACATTATTTAGCACTTAGATTTCTAATTTTAATATGAACAGCTTTTTTATGGTTTTATAAAAGAATATTACTTGAGTGGGCTTGAGGATAAATCTTGACTGTTCTAGGACTTTCCAGTAAATAATTCTAGGTTTTAAGTTATTTTTTAAGTGAGTAGAAAGGACTTTTAATATCTTCAATACTAAATTGAATGAGTCTATAAAATGGAAAATTGAGTTGTAATGACATTATTTTGAGGTGTTGCTTTTACTGTTACTACTATCCTTTACATTTACATAGCTATTTGTTAAGATCAAAGATCCAGAAATATTACCATTATATTCATCATACATTCATCTGGGACTTCAGTTATTTCACTTAGTAAACTGTGACCATTATAAATAATTTATAAAGGAAAAAGCACCCTCTAAACTGTCTTTCATCCCTCTATAAATCTTTCTCACTTTATATACACTTTCTTCTTCCATTCTGCTGTCTCTAAAAACATTTGCTTAACAAACAAATTAATTGCCATGGTTTGCAACTACTTAGTATCTTTCATCGGTCACCTACTCTTTTTTTTTTTTTTTTTAAATCTCTCTACACACAGAAACACACACATAGATCTATTGGGTGTGTGTAAATTAATTATAGGTGTGTATATAAATACAGATTATGTTGCTATATGATTTTATTACGTGGGTGTGTGTTTAATTTCTCTGGAGGTTCTCTTATTTTTTTTGACTTTTGAGATCCAATTAGCAGATCTTATACTATTCATCCTTGTTTGCTAGTAATTTCAGTTTATTGCCACTGCTATCCAAAAATGTTCTTTCCAGATTAATAGCTAATAAAGTCTTTTGGAGTGAAGTTAAACTGGCCTTTCTAGAGACCAGTTGGTGATGTTGGTCTCATTTTTCAGTGTTTTGATAAAATGAGCAGCTATAGGCTAAGCAGAAGTCATTTGTAGGATAGTCTTCATGCTAACTATATATGACATCTAGATACATGTCTTTTACTAAGGACAGTGTGAATCAGGATGACAAGTTTGGTTAAGTGAATTCCAGCATTTGTTTTGTTGCGTACAAACTGAAATCTTTTATAATCAAGACCAACTCAATGGATGTCAGAAATGAGCTATTAAAAACAATTTGACAAGATATTTTTTAGTCATAGAGTTGCTTTACATTACCAGTGTATGACTTTCCTAAATATAGTTGTTTTCAACTTTGGTTTTGTTAGATATGCAGAAGAAGAAAGATCCCCCCGGGACAGAGATTACTTTGATTACAGCAGGTCAGATTATGAGCGCTCAAAAAGAGGACATTCGTATGATGGTAGCATGGAGTCACGGTGAGTGTTGAAAATTTTAACTATAGGAAAGGTGTATTTGGCCCTAGCCACATAGGTTAGTTGGTTAGTGTTGTCTCAATGTGACAAGGTGGTGGGTTCCATCTGTGGTCAGCGGACATACAAAGAAGCAACCAATGAATCTGTAAGTAAGTAGAACAATAATTCAGTGATTCTCTCCCTCCATTTCTCTCTCATAATAAATATATATAGTGATAATATGAAACTTTATTTACTGTATTTACATAACTCATGGTTACACAGAGCATGAGCAAAATGATATGAGTTTCCAAGGTAGTATAGGTTAAAAAAAAAACTTAAGTGGACTAATTCTTCCCTAGGGAAAGGTAACAAAAAGCAAGGATTTATTTACCCTCCCCTGTTAGTTCTTGATCAGAGAACAATATTCTGATTATTTTAAAAGTGTTAGCCTAAAAAAGGATACTCACCTGCATTAGTAGAGAAAAGTAATTGTGGCCAGTAAATGGTTGATTTTCTTTGAAAATTGACTCAATTATATAGAAACTTCTGATATTCTGGGATTTCTAATAAAATACCAATTGTATTAATGATTTCAAATGTTACATTTTTGTACCATAGTCTTCCTCTTAAATTGTCATTATTGGAAATAAATTCTGGTTTTTATGTAGTGCATCATCTATATCATACTCCAATTAGTCTTCTTAAAACATTATTTTCATAATCACTATTCCACTCAGAAACTAGTAATTATCCCTCTCATATAAAAAAGTTCTTGTGTTCCTTATCTTTTATGATTTCATTGTGACTTGAACTCGTCCTTTCAGCTACCATTATATGTCATTCTTTATGGTTTCTGTACTGTTCTATTTATTCTGGCCTGAACACACCTGCTCAGTTTTTGAGTAGTTATTCTGTCTTCTACCACTTGCAGAAAGCCATTCTCCTTCCTTCTTCCACCTCCCCTTCTTGCCCTCAAGCATTGAAGACCTAATTTAAGTTACATTCTCTCTGCAAAGCACTTCACCATTCCACACCACTTTTCCTTGTCTGAATTCCTGGGGCCCACTTATGATCTCACTCATTTGGTATGCAGAAACACGTTTAAGAGTGTATTTCATATCATCTTCTCTCCATTTTTAAAAATTTAATGTTACAGAAGTAGGGACCAAGAAAAACGCAGAGAAAGAGAAAGAGAAAGAGAAAGAGATGCGGATCGCAAAAGGTCCCGGAAATCCCCGTCTCCCAGGAGAAGAAGCCCAGAACCATCGGTACCCCACAGTTCCTCTGCTCAGGATGAACCTACTGCGAAGAAGAAGAAAGATGAGCTGGACCCCCTCCTTACTCGTACTGGTGGAGCATATATTCCTCCTGCAAAGCTCAGGATGATGCAAGAACAGATTACAGATAAAAACAGGCATGTTGATATCACTAAGCGTACAAGGCAAAGATACCCTCATTATAAAAAAAAACATGGTCTAATTATAATTTCTCTTGGCTGTTGAGAATTTACATTAGTTTAAAATGGTAGCACCCTCAAAGTAGACTTCATTTCTTCTTGATGAGCTCCATTAACGCTTTCAGACTAATTTGCCCTGGCATTAGATTATAACTTCTTTATTATTTTTACATGTATTAATTTAAAAACTGGAGGATTTGTACATTATTTCTTTCATAGTTTCATGCTTGCATTTAATTAGTGTCTATTTTTCCTGGACATACAAAGGTATTGATTTTTTTTTATCTGAAATGAATCTGTCAGTTTTACCAAGCCAGGAATTGGTATACTTTTTCTGGAAAAGGCCAGATAGTCAACATGTAAGGCTTTGTCCATTTTTCTATCTCTTTTGCAGCTACTCAACTCTATTGGGATTATAGCCGTAGATAATATGTAAACAGTTGAGTCACTTTGTTCCAATAAAGCTTTCTTTACAGAGACAGACTGTGGGCTGTATTTGACTCATGGGTATAGTTTGCCAACCCCTCTACTAAATAATTGGGATGTTGAGGCACATTATAGGAAAAGTACAGCTAAGTTTTCAAGACCTTTTCCCCTAACAGAAGTAGATAGTATCTTGGAAAAACTGTGGTTCGAGATTGGAATGGTCACTCAATTGCCAGGTAGTTAGTAAAAAGATTGGACTAGAAGATAGCTGTACTTTCAGAAAAACAAATTCCAGGTGAGCCAAGAAAGAGTATTCCTGCATTTCTCATGGATATTTTAATGGCAGTAAATGAAATTAAATTTGTTTCAACAATGAGCTTGAAGTAAAGATGTCATTTATATTAAAAAAGAAAGTGGAAAGATTTGAAGTAAATTATAATAAAAAAATATGTGCTAGAAGGGGACATTAGATGGCATTAAATTTAAAACTGGTTAAGTGTCTCTTTATGTGTCATATTCCAACACTTGCTGTGGTGCTTGCAGTGTTTGTTGAGTGGATTTGGAAACAGCTTCTGTGATTCGTGGGAGCTTCATCATCTCTGGCCTTTTAGCTTCTGTAGAAAGTAGTGGCAGCATTAGTGAGAAGTATTTACTGCCTCCTGTCCAGCCCAAAGCAACCTAATTGTTAAAGACCAGAAATACTGCTAATCCAAGTCTTTTTATTATGAATAAAGTGGACAGTGTCAGCAGTATAGGAAACATTAAGTAGATTCCTGGAAGATAAAGTTATTAGGCCTACCACCACTTGTTATTTAATGTGTTCAGAAGCACAAAGAAGACTATATCAAACGTATTCTTTTCATGTTTCAAAAACTATTTCATTTTGATTACTATTCTTTGTAAACCTGTAGTGTTTGTATACATTATTCCAAGAAATATCAGATTCATCATCAGGGAGCTATATCTAAGAGAAAAAGTAAGACTGCCTCTGAAGTCATATCTCACAGAGAAATAATTATAAAAACCATAGACTTTTGAGCTTTAAAAAATAAAAAGAATTTTAGAGCTTTAAAATTAAAAGGTTTTCGACATCATCACATTCAACCAAAGAAATTCAATGAGGCTAAAGAATTTACCTAAGACTTTACTTAAAAGAGATTATTACATTCAGCTGGTATAGCTGTGGAATTATTGCATAAATGTAGAAATGTTCCTTAAAATATTTTAAAGTCATTCAGCCTCATGATTT
The DNA here is from genome assembly GCA_004026585.1 of Noctilio leporinus. Taxonomy (NCBI): domain Eukaryota; kingdom Metazoa; phylum Chordata; class Mammalia; order Chiroptera; family Noctilionidae; genus Noctilio; species Noctilio leporinus. The sequence goes on along the minus strand of PVIW01002979.1, from coordinate 48,681 downwards.
CATATGACTTTTTCCTGTAATTATTACTTCTTTATATTGTACTTTAAAACATTTTTTCTGTTACACTTTTACCAAAAGGTACATAATAAAAATTTTCTTTTTATGTCTTAATGTGGGTATTTCAGATAATGACTTAAAGTAAAAAATAATAGTTTTTATCATAAAATGTTTTCTTTAGAGACAAGTTTGAATGAAGTGTTACAATGTGAAATAAAAATGTATTGAATCTTACTGATATTAAATGTTGTAAATTGCAATATAAATGATCATAAGAACAAAGGAGTATCCTTATATATCCTTAGTAGTAATATGTAATTAAAGGGAAGCAGTTTATATAGAAGCATTATATTTAAAAATCAAATAATTTGGAATATAATACGTGTGATTAATTAGTAATGTTTTGCTGCATTTTGGGGTCATTTTGTGAAAATCATGTTAAAAATAAAGGAACTAAGTTTTTTATGTTCTTATTATATAATCTCTTGTTACTGTGACTGTTGACTAAACTTTAATCTTTATTAAAATATATATTTTTTAGCTTAGCATACCAGAGGATGAGCTGGGAAGCCCTAAAGAAGTCAATCAATGGTCTTATCAACAAAGTCAACATTTCTAATATAGGTATCATCATTCAAGAACTTCTTCAGGAAAATATAGTTAGAGGACGGTAAGCATCATATATTTTATTTGTAGTATTTCATAGCAATTTTTTAAAGGGACACAAAACTACATGAATAATAATCACTGATGTAGTATACTATTTTATTTCAAAGGTATTTGAGAATATTTAAAAATGCAGTTTTATAAAAATGTAAGCTATTAACAAATAACCTATACTTTACTATTCAAGGTAAGGAATTTTTGCTTTTTGAGGAGCTTTGATGTGATATAATGATTGTTGCAGACATTTACTGAATACTTTTCAATAATTTAAACTTACAAGGAATAGTGACTATATAACACATATATTGTATGATCACAGACTAGTTTTAATTTCTAATGAAAGCAAAGTCAGTGTGAAAGAAATGAGGAAGTTCAGTTAAAAGTTTTAGAAAAGCAGAAGATACTAACTTGGCATTTTCTATGTGCTTTTACGTAATTGTGATGTTTAAAAGGGTCAGGAAATAGAGATATCCTATATTCATTCTATTTATTATGTTAAAATCTGAAGGCTATTTTTCCCATGTCATCTGTCAGGAGCCTGATTTCTTATTTCAAAAACCATAGGGGATATAATATAAAGTCAGGTGTAGCATGTTGTGGGGGTATATATAAGGCGACTGAGGCAGCCACTGTTCTCAAAAGTAGGTGGAGCTTTTATTTTACTGAGAAACAGACTCAGAAGTTAAATGGGTTGCTCAAAATCTTAAAATGTATTAGTTGAATTTTCTCATTTTCTACTCTTAAGGTTTCAGTTGTCATACCTAAACATAAGAACTATTAAGGCAATGTTTTCCTGCCTTTTGACAATCCCAATAATTATTTGTCATTATGTTGCTAAAAAAATAGCGCACTTTGAAGCTTTCTATCAAATGCATATAGAAACATACTTATTTCAAAATGAATTAAAGTAGAACCTTTTATTTTTCTGCCACTATTTCAGCATTATTCTTGCAGTACTTTGATGTCTTTATCTTTCATAAGAGTATTCCACATCTTCATTTTTATTTCACTGAAAATAGGCTTAAAGATGGGAATTACCCAAATTTATCTATAGTCACATAATTTCATGTAAAATAATGGACCAGAGGTGGAAAGCTTACATTGTCTAAACTTAGCACTTTTGAAGCAGGTCTTTTTTCTTTCATTGTTTTAAGAATGTTTAATTATTTCAAATAAATTTAAAAGACTCAAATTTGTGACCAGATTCAACAATCTGGAAAAGAGAAATTACGTTTCAAGAAAAATATTTGAAGAAAATATTGTGGTAAAATCTGTTTTATAAAAGCACAAATTGAAGTTTATTTTCTCAAAAGCCATTTTTATTTATTATGAAGATACATTCTTACCCTAGATAAAGCAGTGTAAATTTATTCCTGATTTAGCATTTGTGATATTTACAGAGGAGTAATATTACTGGATTTTAAATGAGGTATTTATTCTTCTAATTCAGTTGGTGGTTTTTGTTTACTTTTTTTTTTAAACAGAGGCCTGTTGTCCAGATCTGTTTTGCAAGCACAAAGTGCTTCTCCAATCTTCACCCATGTTTATGCAGCATTAGTTGCAATTATCAACTCAAAATTTCCACAAATTGGGGAATTAATCCTCAAGAGGTTAATTCTTAATTTTCGAAAAGGCTATCGAAGAAATGATAAGGTATGTATGATGGGCTTATGAGTAGGCTGCCACATAAGGACAGACTGAAAAATAAGCATCAACAATAGTGAGCAATGTTGATTGCTACGTAGAAATTATTTTTTTATACTTTGTATTTCATGAGAATTTTTTTGTTCTATTAAGTATCTGGGCACTAATGATAAGCCACAAAAATGATGGCTATAGCGGTAGAGTTATAACTGCCAGATATGGCACCCTTTCACATATATTAGATCTTATTACTTACTTAACTTGAAGTAAAAATTATCTCATATGTTACTTATTTTAAATAGAGTTAGCTGTAGATTCTATAGATAAATGAAAATCAGTTTTAGTTTATAATCAACATTTTCTCTACCTTCACTTTTCAGCAACTTTGTCTGACTGCTTCAAAATTTGTGGCACATCTTATTAACCAAAATGTGGTAAGTAATTATCTTTAAGCCTTGATGCCTTTTTGTGACATTAGAGCACAGGCTTGATGCTCTTCAGTGACACATTTCTGTTTTTGTTTTGATTTTATAGTCCTTGGTAATACTTTAGTTTTAAAACTATAATAAATAACCTTTAATCTTTAATATGAGGAAGAACCGGACAGTGTTTTATCTAATTGATCTCTTAATTCTATATATGGTCACTTAACTAGAAATCATTTTTTTAGAGAATATAACTGAACTGTTTCTTATCAAGCAACAGAGTTGGTATCTCCACCACTGTTTTTCCCTGTGTATGATGTGCATGAGAAACTAATAGTATCTTTAAAAATCCTGGTTCTTGCAACTATGTAGTATATACAATATAGTTACATATATTCGTAAAATCAGTTTATAAAATATAATAGATTATAATTTTAATAAATTTTAAATAAAAATAATTTTCTCTTTATTCAGTTTTTGTGTTTATTTTGCATTCAGTCACTATTTGAGAATTTTGGCTCAGCGTTGTTTAACTTGGAAATAGTAAAATTTCTCTTGTTCATCTTTAAAGGTTTCTTTCAATATGTTGTATCTACAAAAGGAGAAATTTTGCAGTCACAATCTTAATTCACTAATATTAACTATTATTGTAATTCTTTCATACATAGAATTGTTTACAATTTTATAGTTAGAAACTCTGGATTTTACCCTACTTAGCTATATTATAACAATGAAACTTTGCAAAGACTAATAAAACTTTACTTGCCTATTCCGCACAGCTATATGTTTCAATTTTTGAATGTATGGTTTACTTACATTGGAGATACTTTTGACATTGCCACAAAACAGTTAAAATGGTAGACATTTTAAATCTTCCCAACTGTGGCACAGGGCATTATTTACTTGTTACTTAAAAGATTGTTTGTCCCTTCTCTCCAGAAAGGTAGAATGTATTTTTCATCTTATGCTCAATGTAAAAAAAAGTTTATTTCCTGAGTTGAGATTTAGACTTTTCCCTCCCCATCTTAAATGTCTGACTTCAGAAAGGCTTTTATGTATGGTGGTTTTAAACATGCTTCCTAGTTCTCTTTCTTTCGTAGTAAAGCCTCCCAGTGGAATTTTATTCCTATTCTAGAAGGCATTGTTTGTAATTAATTTTTTAATATGGCCAGTATAAATAGTTTGATTTAGTAGAGAAGGGAGAGAGAGAGAGAAATAGGGAGGGAGGGAGGGGAGAAGAGAGGAGGGAGAGAATATATTCAAAACTGTTATTACATACCAGAAAGTGAGAGAATTTTCTCATAAAATAATTATGTAATTTTTCTAGCAGTTGTTGATAGAATGAACTGGATAGTGTATATAAAGACTGAGTTTGTGGAGAATCACTGTTCTTTATATAGTGACTATGAAAATATCTGAGATTAAAAATTAGTCATGATTTTTAACTTATATTTTGAGATGAATTATTGCATTTCCTATAGATAATGTATATTATGTTTTTTGTATAATGTATAAGAATATTTCTTCTGGAGGTAAGTCAGATTCTTAAGGGATGTATAATGAAAGTGAAAGAATAAATTTTATTTTGTATTTCTAGTATTTTTATAAAACTTTGATAATCATTATTACTGCAAAAACTAGGTTTACTTTTTAAATTACTCTTCAGTAGTTGTGTGTGTGTGTGTGTGTGTGTGTGTACACACAAATTTTCTCTATTCCATCTGTCTTTATTCTATTTAAGGCACATGAAGTTTTATGCTTAGAAATGCTTACCTTGCTCCTGGAAAGACCAACAGATGATAGTGTTGAAGTAGCTATTGGTTTTCTCAAGGAATGTGGCCTCAAATTAACACAGGTGTCACCAAGAGGAATCAATGGTAAGTTTATATTCTTGTTTTGATACTCAACTTCTGTTAGAGCATTATAATTTTTAGTGCTTCTTTTTGTTTCTTTCTGTTTAGCTATATTTGAACGCCTTCGAAACATCCTCCATGAGTCTGAAATTGACAAAAGAGTTCAGTATATGATTGAAGTGATGTTTGCTGTAAGGAAAGATGGCTTCAAGGACCACCCTGTTATCCTAGAAGGACTTGACTTAGTGGAAGAAGATGATCAGTTCACCCATATGCTCCCTCTGGAAGATGACTATAATCCAGAAGACGTCCTTAGTAAGTTAGGACGATGATTGGGAAGTAGGCCACCAACAAATGGAAACATAGAAAATAAACACTTAAACTTTTTTTTTTTTTCAAGATGTTTTCAAGATGGATCCTAATTTCATGGACAATGAAGAGAAATACAAAGCTATTAAGAAAGGTATGTCAGATTTTATTGAATAATTTAGTTTGGATAAGTAGAAGCAACTTTCATAGTTATATAATATGATAAAACCATGTAGATCACTGACTTCACCTAATAAAATCTCTGCTCTTACTGTAGCTCTGCACTTCACTTTTTTTTTGTATGCATTATTTTTCCACCTAGTGCTTATCCATGGTATTACTTCATTCTAAATTATTGACATAATTTTCCCTCTCCTCTTTCCCTGTGTTTCAATTATGCAATCCTTAAGTTTTATCACATATTACTAGTAGACTTTATTTGACTTCACTGCAACTTAAGAATTATAACTTTAAATGACATCCAATTTAATATTTAATTAAGTGCTATACTTTATTATATCGAGAGCAGGTTGATAGCCTTCTGAGAACATCAGTCAGTGCTAGCTATCAGTGCTTAAAAAATTGATTATTACTTGTATGCCATTAATATATTTTAAGCATTAACTTTGGACAGACCCTGGTTTATATTTTGTTTGCCACTATTAGCTAAATGATCTGGAAAAAGTTACTTATTTGATGTAAAAGTAAATGTTCCTTGTTTGTATAAAGATAAATAAGATACAGCGCCTGAATACGGAGCAGGTATTTTGACAGTGATACTATTTTTTTCGCACTTGTGTCCTTTTTTTAAGCTTAATATTCAGGGCTACTTACATAATTATATTTATACGATAAATGTATACTTACATATTATAATTATGTGATGACTTTGTGGATTTATTTTTCTGAATTGTGATTTTACCTGAGAATACTCACTGCTCTGAAAGGCCTAAGAAGAGAGAGCAAAGACCTAGAGTAGTGCCTCTGCCTGCACTCTACATCATTCTCAGAAATGGGATGTTGAAGTGGAAAGTAAGGAAGTAAGATGCTTTCCATTTCCATATATTATTCTGAGAATCTGGTACAATAAATTGGTTTCTCATCTTAGATGCCAGTTTCCTCAGGGTGTTTTAGTGAGACAGCCAGAAACGAAATGTTTCCAAATATGAAGAACTCCTTAGACCTACTTTCTTTTTTTCCTATGAACTTCTTTTTCTAGTTTTCGTAAAACATGCTGAATGGTTTTGTGAGTTATTTATTATATCTTGTATGATTTTTTTTTTAACTTGGAAATTCCCAGTCCATTTCTTTAGGGTCTAAGCAGCTGGCCAGTGCCAGGTCAGAAGCACTGTTCTTCATTGTTACCCTCACACCTTCTGATTTCAGGAGCTCTTGGGAATTATTGAAGATTCCAAAGAGCTTTTGTTTATCTAGGTTATAGCAATGAATGTTTACTTTACTAGAAATTAAAACTGAGAATATAAGAAGTGTTAAAATGACAGTAATAAACCCAGTGCCTATTAGTATGTAATCTTTTTATGAAAGTTACTTTACACAACAAAGAAATTTAATAAGAAGAAGGGCATGTTTTTATATTTTGTACACTTTAATGACTGGCTTAATAGGAAACAGTTGGATTCTCATATTGTTTCTGATTTCAGTGTACTGCAATAGGTTGTTTTGATTGGAGTATATGAAAAAAATTTAGCCTTACACAGATATGTAGTTCAAAAAGAAAGGAATATTTTAATGGTCTTTCAGATAAGTGTGTATATTCTTTCTTAACACTATGCCAATATTTAATAGCAAGTAGTTACAGCCCTGGCTGGTGGCTCAGTGGATAGGCACCAGCCTGCAAACCCAAAGGTTGCTGGTTCGATTCCCCAGCCAGGGCACATAACCAGATTGCAATCCAGATCTCCAGCCAGGTCTGTAGCTGGAGGCAGGTGAAAGGCAACCATGCAGTGATGTTTCTCTCCCTTTCTGCCTCTCTCCCTTCCCCTCCCTCTAGAAATAATAAATAAAGTCTTTAATAAAAAATAAAGATAAATTTCAAGGTGAAACCTCAAATAATATGCATTAATTTTCACATTCTGTTAAATTAAAATTATTAGGCCTATCACTTTGAATGGATATTTTATTCATGCATGATTTTGTAGCATGTTGCATTGGTCGTTTGGAAAATACTTATTCGCTGAGTTATGCATATATTTCAAGTGTTAATATGTTAACATTTTCAAAATTAAGTTTAATATTAGTATAAATCACATTTATTAATATATCACCTATTTTGTCAGGAAATGTCTGAGTATTAGGAAGCTATCAAGCTCAAAGGAATGGGTATGAGTTGTCCAAAATTCTCAAACAGGTAATCCTTGTATAACACAGTTGTTAGGTTCCTAAAAAAATGACATGTTACGCAAATCCATATTAGACAAAACAAAGAACTAATACAAAAAAAGGGGTTAGGTTCCAAAATATTTTTTAAATACTATTATATTTTTATAAAAGATATATCTTTATTAAAGCAATTTTCACTAAAAGTGTAACATACTAATAATGTATTAAATATGTTTTCCTTGTCATCACTATGAAGCACTGTTAACCGCCGGCATATTCGTGGAGATGGAGAGGCCAGCAGCACCAGAAGCTCTCATTTTATGTTCATTTTTCTGTACAGTCTGGGTTGTTGCTTCATTTCAGTCCAAGGTTTTTGCAGCATATGATACTTTCTCCCCCTTTTTTGAGCTGACCCAGAATCTGTAATTTTTGTTATAGCACGATGAAATGTCTTTTGAAAGGTATTTTAAAATTTTCGCCAGATATAGTTCAGGGATACAAATTAATTCACAAAACTAAAAAACAATTACCATTTCTTTAAATAGGTTAAATAATACCTGAAAAATTTTAACCTATGCGTAACATAGTAAAAAGAAAATCAGTTTTAAAATGTGTATTCTTAATGCTCCACACACAAAATGAATTTAAAATTCTAATAAATTTTAAAATTCTGCAGGCAAATATGATACATCCACACTTATGGAAAATTTCAAATGAGATAGATATATTTTGCTCTTAAAAGCTCTTACTATGTTCCATGTTATTCTGGGATTTCCCTAATTTCAAATGAGATATTTTTTGCTCTTGAAAGCTCTTAGGCTCCATGTTGTTCAGGGACTTTTCTAATTCTCAAACTGTGTTAAGAATGAAAATGTGTTCTAGGATGCAGCGTTGTATAAGGGATTTCCCCTATTCTTGAACCGAATTAGAAAGAAAACATGTTACAGAATGCCGTGTTACACGGGGGTTACCTGTATTTTCCTTGAAAACATTCATTATATCATAGTGGCAAATACAGTTAGTTACTTTCCTCAAAATGACAGTCTCACTTCTTTGTCTATATTTGAGTACATGTGTACCAAATACCTAACAACTATAAGTAGTGAACTATTCTTGAAAATAAAAATTTTAAAAATAGCTAATTTATTTTGTGACTCAAAATGATTGCCTAAGTATTTTTTCTTGAGATAATCATCATCTTATCTATCTTTAATAGCAGTCACTCAGGCTATTATTATAAATGCCTGTATTCATAGGCTGAGATCTAATAAAATCAGTAACTGTCTACTTCTTCAAGGACATCAAATGAAACTGGCTTCTCCCCTACGACAAGCGTGTGGTGGCAGTAAAGGGCACCACTGCCGGTGCAGGCGATGCTTTCGTTTGTGCTCTGGTTGCAGCAGTTTGAGCTCCCATTGCTTCTGGACCAAACTTGCGGACGTCATCACAGTGAAAGGCAGATCATATCTTCGTATTACTATGAAAATTGTTTTAATCTCACAGACCGCCTGACAGGTGTTAGTGTCCACTATCCCCAACCCGCCTAGGGATTGCATAGACCCACTTTGAAAGCACTGCTTTATTCATTTCATGAAATCAAATTGTCATTGAGTTGAGTAAGTAGATGAGGAGAAGATTCTGTAAATGACTAAACAATTCATTTGACCTTCATTCTTTCATAAAAATTGTTCTAGAGCTGGCATTAAAAAATGGCCACAGCAGGAACTGGGCACAGCTTTAGTAATTAGCATCTTAGAGTGACTCAGGTGTACTTGTATTTTAGTCTGACAGCATTTGGGAAAACAGCAGGCGTGCCTGTCTTCCTACCATTGAATACTAAATAGTTTTCCTCTTTTTAAAGTCTGTCTAAACCTTGTTATGTAATAATAAATTAGACACTTCAGATTATTTCTTGGTCACATTTGTTAGAAATATTCTTGAGATTTGTATGTCAACTAACGGGTGAACAACTGTAAATTTATTCCTCATAGTATGAAGTTCGCTGCTAATGTTAAATACTATATGTGGTTTCTGATTTGTATTGCTTAGTAAATAGAAGGACATTAAAAATTCCCTGAAAATGAATTGGCCCCTAACTTTTTATTAAAAATTCTCTGATTATAATGGACATGAAACAAAAAGGAAAGGTTGGCCAGGTTTGTAAGGTTTGTAAAATCTTTTATCAGACTAAAGGAGCACACATCATCGGATAAAATGTAATTTGAGTTTTTGTTATTTGTTTACCATTAATATAATGACTGGCCTTATACAGTCTCTTTTTTTACATCACTATTTTCACCCAGTTCTGAATGTGAGTTGTATTTTAAGAAGTGATAATCCAAATAAAAATTTCAAAAAAAAATGGAAGTGATAATCCAATGAAGTCAGCATCTTACCAGTTTTCTTAAATGCTTTTAAACTTTGGCTTCTATTTTACGTACAGTTTTTGGATTGAGTGTAATGTTTTATTTAGTAGGTATACATTTTAATAAAAGTCTCAGTGTTTATTTAAAATGAATGCTAAATTATGCAGTTGTTTCTTTTCTCTTTTAGTCTTTTCAAAAAATGTTCTTAGCCTAAATTCTTTTCTATATCAAGATAAAGGATTGCACCATGGGTATCAGTGAACTGAAAATTGTCTTCACAGAATGAAATCCTTGAGTATCATTTGCTCATTAATATTTCCCTAAATTTGCTTTGTTCTTTCAGAAATTCTTGATGAAGGAGATAGTGACTCAAACACAGACCAAGATGCTGAAACTAGTGAAGAGGAGGAGGAAGAAGAGGAAGAGGGAGAAGAAGATGAAGAAGGTAAAAGTATAGCTCAAATAATACTGTATGTGAACCCAAAGGTCGCTGGTTCAATTCCCCAGTCAGGGCACATAACCAGGTTGCAAGCCAGGTCTCCAGCCAGGTCTGTAGCTGGAGGCAGGTGAAAGACAACCATGCATTGATGTTTCTCTCCCTCTCTGCCTGTCTCCCTTCCCCTCTCTCTAAAAATAATACATAAAATCTTTAATAATAATAATACTGTAAAATACTCTGAAATTAAAGTAATTCTGATGTGAAACAGTGGTTCTCAATCAGTGTGATTGGAAGGCTTGCTACTGTTATCTCCTGGGTAAACGCCAAGAATCCCGCTCAATATCCTGTAAGTCACAAGACTGTTCCCTCACACACAAGTATTTTTCAGCTTAAAATGTCAGTATTGCCAAGGTTAAAAACCTTGCTCTAGAAGTATTAAACAAGGAAAATCACTTCTAACATCAGCATAATTTTAATTTGACATCTTACATCTTTGATTATAAACTATGAAAAGGTGCATTCATGTTCAGTGCATATAATTAATGTAACCCTGGCATTAATGTGACAGATAAGAATGACTAGATATTTCCTGAAAATTTCAGCAAAATAGAGTGAGGAGGCCAAAAGCTATATTTATACAAAAGTGGGCATGATATTCTTCCTTTTCAGCTTTGATTACATTATATTTTACAGAAAAATGAGCTCACTATTTTGGTTGAGCGTCAGTTTAAACATCAGAACATGCCTGCACTGGTCATTGTTTACTTGTATTACATATTTGAAAATGTTAAAAGTATATCTTTCCCTTTTGGGCATAATATGTATTTTTTAATTCTGCCTTAGAGTATAATTGCTCTTCCTAATGTATTTTATAAAAATAAGCTTAACTTTTCCATTGTCTGTCCTATTTAAAATATCTTACTATTCATGTACTGCATTTTACTTCAAAATATCTTTGTTGTGTGAAAATACCGTTCAAGTAAAACTGATTAAGTATTTAACAGGAAAGTTTTCATACATTAGGTAGGAGAAAATTTTGACAGACATGTTCTTTATATTGGATCTATCCAGCTAGCCATGATAATCCCAATGTTCTCTGAAACTGTATCTTTACCCATTAGTTATAGTTCTTCTAAATTAAGAAGAAGCTGTTTAGAATTCTAGAAGTAATCTTTTACCACACAACATCATGATTGCAGCCTTTTATAGTATCTAGATGAGCAGGTTTTCCTAGTTTTCCAAGCCTGGTTCTGGACTTCTTTGAGCTAACAAACTCATTAAAGTACTTTAAGATATGCAAAAGACTTTAAACAATTACTTTGAATTCTGCAAAAACTGATTTATACAATAGAAAAGAATATTATTGTTATTAAACTCATAGATTCTAAGTAGTTAAAAATTAGTAGAGTAATACATTTCAGGTCTTCACATTTATTTTCATAGTTACATAATTTTGTTATGTTTCTTTCAGGACAAAAGGTGACTATACATGACAAGACAGAAATTAATCTAGTCTCATTTCGTCGTACAATTTATCTTGCTATTCAATCAAGGTAAGATAGCTGTAGTTCAGTTAATTTTTCCTTTTGATAGCAAATGAGCAAGGAGATGGGATTTTTAAAATATGATAACAGGGATTCCCAAACTATCCGCCTCTCTGCCCTTATCCTAAGCCCAAGCTGATAGATCCCTACTGTTGCTTCTTCACTTCAAAAGCAAATTGTCTTTCCTTGTTTGGAAAGTCTGTTATGTAATTAAATGATTGTGTGTGTGTATTTTAGCCATGCCATTTCTTACAGTTACATATCACTAATACAAACCAGAAAACAACTGTGTATTACAGAGCTAGCACAGTAATTGTGTAGTAGAAATTTAATATTTTATCATTTTCTAATTTGTTTTTTAATCTAGTTCTAAGGAGAGGTGCACTGTTATTTTAACTTTCAGACACTGATTTGTTGTGCAGGTGGAAATGTGTATAAATGAGAATAGAAATTGGGCTTAGGAATTATTTTTAGGACCATTCGGAAAAATGTTAAGTAAGAACCACTATCATGTCATGAAAATAAAACCTATTCCCTTTGAAGACTGTGAGTTTGGTTTTGAAGAAAAGCAAATGAAAATTTACTACATCTGTCGTTTTGTATATGAATCAATCTGTTGATTTTGTGGGCACAGTGATTATATTTTATACTGGAGGAGGAATGTTTTCTCTGTTTTTCTTTGTTACCAGGTTCTGTATATTTCCATTTAGTATGATGTAATAGCAGTAATGATTCATACGTACGAGTCATCTTGTTTTTAGTCTGTGTGAAAACTTTTTGGCTTCGATTCATCTTCAAAAAGAAAAGTTAGACACCAAATATTGGTTAGAAATTTCTTGGTTTATCCTTACCTATTTCTTTGCCTTTCACGTGAAAGGAAACACTACTAAATATTTTTCTATGCAGGATTAAAGTGGAAGATGAGATATGTCTGTTACAGATAACTATTCTTAAGAGTTTGACCTTCATTTGTATGTTCTTTTTTAGAAATTCAACAGGAATAAGTTGTAAACAACAGATTTATTGTTTTAATAGTGCTATTAATGCTAACTTTGAAGAGTTACAGTGGAACTCTGAATAATTATTTTAAAGCAACCTTTTTTTTCTTTTTTTTTTTTTTTTAATTTTATTGTTGTTGTATTACATCCATCCCCTTTTTGCTCCCCTCTGTCCCCCCACCCACCCACCCATTCCCCCCAAAGCTTTTTTTTGTTTAAGTTGATCTACCCTTAATAATTTCTGAATCACACCAAAGATTGAAAATTAAAGCATTGTCACAGTGACAGCCATTATTTAGCATTACCCATCACAGTAACTCTGCCTTACGTATTGGTATTTAAGAGTTCTCAGTCTCTAAATGCCTAGTAAAAGCAATTTATACATGACAAAGTTTAGTATACTTAAAAGCTTATACAAATTTTAGGAACGAAACAAAGACTGATAAGAAGGTATTTAAAGAATATGGTTGGGAGATTCATATAATGAATTTTAAAACAAAAAATATTAATTATTAGTCATGTCACTAATATGTGCTGTTATTCTTAAAACAACTAACATGGTTTATTTCATTAAAGCAACGTTATTTAGTATTAATGATGATTTTAATGAGATACATATAAACAATATTAGTGGGAATTTAAATTGATAGACTTTTTATGGGAAGCCTTTCAATAATATGAATCAAGGTTTTAGCATCTGTCCATTCCATATGACCCTTCTTTTTCATCATTACATTTTTTAAAGAACTACATATTGACAGAGAATTACATACATAATTGTTCACTACAAAAACTACAGAGCTAATCTTAATGTTAAACACAAAAAATCAGAATATCCAGTTTATGTCACTATTGAAACTAGGCTAATGGAGCATTGTTATTGATACAGCAAGTGGTCTGATGTAATGTAAGGTGGGGAAAAAAACTCAATAGAATATATAGTATTGTGCTCATAGTATTTTCTTTATTGGACAAATTGGTAGAGTTTTAGAAATAATACATTAGAAAAAAATCACATTTTTTGAAATACTTTTTGGTATTCCTGTTTGTCAACTATGCTTTAATATTTTAATCTTAGTACTAAATCTAGTTTTAAAAGCACTTTCCTAATAAATAAATTTTTCTAAAATTAAATTTTTCCATGTTAGTTTTTTAAAACATTCTATTACATTGTACCATCCTGGGTTGTTACCTTGTTATGTTTATGAAACCCAATAAGTAACAAAAGCTGAGAAGTGCAGATGTACTATTAAACTAACTCTATAATTATTATTTTAGTGGGTAATTATTTTATATTACTTGTTATTAAAAGAAAGAGGGTTTGACCAATCTACAAAAAGTGCAAATATATTAACATTACTCCTGAATTAAGTTCACATTAAGGTTGATAATTTTCTTAGGTGAAGCATATGATATTTTAGATGCAATGAATGTTTGATAAAAGCAATTTTTTTTACTTGTGAGTAATTTTGGTTTATCTATGTTTATAGTTAGTTTTTATAAAATGTAGAAGCCCTGTGCTTGGGTATGAATCAAGCTAACTTGTAAAAATGGTGATTAAGCACTAAATGTCATGTTGGGCCCCTGGAACATCTTTTGCCACTTCCTGAATTGGATTAGAGAGAAGTAGAAATAATTTAGTAGTGTAATAATATTGAAGTTTACTTACTTGCTGTGTTACGGATTTCCATTTAAGGACATTTTATATACACAGACTCATAGTATATGTGTTCTTATGTCCTTTTTCACTTAGGATTATTTGATGTTCATCTGTATTGTAGCATATTATCATTACTGTCTTCATTGAAGAATTAAGAGCTATGTCTTTTATATACACAATGTAATAATATGAAATTATAATTTTAATTTAAGTAAGATTCTTGTATATAAAAGACTACTACAGTTTAACTGTGCTGCAGATTTTTAACCTGACAATATGAACATTGTATCTCTACAGTTTAGATTTTGAAGAATGTGCTCACAAATTGCTGAAAATGGAATTTCCAGACAGCCAAACGGCAAGTTAATACTTTTTTCTTTGAGGAAATATATTGTTTATAAAAATATTTAGGACAGTTAATATGTTTCATGAATTGAAATAATAAGTACTAAATATTATTTAAATGTAGATTTTCCAAAGTTTACAATAAATCTAAAATAACAAAAAAATTGAAATTTAAAATAACTCAAAACTTAGGAGACCTGACATGTTTCATGTATGCTCCTTCTTTCAGTGCATTACATTGGCTGCTTGAATGTGACAGGGGAAAAGAAGGCTCACTCTCTCTGTCACCACACTAGGTGTCAATTTCTCAGCAGTTGCCTGTAAATCAAACTCTGCCCCAAATATAATAGGAAGTTTGTGTTTTGATGAATTAATTACCTGGTCCATCTACTTTATGGACTAATGCATTATTTTGGGATAGAAATGATAAAAACCATCATACGTGGTGTTACATTGTTTAATTAGGTGTAGAAGAATATAATTTTTTTAATTCATTCATTAAAGTGTTTCAACATATACTAAGTCAGGCATTCAATGATTTATAAAAGCACATATTAGACCCTTTGCCCGTAGGACTCAGTGTCTTAACTCAGTATACGCATACTTCACTGTGAAAAATATCATAGAACTCTAATGCCAAGGATAATAAAGGCTATTAAAAATACTATCGTGGGTATTTTTTTCAGTTGTGCTCTTGTATATGTTACTTCCAGTCCATCTGGACTTTAGATTTTTGGAACATGAGCCAGTGCTTTTGGGGTTTTGTTTTTTATACCTTGGTTTACATGTGTTAGACCCAGCGTAGATGCTGGAGTCTAATAGGCTGTTTGGTTTCTCTTTCTTCTAAAAGATCTTGACTCTCTGAGCTAAGTTACCATTAGCTGTAAGTTCTATCTCCGAAGGCTTTAAAAAATGATCTGTTACAGAGACTAGCAGACTAACCCAGACCACTGTTCATTTTTGTAAATGAAGGTTTATTACAATTCAGCCATGTCCATTGGCTGTGTATGGCTTCTTTTGCTCTAAACCAGCAGAACTGACTAGGTACAGTGGAGACTTACCATGTATGGCTTCCGAAGCCTAAAATACTTAACTTTCTGACCGTTTTCAGAAAGTAGTTTGCCAGCCTTTGTTCTAGAATATAGTTTTATTCTTGGAATGTCATAGTATAGAATTTTGAGAAGAAATTACTCTTTTCAAATTAAAAAATAGACTTTTTTCCCTCTTAAAGTTTATTAATAAATAACATACCTATTTGTATTCTAGGCATACTTGATACGCTGCCATTGGAAGGAAATACATTTGTAAATTAACTTTTAAAATTATAATTGAAACTGAAATTACTTACATGATCTTGCCACATTATTTGAGGGATATAATTAAGTAATTATAAATTTTATTAATATTAATCCAGAGAATAATATTAGGACTAACCTGAATATATATCGATAACATTTGGAAGAATGTCTTAATGCATCTTTTTTTATGCACTCAGAAGACTCCTAAAACAGCTATGATATTTAATTAAAATGTTAAAATATTTAGTTATTATAAGCCATCGGGAATAACTCATGTAATTACATTTAGTCTAAGGAAGAAAGTCATTTGTTTTGTACGTAGTGCTGACTTGATTAGCAGTACCGTCAGCACATTACCATATTACACTGTTTACAACCTGATTAACTCTTATTGTAAAATACAATGTTAGTAGAAAAGCTGACATTGCCTTTTAATATCCAGAATTAACATAGTAAAGCAGAAGTTAGGAAAGCCTCATTTTAAGTGTTTAGTACTATATTAAATTTTGACTAAGTACATCTTTTCAAAATTTATACATTTATAAACATTTACTTAATTGAGGTAACTTGCAACTGGTCTTTAAAGAAAATAATAATAATCCAGTGGTATCAAGACATCTAAAAATTACCCATATTGTGAAGTGAGGCCTTTGCAGAGCTTATATAATGGATTATCAGCTTCTGGAATAACTCTGTCCAAAAGAACTTTCTGCAGTGATGAAAATATGCATATTCTCCTCTGTCCAGTTCAATAGCTACTTCTCACATACAACTTTTGAGTACTTGAAATGTGGCTAATATGATTGAGAAACTAAAGTTTTATTTTCATGTATTATAAGTAATTAAATTTAAATGGCTGCAGGCTACCATCCTGAACAGTGCAGTTAGTGTCTGTTCTGTGCTTCTCCCGGGTCCCTTTCCTCTCCCTTGCACATAAGTATGCTATAAATATGTGCTGACCTAATTTTTTAGGTGTTTACAGTATTAAGTTAGGTTGCATCTTGTGTTACTAAACATGACAAAATGTAAAAATTGCTAATTATAAAAATATGAAGGTAAATAAAAATTAACTGAAACGGTATACGTTATATTTTATACGCTTGCTTTCTGTTTATAGAAAGCAAATATGTTACAGTTTTTATATTTGGAAAAGATAAATTTAAACTATTCAATAAGGAGTGTTTTGTAGAAAAAGATACTGAGGCAGTTTTATAGCAGTGGTCAGAATGAATTTATATCTTTTTCATTTGGTTTCCATTGATTTGGCAGTGTTAACTGAGTCTTTTCATCTGTGAAGTCTTTTCATCTAATGTTTTATTAGAATTATTTCAGGGATTAATAAACAATATTTTTATTATAAATCATATTTTCCGATTCTGGATTTATTTTTGGGCTTATTTAATAGATTTTCATTGAGTAGTTTTCAAGGTGTATGGGTAGCTGTAGACAGTATACTGTTTCTGCAGGTATAAAATGATTCTATCTATTTGCCTAAATTAACCTATAGACAGATCTATAGGCACAACATTTATTTTGAGGCTGAAAAATTCAGGCAGAGATTTTTTTTTCCTTGTTCTTGTAAGTATATTTATTCTTTATCAACCAGAATGTCTAAATTGATATTAAATCTTGTGTCTACTTATTTTTTTGTACATATTCATCATGTTTTCTACCTTTTCTTTACTAAATATATTTTCTAATAATTGAGTTAAATCTTTGATGGGTATATATAACTGAATTGTTAGATATTGGTAAACTAACATTGGTGACCTATATTTAAAAGAATTCTATGTGGAATCTCTTTAAAATACAGTTTATTTCATCTCTTTTTGATGTGTCTTTTTTATACTAGGTTCTCTCAAAGTGGTTCATACTTATGTAAATTTAGAATTTTATAGTCAATGTAATTAACATGAATGATATATGGAAGCTGTCAGACAGACTGAAGGCTTTTAAAACCTCCTCTTAGCATAGATTTTTTATTTTGTCTTAATCACTAAAGTTCGCAAGGTCTTAAAAGTTATATTTTAAAAACCTTACTTAAAATCTTCAGCCATCTTTCGTATTGATGAATAATCATACAACATGTATTTATTGTGTTTTGAATTATTATAATAATTTTTTCCCAACTAGAAAGAACTCTGCAACATGATACTTGATTGTTGTGCTCAACAAAGAACGTATGAGAAATTTTTTGGCTTATTAGCTGGGGTGAGTTCCAGCTTCATTTTTCTTGTTATAATTTAATGGAATCACTAAGGGAATTCTTACATGAATATTGTGAATTAACATACCTGCCTTGTGATCTGGGCTAATATAATAACATATCCTTGCTAAAAGTAAGTTGTTCTTCCCTTCCTCAGTTTCCCACTGTCTGCACCTTCCTTCTTTCCTTCATTTTTGTAGTGCTTTACTATTGCGTATCACTCTTTCAGAACTTTTGAAATTCTGTATGCTTTGTAAAAAATTTCCAAAGAGGACAATTAAATGCTGTCTTTCCAAAATCTGAAAGCAGCTTCTAATTCAGGGACATGTTTAGGCAGCAGAAATAAAAGTATGAGCTAAAAAAATTTTTAAAATCCAAACTCTACATACAAAGAAATATATTTGTATAATCTATAGGTGTATGTGTCTATGATTAGTATAATTTTGTATAATTTGTTTTGTTATGTTCTGTATAATTTTGTTGTAGCTTATAAATTCTAGATAAAGGTAACATTAATTTGTTTTTTGAGCATCCCATCATATAGCACACAAAGGTAAGATATAGAAAATATTCATTTTTGATTCAATAAATTTAGAAAGCTTTAATATGCTCAAAATGGTATTGATGCTCAATATTTTACAGTACTGACATTCAGTTTTCTATTTATTAGCGATTTTGCATGCTAAAAAAAGAGTACATGGAATCGTTTGAAAGTATATTCAAAGAACAATATGATACCATCCATCGTTTGGAAACAAACAAATTAAGAAATGTGGCCAAGATGTTTGCTCATCTTCTATACACTGATTCACTTCCTTGGAGTGTAAGTAGATGGAGGCAGTGTTTACATTTGTTTCTAATCTTCTGTTACCCTCAGATTTGTATTAAGTAAATATAGCCATACTTTTCCTTCCTAGGAAACATACTTTAAAATGAAATGTGTGGCAAGCTTTTACTATAATAGCTATTTCTGAGGTTATGTTCATATAACATGGTATCAAAAAGCATAAATATGTGAAAGTAAATAATACCACTCTGGATGATAATAGCAATTCAAACATCATGGTACTTTGTAATAGTGATGGCTGCAGGTTTTTTCATGGGAGTTATTACAGAGTTTTATTTTTGTACACACACGTATGTACACTCACATGAATGTACACCAAGGTTTGTTAGTGATTTACTGCTGAGTTACTGCATGTCTCCTAAGGGACTAACTCTTAGTGCTTCCTCTTGTTTGGACATGAGAGAAATGTTTGTCCTAGCAGGATGTGTTCTTCTCAGTAGATACAGAATTTGGGTAAGCAATAGGAAGGAGTTCTTGTCATAGTTAGATCAAGGAAATGTATACTGGATTAGAATCTAAAGTGCATTCATTATGCTGGCATTTACTGTGCAACCACTGTTCATTCAATAACCATTTAACCACCAATAGAAAGAAATTGCATCCAGGAAGAAAGAAAGAAGAGGATCACATTGTAGAATACCAGAATCTAACGGGAGAATAAAGCAACATCATTGAGCTTATAAACATTGGGTAGATTTTTCTAATATATTAAGTACTAAGTATGTCCAGCTGCATTGATAGACATTTTGTAAGCTCACCTAGGAACCAAATCATAGTAGTTTTTTTTAGTTCTTTTTTCCCCTCTTTGAGAAAATGAAATTAAAGTTTTAACTCATTAAAGCAAAGGGGCTCCTGGAACCCATAACTCCACAAACTGGATGTTGCTTTCATTTCTATTTATTGGAAAACGTGTTTCCATGAGCTTCATCATCTAAGTCTGACTTTTGGTATTCAGGACTTTCTGCCTTTACCCTTATTGTGTATTGTATCTACTGAACAAAACTAGCCTGATGCTCTAACTGGCATTTTGCTTCAAACCTTCATATAGCACATTTTGACTAGTGAGGTTTAGGAGTTAGTACTCTTTACTTCAACATTATATAATCAGGACAATATATCCCTGCTAACAAAAGGACATTACTCAAGAAAGAGAATGAATTCTATTTCTGTAACATCTTTAACATTTTTTAAATTGCCATAGTCTTAAAGTTTGCCAAGAAATAGTACAATACTTGTCAGCATAAGGAAAGATACTCAGAAATAATGATGATTGAAGATGAAACTGAATCTTAATATCAAGAGAAACTAACTTATAAATATTGGTTACTTTGTCTTATGCTTTGAACAAAAATGTCTTTTCATTTTAATTATCAGGTCCTTGAATGTGTAAAGCTGAGTGAAGAAACCACTACATCCTCCAGTAGAATTTTTGTTAAAATATTTTTCCAAGAACTGTGTGAATACATGGGTCTTCCTAAACTTAATGCAAGGTTAAAGGATGAGTAAGTATCATTAAGCTCTTTTCATTTTTACTGTCTTCAGGGGTTTTCCTTCACCTAAGGGACATGTCCACCCTTGGTTACACCTAAGAGTTCTCATTAGTTACTACACTGAATCTCATATTCTGTGGCCCAGAACAAGATGCAGTTTTTAATGGTGGTTTTTAGTTGAATAGAGGAAACAGAATTAATGCCTCTTTAATTTAGTTAAAACACAGGAGATTGTTTTTGTATGCTCACTGGAGTTCTTCAGTGGTGAGTTTTTGTAGTTTTATTTTCATTTTTACCCTATTTTTGAGCCTTGGAATGATAATTAACATTTTATTATCATGGACAGCTGTGAATATACACAGATGAATATGTAATGTAATTGCTCAAATCATTACACTTGAACTAGGCTCTTGTCCCTACTAATGGTCGTCTCTATGCCAGCTTTATTTGCTATTGATTCAGGTTACCCAGGGCCACTCATGCTGGCTTCTACTCCATTCACGTTGCTGAAATTATCCTTTCAAGTCTTTTAGTGGCTGCTTATCAGAGGAGTCAGGTGATCTTTCCTATCCTCAGGCCCCTGACTCCTCGGCCTCACTTACACAGCTGACCACTTGCCCTCAGTGGCTTCTCACATTTCTTCCCCTTCTTCCTGCTCTCCATCGAATATTATCTCCTCCTCGGCCTGCCTCCAGGTCTGTCCTGGGTTCTGCTGTTCCATCCATTTCCCTTGACTTTATAAATTCATTTTGGTCCCTGCCTAGTTCACCATGCTCACCTAGTAAAGCCCACCCAGCCACCCCAGCATTGCCCAGCTTGGTCAGCATGCCTCTTTACCCCGTTTTAGAGCTGGAGATCCCTAGCTTGTTCTCCTCAGCACACTCTTCATCATTCTGATTTGGCATCTTTTCTATGAAACACTTTTTCCTGACTCTGCTGGTTAGTCATTCACTGTGACACTCAAAACCACATTATGCTGTTAACGTTATTTCTAGGCAGGAGGAATTACTATTTTATGATAATAATTATATGCGATCAATGAATGTCAATAAATTGATAAATCAATGAATCATGAATAAACACCATCTCTCCCTTTTGCTGACTACTTTCCCTTCTCCCCCAGTACCGTGTACAATGGTGTATGTGTGTGTACACACACACAGTAGAGGAGCAATTTTTTTTTACTTTTCTGAAGATACATTCCATATATGCACATTTGTGTATGTCACAAACACGTATATCTGTTCCCCTTGTGTGTAGGTAGTATGTTTATAAAAATGTTTTTTAAAACCTCTGTTGCATAATTATACAAAGCAAGCTTAGTAAATTATGAGTGGACCCTACTCATTCAGATATCCTATTTCATTCAGATACAATGTAGCCTAACCTACTAAATAATATAAGTCATTTACTTGGTTGTATTTTATTTACTAATTTAATATGTAGAAAATCTGAACAGTGACTGTATAAGAACTTTGCCTTTAAGTAAAGAATTTTATCTTTAAGCCACCTGTTTTCTTTTGTTCATTTTATTTATTTTTAGAACCCTGCAGCCATTCTTTGAAGGGTTACTACCCCGAGATAATCCCAGAAATACTCGGTTTGCCATCAACTTTTTTACTTCAATAGGTCTTGGAGGTTTAACGTAAGGATTATTTTCAGAATCTTATTTTCAATTTATGGAATTATCTAACAGTTGCATTCCAAGCGAAGTCTAACAGAGATTGTATTTTTAATTAGGGATGAATTACGTGAGCATCTCAAAAATACACCGAAGGTCATTGTGCCCCAAAAACCAGAAGCTGCGCCAGATAAAACCTCATCTTCCTCTTCCGAGTCCTCCTCCGCAGAGTCCGACTCTGACTCCGACTCCGACTCGGACTCGGACTCAGACAGCAGCCCCTGCAGCTCAGCGGCTTCCGGGGAGGAGAGCGAATCTTCGTCCGCCAGTAGTCAGAGCTCTGCCTCAGGTATTGAAACTCCTAATGGCTGGTGGTCTCCACAGTGAAAGAAGCAAATAATGCGATTGTTTTCTTATTTAAAGTTCAGTTGTTTAAAAGCCATAATTAATAACATCAATGATTGTCTATCACTGTTGCAGTCTAGTGCAAGTGATAATATTGACAATGCTAAGATTACCTTTTGGAAGCCTTTTTTATAGAAATGAAGATATTTCATACCATTCGGAATGTCTGTAATCTAGTTTATAAGAACTTTCCTGATGTTCCCATTTAAAGACATGTTGGATTTTTCTTTTAATAGTGAATGCAGCTCGATGTAGTTACCGACATGTATCACACATTTCGTGCGTATCTCGTAAGTGTACAGCTATAGAGAGCCACATCCATGCTGCTGGCGCCCAGAAAAGAATTACCAGTCCTTAGGAGTCCTCCTTGTTCCCTCTCCCAGTTACCACCACTCCTCCCATTCACTGCCTCATGGCAGCTACTGTTCCGATTTATAATTCCATAAATTAGTTTTACCTTTTTTAACTTTATAATTTTGTATATGAACGCCTTTATGTCTGGCTTATCTTTCAAAATTTATCCATATTTTTGCATTTATAATTCATTTATTTTTCTTGCTGAATAGTATGCCACTGCATAAATATACCTCAGTATATTTAACATCCTTTTTACATAATGACAGTTTAGATAGAATTTATGTTCCCATGAATACTCTTTTACTGACTAAGTACGAACCCATTTCTGTTAGGCATGTATTACCTAGAGGAGGACTCACTGAATTACAAGTCGTGTAGATATTTAGCTTTAGAACGCACTGCCGGACACTTTGCCAAGTGGTCATTCCTGTTGGCTCCCCCTCGGCCAGGTTTGCGAGTCCCCTGTTGCCTGTCCTCACTACCACTTTACCGCCCTTTTGATTTTAGCCATTCTGGTCATTGTGTCAAGGCATTGCATTGTGGTTTCCATTTGCATTTCCTTGGTCACTAATGAAGTTGAGCACCATTTTATATATTATTGGTTATTTAGAAATTTTCTTTTTGTTAAGTGGCAGTTCAAGTCTTTGCTCCTTTTTGCTTGTTGGTTTTCTCTATTGATTGTGGGAGTTTCTCTGTATCCTGGATGCGTATCCTTCGTCATATGTACTCTTGGCTGCCCGTGGCTGCTGGAGCTGGACCTGCCTCTCCGCCAGCAGCAGCCGGGGCCAGCGGGGGAGCACGGGGAACGTGGCTGTAGGTTGGCAGTTGGCCTGTCTGTTTCTGCCTTCTCTTGAGTCCTGCCTCCTCTAGTCGTTACTTGTTTACCAGCTTTCTGATGTCTTTATGTTTTTACTATTTATTTGAACTAATTTCCCACTTATAAAAAGATTGCAAAAATCTTACAGAGAATTCCCATGTAGCCCTTACCCAACTTTCCCTCACGTTAGCATTTTACATAACCATCATTCACTTACAAAAACCTGGAAATGAACACCAGAACAATACTATTAACCGAACAGCAGATCTTAATAATTTTGCATTTCACAGATTTTTTCCAGTAATGTTCTCTTTCTTGTTACAGGGTACTGCTTATTTAATTCTATTTGTCCTTAGTCTTTATAATCTGTGATGTTCCTCTCAGGCTTTCCCAATGGCTTTGACACTTGAAGTCCTATGGTCACTTATTTTGTAGAATGTCATTCAATATGGAGACGCAGTCTCATATTTCCTCATGATTAGAATGGGTATATGCATTTTTGGCTAGAGCATAGAAATGATGTGTTCTTAGTTAATGACATTAACTTTAATAGTTAAGGTGATGTCTGTTGGATTTCTTCATGGGAAAATTTTTCTCTCTAAACTGGATCTTGCAGGGAGCTAACTTGATATTATGCAAGTCTCCTCTTTAACTTCATCTCCAGTTTTAGCATTCATCCTTGGATTTTGTCTGGAATGCTTACTACTGTGGTGTTTGCTGAATGATGATTTTTTTTCTAGTTCTCTTTTTCTCTGCATTTAGTAGTTGAATTTCTTCTATAGGAAAGAGATGTTCCTTCCTCCCTGTCGTTTAATAATTTTAACTATGTATTTTATCAGTGTAGATTCATGGATGTTATCTTATTCTGTGGGTTAAAGTTCAATACTGTCATTTATTTTGTTGTTCAAATCATTTCAGCTTTGGCAGTTAGGAGTTCTTTCCAGGTGACTCCTGTGTTCTTTGGACATACCCCTTTCCTTTTCTTGAGCACTGCCTGCCTTTGTAGCTTCTCAGGTTGTTCAAGATCTTTATCACCTTTAAGCAGATTTAAATTTATATCCAGCATTTCTAGTCGTTTTTCAATAAGAGCACCGATTTGTCTATAAGCTTCTCTATTCTATTTGGAACTGGTGGTGCTCTACTAAAAGATTTTTTTTCAAATATCCTATTTTCTGAAAAGGCCTGTGTTGTTTTCTGCAGAATCAGCTCTGCTTTCTTTTATTATAATATTTTAATCTGAACTTGAGATAGTCTAATTGTATAAAATTCATGTTACTTCGTTTTTAATGCACATTTCAGAGAGGGAGCGCTTTTTCATATGGTCTCAGAAGGGTTGGAAGCCTGGTCTGTTTATTCTTATTCCCTGGCTTGTTACACTTAAAAGTGTTTTACATACTATGTGTCAGCCAGATTTGTGGGACTCTCAGTATTTTTTTATATAATTAGAGAAGATTCCATTAGCTCACAGGACATCTTCTTGAATTGAAATATGCTAACATTGTTCATTTAACATCCACCTCTTTTAATTCTGAAGAATTTGTTATTTCATTATCTGTTTTGAGAACAGATGATAACACAGCATGAATTGCTGCAATAAGGAGGCTTTGCTGATTCAAAGTTAGTTTGTCTCATCGTATAATTTCAGTACAGAGCTTTCAGTTTTATTAATAAAATATTCAATAGCATTAAAGCAGTGTGAACTGTCCCCAAATTAGAAAATTGTAAAGCAGACACCAACGAGAGAGAAGATGGCATATTATTATGTGGCACGGGCGCTTGTGTCAGCAAACCCCTGGGAGCGGGTTGGTGTCAGAGATGGTGGCTTAGCACGGAGCCAGATGGCTTCTGCTGGGGTAGCTGCAGCTCAGCTGAGCTGCTTGATAGGAACAGAGACAAGTCCTCAGTGGCAGATCTACTGACTGTTCCAGGATAGGCCTTTGGCAGGGGAAATACAGGTTGATGCAGTGAGATTTCAGCGGAGGTGGGATGAGAGTAGGTGGCCTTCTACCTCATTTTCTTCTTTCTATACACATAAGAATGTGTCACATTTTGGTCATTTCAGCACCTTTGACTTATGTACCCACACTAAGTAACACGGATAAAGCAATTAACTTTGTTTTACAGTTGAAAATAGTAAGTTATTTTCACTGTAATTATTTAACATTTATATTTGTGATTATATCAGTAAAATTAAATTTTCATGGCTTTTTTAGAAGAGTTTTCTCAGAAACCAATCCTTAGTGGCTCTTATAAAGCCTATGATTGTATCTTAACAGAGCTTCTCCTGGTGGCACAGTTAGTACTCCTCTAACAGCTCTGAAAGCAAAACTGCTGTTTATAGGAAGAGGTTTTTATTTGAAATACATATGTTTATGCTATAAAGCAAACCTGGTCATCCCATTCCCTCTTCATGATGTCACTAGCATGTGTGATCACTGCATTTTGATTATGTACCAGAACCGACAGAAAATTGTATGTGATATAATGCATATGGACTGAAATTCCTGTTTTGGAATAAAATTTCTAAGTGGAAATGTATTTTAGTCACTTCATAAAAGATTTACAATATATACTGTAGTTAAAAATTCCTGTTTACTGTTCTGAGTCTAAAGATCAAAGCAATACTCTGGTAACTAATGTTGACATATTGTATACTCTTAAATTTTTTGTGCAATGTTCTGTCAGACTGTATTCAGTCAGTTTAACTTTGCATCCAGTTTTATCTGAATTAGTAAACCTACATTATATTAATAAATATGATTGTTAAATTATGAAATTAAGCTAACTATATCTCATTTTATATGTGCAGCTAAAGATACAAGAAAGAAGGGACGAGGGAACACCAGAAGTAAAGAAGTAGATAATAAGATCAGGAAACAACAAACAAATGATAGGAAACAAGATGAAAGAAGATTGGAGCCAAGGCACCAAGAAATAAGGAAAGAAAGAGAAAGAAGGTCAGAAAAACCCAGAGATAAAAATTCAAGGGACCCAAACTGGAGAGATCCCACAACAAAATACACTTCAGACAGAGGC
The DNA here is from genome assembly GCA_004026585.1 of Noctilio leporinus. Taxonomy (NCBI): domain Eukaryota; kingdom Metazoa; phylum Chordata; class Mammalia; order Chiroptera; family Noctilionidae; genus Noctilio; species Noctilio leporinus. Next base: position 22,018 of record PVIW01002979.1, on the reverse strand, counting down.
ATGCCTTCTGAGCGAAATAGTTACAGTAGAGTCTCAAATGACAGAGACCAAGGAATACACCTAGATTTGGAAAATAAATATGGTGATCCCAAAAAGAAGAGAGGAGAAAGAAGAAATTCTGTTTCTGAAAATGAGCATAGACACCGAAGTAAGGACAGTGAAAATTTTAGAAGAAAAGACAGATCAAAGTCAAGAGAAAAGAATAGAAAACATTCAGACTCTAGAAGTGATGACGATAGGTATCAGAATGGTGCCGACAGGCGATGGGAAAAATCTAGCAGATACTCTGAACAATCCAGAGAATCAAAGAGAAATCAGGACCGGCGAAGAGAAAAGTCTCCAACAAAGCAAAAAAAATAATTGTACAAAATTACAGAAACTCAACATGCCTTATATTCAGTCAAAACAAATTATTTTTTACATTGATTAATGAACTTCATAGAGAATTCTTGTATAAAGTACTGGTTTGTATTGTACATTAAAAAAAAATGTTTTCATTTTAACATGGTTTATATAATTGATACATTTCAAGGCCCTCGTAAATTTATTTGAAAAGTTTCATTGGAGAGGGATGCAATTCTTGCATATATTTTGTTAATAAAATTATTAAATAAACTTACTGAATCTGTGATTTTTTTTCATTGATGAAAATTTTTTTCTGATGTTTCCAGTTGTCATAGAACTGCTGTAATTATTACTGGCTTTTTATTTGTAACTGAAGACCAAAATAAATGAACAATTTCAGTGTAACATTTTTATTTAATGATACGCTATGAACCTTCTTTGGGAGTCATTTTTTTTTTTTAACAGAACAGCCATTTCAAGTTTCATATTTTGTCTTGAATAGAAGAGGTATATACGATTGTTTTTTAACAAGTGTTTTGGTGAAACTAGGTGTATATTAGTCTTTCACATCTATATTATTTATAATTAGAACTTTTCTCATTTGTAACATTTCTTTCTGGACTGCTAAATTAATGTTTAAATAAAATTCATGGTAACTAGTGCTTTTCTCAGCCTTAAAGCTACATCATTGTTGGGTATTTATGATTCTTATTTTTTATTTGCATTATTACGAAATTGGAAAACTACCATCATGAGAAATGTGAACAGAAACAGCCTAACCGAAATAATTCCAACTTTTTACAAGAATTTTAAGCATTTCCATCATTGTAACTCTCACCAATTGTTATATAACCATATTATTTATTATCTTTGATATAAAATATTGCTGTTGACATTTTAGATTTGTTGACATTTAACCCTACTTATTAAGACTACTTGTGCTCGTTCACTTTAAAATTTTACAAAATCCATTTTATCCCATGTCTGGGTTCAAGTATAATGGGACCACCATCTTAATGTTTGGCTTTCAGGCATAGTCGGATTCAAAGTGTTTTCTATTTTTGTTGTTTAAAAGCTTGAGTATAAGTAAAAATAAAGTCCATATAAATAAAGAAATATTCTTCTCCTTCCTCCTCCAGTCGTCCTGGTCTCCCCCCATTCTACTGATTTGGGTTTTATTTCCTATTAACAAAGGCAGCTAACATCTAACTACCTTCAAGCAGAAGTATGAGTGTAAGTGACTCACATCAGGACATAGTGGATGAGCGACAGTGCGGAACTGAACCATTCTACCTTCATGATTCATTTCTAAAGCATTAAATGCAATGTGTTCACGTGCGCTGGCTTCCAGTCAGGCAGATTTTTCACTTTAATCCTTTTAATATGCGGACAAGAAGCAGGTTGTCTGTGACTTGTGTGTCTAATGCTTTATGTTTTAGGGTTAGCATTCCTAAAGGATCAGCTGAGTTGTAGGTATTTTGCATACATTTCTCATTCTTTCTCAGTTTCTCAGCTTCCTGGCCTCCCAGGTTTCTCTGTCCCTGCAACATTCTCTACCATCTCTGAAAGCTTTCCTGTAAGCATCGCATCTCAACCACTGCCCCTCCAGCTCACCTGCTTTATTTAGTACTGCTCTTCTCGGAATCTTTCTCATTTTATCAAAACTTAAGGTTTATTGACTTTGTTATTAGTAGTTACCCCCCCCCCCAATTTCTTTATTTCCCTTGTGTGCTTCATTTGAATGTGTGAATCAATAAATAAACTAATACAATTTTTTCAAAACAACCCTATGAAATTTGGCATCATCTCATATTAAAGGAGAGTGAAGTCTAGAGAGGTTAATTGGGCTCAGACCACAAAGCTGGAAAGAAGTTGTAGGACCAGATTTTCACCCAGATCAGCGTCATTCCAAAGCACAACTGGAGGATGGAAAGAATATTGAGAGTATTTGAGTTCCAACTTTGCCACCTACAGGTGTGTGAACTTGGGCAAATTATTTCACCTCTTTGACTTTCACAGTCATCTTTCAAATACAGGTGGGCCCTGACTGGCTGGCTCAGTTGAGAGTGTCATCCCATACACCAAAATGTTTCAGGTCCAGGACCTAGCTAGGGCGCATGCTCTTTCTCCGTCCCCCCTCCCTAAAAATCAATGAAGACACATCCTTGAGTAGGGACTTAAAAAATAAAATACAGCAGTGGTGAAAATTAGGTTTGCAGTTGTTCATGTGGGAAATACTCCAAGAAGATACAATAAGTAAGTAATACAATTGTATGCAAAAGTATTTCTTTTATGTCCCATTTGAACAGCGAAACCCACTTTTGCCCTTCCCTGTATGTATAGTGCCCACCTTACACAGTAACGGTAATACTTTAAGTGAGTAATGGGAGGCAGGCCTGGAGTACTGGGTAACGCAAAGTGGGCATTCAGTAAACATTGGTTTTATTTTTTCCCAGTATCCAGCAAAGACCAAGAAGAAAATTCAAGCTGACTAACTGACTCATAACTGCTTTATTTCATCCCATCGTTTAAATACTTGGCGAAATAAAAGGGGGGAGGGTTCATTAAGATAACTACACAGAATGAAAGTGACAAAGCGCAATCCTCCACTTTTCTCCTATCATGGTACTTCTTCCCCAGACGTATACAAGTACATTCTTTTAGCGCTAGCCAACAGCTTATTCCCATGATTTCATGTTTCCCAAGCATGTTGTCAGAAAGTGATTAAAAAGTGGCCATCCATGAAAATTATGAGTGAATTTTTGATTCTTCAACACTGTTTACACCACTTTCATCTTGACTCAGCTGATAGGTTTTTTTTCCTAACTCATGTCTGCCTCATACTTTTATGCTTTCCAGCATCAGCATTTTTAGAACCCAGATGTTTTTCCTTCCAATTCTCACACCTTCCAAAGTAGGCAAATGCCCTTTCTGATCTTTCAGATGCTCTCATTCTGAGCCATGTTTATTCCATTGAGTGTTTCTTAGGCTAACTTGAATGCCTACTGGTAATTTAGGTCCAAGCCCAGAGAGCCCAGGGTAACCTCTGGGAAACTTCCGTTTATTTAACGTGTGCATCTTCATGTACACACTGCGAAACCCTCATGGAAGTAATTCCCAGTGGTTTTCCTGGCTCTTTATTCTGATCTCTTGTGTTTCCTCAGCCTTGGGTATGCTCTACAGCAAGGGTGTCAAACTCATTTTCATGGGGGGCTACATGGGCCTTGCGGTTGCCTTCAAAGGGGCCAAGTGTAATTTTAGGACTGTATTATGTAACTACTCCTTAACAGTTGAGCAAAACAAGGTGCCAGGCCGAAAGTGCTGGGCCTGATAAAAGAAGGTGGAGAGCCGGATTCGGCCCGTGGGCCTCGTGTTTGCCACCTGTGCTCTACAGCTTCCATTTCCCACCCACGTGCTTCTTTTTAAAGCCTGCGAAACCTTTGAGTACATTGCATATCTCCTTACAACATACATTTCTTGAAGTTCGTTTGATCATGCATTTTACATTTTCTGCAGGTAAAAGTGAGGACTAGTCTCTGCTAATACCACTTGCCCTCCCCACCACACCAGGGCTGTGCCTTCTGAAGAGAGGCAAAACTTGTGCTCACCATAGGCCAGGAGAGCGCGCGGTAGAAGGAAGAAGAGAGCTACTCAGAGTCACATAGGGGTGCGCATGCCTGCATGCTTACACTGCAGAAAAGCTCAAGTCTGTGGCAGAGGTGGAGATGCTTTTAGAAAAAGACATTCATGCTTACTACCATTACATTTGTTTTTTTTTTTTTTTTGTTTTGTTTTGTTTGAATGCACATTAACATTTGACTGGTATTGTATCTCACCTATCCCACTTACTGGCTTTTAATTTCTGGGCAGGTCCTTTAACCTCTGTGTCTGTTTTCTCATCTGTAAAATGGTTCATTAATAGTAACTCCCCCAATTAGTGAATGATCTCTGTGGCTTGCTTAGAACAGGACCTGGAACCAAGTATTCAGTGTGCTATTATGACTGGTACTGTTTTTATTGTTATTGTTATTTAAACAGACATAGTGCTACTGGAAGAGGAATTGCAAGTTCAATCACCTAGAGGGGCCAGGTGGGCAAATTGAATTGGGGAGTGAGTTAGACTCATTTAAAGACAGCAACCGTTGCCCAGCTACATCCATCTGTGCCTGTAGAAAAGAAGATTGAAGGCTGACAAATGCACCTGGTTTTCCAGAGAATTAAAGACTCAGAATAATTAGGTATATTCTGATTTGTAAATATAGACAATGAGCCCTGGCTGGTGGCACAGTGGAAAAGGCGCCAGCCTGCAAACCCAAAGGTCGCTGGTTCGGTTCCCCAGCCAGGGCATATAACCAGGTTGCAAGCCAGGTCTCCAGCAGGTCCTTAGCTGGAGGTGAAAGCCAACCATACATAGAAATAAATAAATAAATTACACACACACACACACACACACACACACACACACATACATATATATGATTTCTTAAAATTTAAATTAGCCCAAAACTAGACATGATCTCTACAGGTAAATAAGCTTTTGAGAAACTAGTTTGCAATTCCCCTCTAGACCATCAAAAACCATTACTTAATTTTGAAGTGACACTATTACACAAAAATTGTTTTAGTGCCTGCTCTTTATTATAGTAGAAGGATAAGACCTTTCATCTTTTTTGAGAAAACTCCCTTTGCTAACTTCAGCAATCTCCTCTAGCTAAATTGCTATCTACTTTTAGTTCTGCACTTAATGTATTTAAAATACAATTTATTTTCCCTCAAATTTGCATGTTTTCAAACAGCTGCAACTGAATCCACCAATTTCCCATCACTTCCAAGTTTTCAAAGCTGTTTATCCCCAGATCACCAAATTCTATCAATATTGCTTTTGGGAAGCTTTGGTATATGTTTCCATCTTCCCACCCAAGCTGTCACTACATGGTTCTGGCCATTTTTCCTTGTGGCTGGACATTGACAATTACTGATTATCTCCTGTGCGCCAGATCCTGTTCTGAAGATAAGGCAGTGACCACACAAAGAGCTTGTTTTTCATTGAGCCTAATTCTTGCAGGAGGAAACAAAGTTTAAAAAAAGACCTTATAGAAGTTAGAAAAAGTATTAACTATTCAGATGAGCCACAGGAAAAGTGCAACAACCACCTGTGTAGTATCGACCCAGATTCAGATTAACCTGAAGCCTTATTTTTCATCTCGTCACTCCCTTACACACTGAGGTCCGATGACTCCTCCAGCCTCCAGGAGAAATGTAAATCCCCATCCTATGAACTATTTGCTTTTTAAGTTCAAGTTGGGTCAGTTAATTCTTCATTGTGGAGGGCTGTCCCAAGCATTGCAGAATATTTAGCAGCATCCCTGGCCTTACCTGCTAGATGCCAGTAGCACCGATCTTTCGATCCTGACCATCAAAAATTGTCTCCATTTTGTCTACATTGCCAAATGTGCCCTTGGACACAAACTTGTTCCTAGTTGATTAGCACTGCCATAGACCTAGCACTTAGAAAGTACTCCTTAGTGCACCGCAGTGTCCGCTCATATAAAGCAACAACTTATACTTTCCTCTTGTTTTTATGAGGGCCAGATTTCTTTTTTAATTGAGGAATTCATCACTTAATAGAGTGGTGGACAGCAATATTCCAATGCTTTTTGCTTGACAAAATATTCTCATATCTCCTTCTAGGGGAGACATTCTGGTTAACACTTTAAGAGGTAGGTTTTAATAAATAATATTAAATTAAATAATAATGTATAATAATATAACTGCCCCATATAGGTTTTGATTTCTCACTGTAGCTGTTTATTATAACCAAATCATTTTATAAATGACAGTCAGCTAAGACTGTTATTTTTAATCCTATATTAGATAATTAGATTACTCAATATCCAAACACCTTAATTTTTAATTAAACACTTCAGGGACAGTTAGTGATTATTAAAGTGAGTAAACCAGCCATTTAATGAGTAATTTCATGCATTCCAAGACCTAAAAGATTAGGCAAATGGGATTGAATCTGCTGTGAGTTTACTTCCATCCCAGAAAAAAATACTGGAACATGAACCTCTGATGTGAATTATGAGTCCTTAGAAGTCCCATGCTTTATATAGTACCTTTTTACTTAACCAGATATCCTCCCTTCCCAAACACTACTTTCATGACCAGTGTATGTGAAGCATCTGGGAGTGCTGTACTGAACATTTGCTGTTTGTGTATGAGGGTTATTCCTTCTCTCCGATTAGATCATTCTGATGAACCTGCCAAGTAAAGAATTCCCTGGCCAGGTCAGATGTAGTAGCTGATCCCCTTGCGCCAGGTAATTAATTGGTTCAGGAGTACACGTATGATCTAATCTGGACCACTCAGAGTCCTTCCCAGCAGTTTTTCAAACTAGAGGATGAAGTGCCGGGCCATGTCTAAGGGCACACAGACCAGCAAGGGTGATCACTGACACTGGAACATGGACTGTGGCAAAAGCTACTCTGCAGCAGAGAACAGCAGCACAGCCCAAAAGGCAACCAAACCCAGTTGAAGGAGGGTGGGCCCTAAAAATTGTGTTTGCGTTGCTGAATTGAACTCACTGACGCTAGATTTCTCAACTTAATGACTTAACTACTGTGGTTTGAATTTGTACCACTTGGACAGAAAATAAAAACCCATACTAATTCAGGGTGAGTCCCGTTGATGGGTAGGTTGGGATCTTCGAGTGTTAAGGACAGCTATTCCTATCTTATTATACCTTTGCTTGCATACTTTTTCTTGCAGCCTTTTCTTTAGATGAGAGAGGGAAATAAATATGGACCCAATAAAGATGGCTGTGGATTGCAGTACATTGAGCTCCATAGAGACAGCGCCGGGGCAAGTGCGAGCCGGATGGGCACTGGGCGACTCTGCTCGCTGAGGAAAAGTAATTAAACATGGGCAAAGGAGATCCTAAGAAGCCGAGAGGCAAAATGTCATCATCTGCTTTCTTTGTGCAAACTTCCCGGGAGGAGCACAAGAAGAAGCACCCAGATGCTTCAGTCAACTTCTCAGAGTTTTCTAAGAAGTGCTCAGAGAGGTGGAAGACCATGTCTGCTAAAGGGAAAGGAAAATTTGAAGACATGGCAAAGGTGGACAAGGCCCATTATGAAAGAGAAATGAAAACTTATATTCCTCCTAAAGGGGAAACAAAAAAGAAGTTCAAGGATCCCAATGCACCCAACAGGCCTCCTTTGGCCTTTTTCTTGTTTTGTTCTGAATATCGCCCAAAAATCAAAGGAGAGCATCCTGGCCTGTCCATTGGCGATGCTGCAAAGAAGCTGGCAGAGCTGCGGAATAGCACTGCTGCAGACGAAAAGCAGCCTTACGAAAAGAAGGCTGCTAACTGAAGGAGAAATACGAAAAGGATGTTGCTGCATACCGAGCTAAAGGAAAGCCTGATGCTGCAAAAAAAGGAGCTGTCAAGGCTGAAAAGAGCAAGAAACAGAAGGAAGAGGAGGAGGATGAGGAGGATGAAGAGGATGAGGAGGAGGAGGAAGATGAAGAAGATGAAGATGAAGAAGAAGATGATGATGAATAAGTTGGTTCTAGTGCAGTTTTTTTTTTTCTCTTGTCTATAAAGCATTTAACCCCCCTGTACACAACTCACTTCTTTTAAAGAAAAAAATTGAAATGTAAGGCTGTGTAAGACCTGTTTTAAAACTATACAGTGTCTTTTTTTGTAGAGTTAACACACTACGGAATGTGTCCTTAGATAGCCCTGTCCTGGTGGTATTTTCAATGGCCACTAACCTTGCCTGTTACAGTATGGGGGCTGTAAATTGGCATGGAAGTTTGAAGCAGGTTCTTGTTGGTGCACAGCACAAATTAGTTATATATGGGGATGGTAGTTTTTCATCTTCAATTGTCTCTGATGCAGCTTATACAAAATAATTGTTGTTCTGTTAACTGAATGCCACTCTGTAATTGCAAAAAAAGTTGCAGCTGTTTTGTTGACATTCTGAATGCTTCTAAGTAAATACAATTTTTTTATTAGTAAAAAAAAAAAAAAAAAATGATGGCCTGTGGAAAAGAATACCACATAGGAACTTTGGTTGCTCTTAAATGTGATTTTAAATTAGAGGTTAATTTTAAGTGGGGTTAATTTTATTAATAATGCTCCACTAAAAAAAGCAATAAAGAACTTCATTTTTCCTAAAGAGCTCTTCTCAGAGTGTGTAATGTGTTATTGCACTGATGCAATAATTCACAAACAAAAATTGGTTTCCTACTACCAGAGAAAAGGACTAACTGAAGCTTTTGGGGGAGGCAAGATAACCTCCTTAAAACTACAAACTACTTGGTAATGGAAAAAATACAATAAAAAAATAAAATAAATTGTAAAAGAGAAAAAAACTAAAAGAAAACAAAATGCTTGAGCATGTTACCTTAACAACTAATGTATTCTCCCGATCACTTACAATATGAAACACTGAGCAGTAAGAACATTGTGATCATTTTTAATCTTCTTACCCAAAATAAATGTTGTCTGAAAATCTCATATACAAATTCATGCAGAGATGGTCCCTTGAAATACAGGGGGAAAATGTGGAAAGTGTATATTGCCACAGTTCCTTAAGTTTTGAGAACAATTTTGCTCATGTCCTTAATACTCTTTTTGTCCAAATATGGAGAAAATAAAGCATATGGATGGTTTTCCAAAGAGCAAAACTAGAGGGGGGAAAGTTGATTTGTGATTAATGAGGCAGGCTGGAGGCTAGCATTGGTAAAGTGATTGGAGAGAAAGAAGCACCAGAGAGGAGAAGACAGTTAATTCTGGGTCATTTACTACTGTAGATACTTCTTGGTGGTCAGGAGTTCAATCTCACATTTCTTTGTATCTCCGGGTTCAACTATAAAAACTAAAATCTCTTGTTGGTGTTCCATAAGCATTTGATGAAGAATGGGGAAACAGATCATTTTAATTTATTGCTAGGCAGAATGATTGGTTATACTTTAGATTCTTGGGGTTTTATGAAAGTTTAAATGCAGGATCAACTACTGTTACCCCAGCTGAAGTCTCAGTGTAAGTATGTTATGGTGGAATCAGAGAAAGTAGAAGGCACGAATGCATTAGTTTGGAACTAGGACCCCAAAACGAAGATAAAATATATTTATAGCCACATTAAAGGGAAAAAAATATAGAAATGGTGGGAGTATAAATGAGTAAAATCAGTCTAGAAAATTGTTTGACAATATCAGCTGAAAGTGAACATACATGTTGCCTGTGAGCCAGAAATTCCACTCCTAGGTGCCCAGAAGAATTGTGCACTGCATGTTGACTAGGAAAGGCTGGTGAAGGAGTACAGACTTCCAGTTATATGATGAATAAAGTCTGAGGATCTAATGTACAGCATAGTGACCATAGTTAATAACACTGCCTATGAAGTTTGCTAAGAGAAAGGAGGGGGTACTGGATGAAAGAAGGTGAAGGGATTAGCCAAGAAAACATACACACATATTCATAGCCCATAGACAGACGGAAATGCGATGATCATGGCCAGAGGAAAGGGGAGAGAAGGAGGCTGGATTCAGAGAGGCAAAAGGCGGGGGTGGTGATGGTGGGGAATGGGAACATCTATAATAGTGTCAACAATAACAATAAAATTAAAAAACAAAATCATAAAAATGTTGAGTATCTTTGAAAAAATAATTTAAATTATTAAATTAAATAATTTAAACATTTAAATAATTTAAATGTTCTCTCAAAAAGAGGATAAATATGTGAGTTGAGAGATGTAGCTTTAAATGTCACAGTGTATATATATATATATATAATATATATATAATCATCACTTTGTACACTTTAAATCTTACAATTTTATTTATCAATTATACATCAATAAAGCTGAACCTCCCAAAATAAATAAATATTGGGTACTTAGTTACCAAAACAGTAAGAACATTGTAAATATTTTCAATCTTCATTCTTCTCAACAGAAATATGTACAAATGTGTGCCAAAAGACATACAAGAATTTTCAGAATAGCATTATTCTTATTAGCTGAAACTGGAAACAGCCCAAATGTGCATCAGTGGTAGAATGGATAAAGTTGTATTTTATGCATGCAACAAAATACTTTACAGAAATAAATAATAAACTCACAGCTATATGCAACAACATAACTAAATCTAACGAGCGTATGTTGAGTAAGACAAGGCAGACCCAAAGGAACACACGCTAAATGAGCCCAACTGCATGAAGTAGGAAAACAGGCAAAACTCACATAGTCAGAATGGTGGTGACATTCAGAAAGGGCGTGGGATGAATTTGGGAGAAGGGATGTACGGGACTATTGGGGTGCTGGTATTGTTCTATTTTCAGACATAGATGTTAGTTATGAACGTTTCTTCATTTTTTGCTAATGTGTTGAATTGTGAATCTTTAAGGCTTCTGCACTTTCTGCTCAGTAGCTGAAGCAAGTTAAAAGAAAAAAAAAAGATATAAATGTCTAAAATCTCGTATAATAAACTGTGCTTTTGACTTTCCTTCCAACTCAAATACAGCTGTAATCATTGCCTCTTTACTATAAGCAAAAATGCAGGAAGTAGGACATAGCATCATGGTCATGAATTTCTCTCATCTCTCACTGTGTGCCCCTTACCATTAAGAGGGTGCACTATTACTATCGCATTGGGACCAAAAGAGATACCCAGCACTGAACCCTAAGCTTTTATCTGAACCCTAGTTAGAATTCCAGCCCCTTCAGAATAGGAATGTGTGTGTGTGTATATATATATATATATATATATATATATATATATTTTTTTTTTTTTTTAAAGATTTTACTTACTATTTTTAGAGTGAGGGGAAAGGAGAGAGGCAGAGAGGGAAAGAAACATCCATGTATGGTTGCCTTTCACCTGACTTCAGCTATGGACCTGGCTGGAAACCTGGCTTGCAACCTGGTTATGTGCCCTGGCTGGGAATCGAACCAGCGATCTTTGGGTTTGCAGGTCAGGAATGTATTTTTATATCCTTACAAGAGGTTTGAATCTTGGCATATGACTTGCTTTGGCCAATGGATCATTAGCAAACATGATATACAGAGATACTTAACTAGGTCTTGTTTACTGGTACTTTGCCTCTCTTGATGCTAAAGGTCCTTCTTCCACTAAGTTCATGAACCCAGGCTAGCTTGCTGGGTAATAAGAAGCTATGGCCATCCCCCTGGCCCACATTGAGCTAACTGCCACACACATAAGTCAGCCCTTTGTCCCTGCTCCCCACAAGGGCATCTGCCTGCCAAGTACCAGACAGGAGTGAGTCCTGCCCTATCTGGTAAAGACCAGAAAACCACCAAGCCAGTACTCACAACTTCAGGAACTAATGAATGTTGCTCTTTCAAGCCACTGGTTTTGGAGTAGTTTGCTATACAACAAAATGAATTGGTTCACATACTGAACATTTTGTGAAACAATGTAACCTCACATATGATATACCACACTTAATAAATGCTTTTAATAATGATGGAGAGATGGAAATTTCTTCTTGTTCTTCTAGTCTTTTCTCCTACATAATCAGTTTTACAACATGAATGGCAATATTTAGCTTCACAAATGTTAAAATATGTTAAATGGCTGTTGCATTGTTTTGGTGAGGTGTTTTGTTTACCAGGCTCTTTGAAAGCTCCTGGAATGACCTTCACATATGATGAGGTTTTCCCCACAAACCATGCTGCTCTGTTTAGAAAATGATAGTCAAACTTTTCTTCAATAGCTGCACCAATTTTTTAAGAAAGACATTTTCTGTCAGAAAACTGTTGAACAAGTTTACTATGGAGGGTTGTGGTCATCCTTTCCTTTAATCCTTTGGAAGAAAGACCTCTTCTTTGTGGCATATTTTAAGGGTATCCATTGATTTCTACCAGCTCTATGATTTCCAATGAAACACAAAGAAGAACGCCCAGAAAAAGTTGGCATGCATTTCTTGCAATGCACTAAGACTGCCAATAATTTGTATAATATCTTTAACTCTAAGAAACAGGTGGCTTGTAATCGGAGGTTTTAGAAAAATCTCACATAATCAACTAGCTCAGTTGACTGTGCCATTGTAGGGCTGTACCCCTACCTACTGGCCCCTGTCTCTCTGATATGAATCACTGATCAGAAGGGCAGGACTGGAGAGACTGGAGAATATATCCTCAATGAGATAACCTACCCAGATACATATGCTCCATTGACAGAGGTTCGGTAGCACCATGTTTAAATAGTTCCTAACAGACTTGTTTCTTGGACAATGCTGTTACCTCTATTCTTGCTATTTCTCCTGGTCCCAATACTTTAAGTTTGAAAAGGATAAAAACATACTCAGTGGTAGATATTTTGAAATACTACCTGGTATTTTTTCCTCTTTCCCTCCAACCACTTTTTCATATACAAGTACTAAATAGACCTGACCCTGCTTAGTTTCTAAGATCAGATGAGATCAGGTGTGTTCAGGGTAGTATGGCCATAGACCCTCCCATCACTTTCTATTACCTTCTGAACCTTTTTCTGTGCTTCAGTCGTTAGGCAGGAAGCGTATTGTCCTCAGTGGGAGTTGCCTCAGTAGAAACTGAGAACAAAGATGTCAAGTCCTGGCTTTTGGGTTTCAAAAGATAGAGTTCAAGAGTAAGGCTGAGATATTTGGAAGAATGTGTGAATAAAAGGAATTACTTCTAATGGCTCCCATTTGAGATAATGATTCTCTGAACTTCAAGGGAGAATGGAGAGTCCTATATAAATTAGAATTTCTTGGGTAAGGGTCCTGTACCTTGCTGCTTGTTAGGGCTTTCTGGGAAGGCGACAAGCCCTGCAGAATGTTTTATATCACCATAGCACTGGAGAGTACATTAGAAAGGTCCAAACAACGAGCAAAGGAATCTTAGAAAGCCATGTAGAGTCCTTCCAAGAGTCCAACTAAGGAAGAGAAGTAACCGCAAGGCTCTTCTGTAAGTAGGACACTGAAAACTTGTGGGTTTGTGGTCTGGGGCCTCATGAGGGGGAGAAAAAGGCCCCAGTAGCAGCTGCAGTGTGCACCCACTGGACGCTAGGTAAGAACTTCAACAGTGCAGCGTTTGCCTCTATGGAAGAGAGGTGGTAACTGCAATGTTCTAAGATAAGCCCTTGATAATCCGGAGTGAGAAACGCAATCTAAGGGAGAATATGAGAATCAGGAAAACTGTGACTTCACTTTTCTAAAAGTCACTAAAAAGAGAGTTGTTGGATGGAAATATTAACCTATTTTGATTTAGAATATAAAGGCTGTATATATATATGATGCAGAGCCCAATTATAAAGAGGATTGTAGACAGTGTTTGTGGGATCCATTGAAGGGCTTCAAAACCAGTTATCATTCTGTGTTTCAGGGATGATCTCCCAGCAGCGTGCAGAGTGATCTGGAGAACAAGCAAGTGTCAGCATAGGATGACAGTGGAGAGACACTGGGAGGGAGAGGGGTCACCATTGAGGGACCTGCAGAGGGTAATGTTCACTTACAGTAGAGGAAATCTCTACAATAGTATAGTAAATCAATCAATCCACTGAGCCACACCAGCCAGGGCTCTGCTATTTTAAAAGTAACTTCAACAAGAGATTGAGGACTCCTGAGATCAAAGCCAAGTTAAAGTAATCAAACTCCCCCCCCCCCCCCCCCCCCCGGAGACAATAGTAGTAACAAACTTATCTGAAGAACTTAATGTTGTATAGGACTTCAGAAAGTCTTACAGTACTTAAGTACTTACTCTGATTCTGTTGTGCCCAGTTGGGGTGTAGGATGTGGAAAGTCACAGGAAAACATTGCTTCCACCTTAACAACAAGAACAAGCTGGGTAACTTACAAATTCATAGTCCTTACCCTCCTTGGGGGCAAAGAAGAGAGTTAAGGATGCAAAGAAACCTAATGAATTAAAATTTGGGAAGTAAGAGAAGAAATCTACAGGTTCTCTATTCTTGGTGGAACAGCCAGAGGAGAAGAAACTGCCGCAAAAGCAGGTAAGAAGAAAATAGCCGAATAACACATATTTAAAGGCAGAGTAAAGGATGGTGTGATGATTGAGAAACCCTATGACCCCTACACACCATTTTTTTCTCCCTTGTCACACTTTTCCCACAGGCCTTCACTGAGTCACTAGAAAGACTGAGGAAAGTTCAAGGAAGTGGAGAGATTTAGCCTCCACCTTTAAAAGTCTTTTATACAGGTGTTTGGGTTACACAGGTGTATGTATTTGTTAAATATGATAGACCTTTACATTTAATATCTGTATATTTTACTGTGTATGATTATACCTCAGTAAGTATGGCAGAAAACCAAAAGAATATTTATGACGATCAATGCCACTTAAAAATTATAGGTTAAGCCATACTTTTACAATAGGGAACAGTTTTCAGCCTTAAGCATATTACATGATAGCTTAATTTTTCATATTAGAAAAACTGAAGCAACAGCCAGTAAGAATTTGTAAAAATGTTATCTCCCTGTTTCCCTTAAATGGTTTTATGATTTATCATTTTATAGCAAATAGAATATAAAATTTTGAACAAGTATTTTTCTTTCTTCTTTTGTATATTATTATTCAACTAGTTATTAAAAATATGTTGAAGCCCAAATAATTCTCTAAACACCCACTAGTATCACTGCTTCTCTTACCAATGGGCCTTATACTAACCCTCTATATAAACACATTAAGTCGAAAATTAAATCAATCCTATTTCTGCCACAGACTCTGTAGCATCTCTAAATCTCAGCAGTCTTATTATAATCACACCAGTCCCAGATCCCTAATTAATTTCTTCTTTTTTAAGATTTTATTTATTATTTCCAGAGAGAGGGAAAAAAAGAAAGGCAGAGAGGGAGAGGAACATCAATGGATGGTTGCCTTTCACCTGCCTCCAGCTATGGGCCTGGCTGGAGACCTGGCTTGCAACCTGGTTATATGCCCTGGCTGGGAATCGAACCAGCAACCTTTGGGTTCGCAGGCTGACACCTTATCCACTGTGTACCTAATTAGTTTCTTATTAAATACAACTAAGAAATAGAAGTAATTCAGTGTAGAACCCTCATAAGTTCCAAAAAGTAATTAAAAAGCTTCCTTAATTCATTGGAAATTTGACACCATGTTTTTAACCCCCAGAATAAAAACAGAACCCATGGGAGCCTTTGCACTTTGGTATATAGGATTTTAAACTGTTCATTTGTAAATAAAAGACAAAATCCTAGGTAATAGGATTAACTGCATTTGCTATTTTATGCCAAGATATTTATCATGTTGAGAAAACATGATAACACTTTTTTTAAGTGTAATTATCATATTTTTATTGAAAATATAATACAATTTTATGATAGAATATTTTTAAGTATCAGAAAAGATGAGAAAATAAAAATACTCATTGCCTCATAACTCAAATGCAACTACAACTAACATTGTGGAGCATTCCTTTAATAATACGTTAAAAATTGTTTTTATCAAATATTAACAACATAATAAAGTATTTATAACATTTTAAAAGCATATGGAACACCAACAAAAAGGAACGCCTGGGTACCCATCACCAACCTGAATAGAAGTTACCACTATATTTAAAACCCTCGCTGTCCACATGACCCAATTCTTCACTCCATCCCACAGGTAACTACTGTTTGAACTTTAATATTTATCATTTGAATGCTTTTATTTATGGATTTACCTCATGTTCACCCCCCGCCCCCATCATTCTATCATATCTCTTAACCTCTTTTTACATATTTGCTACTTCTTTAACTTTTTTTGCATCATTCTGGATACTTTCTTTAGATCTGCCTTCTAATTTTTCTAATTCTCTCTTAATCAGTGTCTAATATTCTGTTCAACTTATTCACTGAGTTTTTAATTTCCATTAATTAACTTCTTATTTATAGAAGTTACATTTGTTTCTTGCAAGTCTATTTCTTCTACTTTAATAGATTCTCACATGGTTCTCATATTTACAATTCTCTTTTATTTTTAAAACTATATCTGACTTGTTTTCTGTTTCGTGCCTAGCTTAAATACATAAATCTTTGAGCAGTTCTGATTTTGCTGTCTGTTGTTTCTTACTACCCTGTTTTCTTGGGTGTTATTTTCTTTTTTTAATGTAATATTTTTTTCTCTGTGCTAATTTTTGAGGCTGATTGGTAGGTGTGTTTCAATGAAAAGGCTCTATATTTGAATCAGTCAGAAGCATGGAGATACTATCAACTGGGACCACATTTCCACTGTGCCACCAGCCAGGGCCCTCTATATAGGTTTTTGAGGAACCACCATACTATTTCCTTAATAGCTATATCCAGTTATATTCCCACCAATAGTGTACAGAATTCTCCTTTATCCACATCCTCTAAAACAATTGTTAGCTTTTGTTTATATTTTTGATAATAGTATGGCGCCTATTACTTGTAAGTCTACCTTTGTAATGTTTATACTTTAGTTGAAGAACAACTTTAGCATACTTTAAACATGTATGTAACAATATAAGACAGTATATAACCAAACATGATATCCATTACATATCTTTAATTTAGATGAAGGAGTGACATTTTATGGGGTGGAAAAGTACGAAGGTCTTTCAAATGAGACTTAACACTCTTAATTACTGTCAGAATAGAGTAAGAGCTCAGACTTTGGAATCAAATAGATACATTTTGAATTCTGGCTGTGCCACCTCTAACTCTGTAATCTAGGACAAATTATTTAAATTCCTTGTGCCTCCATTCTTCTCAGTTTCTCTGTTTCTGCATCATAGGGTTTCTGCCATAGGGTTAAATGAGGCATTATAGTGATTAGTGGAGTCCTTGAAGATGGTGGGTACTTTAGAAATGTCGTGGTGATGGTAGGAAATGCTGTAAATGATCAGAGCAGAGAATGAATGTGAAGCTACACAAAGTTCAAATTTTAATTCACCCCTACCCCTATTTTTAAATTTAGGCACTTGCTATAATTTAAAAGAAAGCAGTCAGGAGCTTACTAAACACCACTTGAAGACTGTGATGATCATGCTCTATTTGCTATACTTATTAAAATTTGTAATTAAATACCAAAGATTTTTCAGGCTAAATTATTCAATTTAAGTACATTTCAGAGCCAAAAGACATCCATGAATCATAATTCTTTGTAGGATATACAGACTTTTAAAAAACCTCTTGTACCATAAGGTTAATTTAAAAATCAATTTATTTCCCAATGAAATAGTAATATTTTTTACTTTATACCATTCCCTTCAGATATAATTCAACTTTATATAATTTTGTCTCTTTCATAAAATTGTATTTATTGTTCTCATAATAGCAAACAAAGCTGAATACAAAACACAAAAGCTATCAACAGTGAAGTTATTAATATACCTACAAGATACACATGATTGAATAAGAGGCATTGACATCTCTGACAGATAATCCAGAGGCAAATATGTTGAATAATAAATACCAGTTTTGGTGCTCTATTAAATTGTTGAAAATCCAAGTGGTAAATGTTAATATATTATAAGGCTTGAATATTCATTATATTTCTTCCACTGTTGTCTTTTCTCTCACTTGACAAAAATATCATTTTCATAATCCTGGCCATATTATATCATATCATAAAGAAGTATTTTTGAAGAATAATTTCATCATCAGATCTCAGGCTGCTTTCTTTTTAAAAATCAGTTGATTTCTATTTTCAAAATTTGGGTATTATCAGCATTTACTCCCCAGTGAATAAAACTCCCATTTTGGAAACTGAGAAAGAGAATTAATTAGTCACAAGTTCATACATGGCACTTGAGTGGATGAAAGGAAATTCACTTGGGAGGCATAAATCAATGAGTCAAGGTTGAGGCACAGCATTGGATAAAAACCAATGAAGAGAAACAAGCCAGTCATAAGCAGGGCTAGAGCTAAGGGGTTGGTATCCTAGAGTGGGGTAAAGGTGGCTTCTCAGGGCAGTGTACTGAGAGGCAGCATCATGAGCAAGATGCCTTCCTGGTGAGCAGAGTCACCTCTGGCTCCCAAGCTGACTACCATTGGATGCTGTAAGGGTTGCTTTCAGGAATTCCCAGTGGTGGTCTCCCCTTCCTTATAGGTGCTGACTGTTCCCTGACCTGGGATGGGAGATTCATTCTCCTCTGAGGAAATCTTGGATTTTGGTGTGGGTGTAGGGGTCAGAGGGAGTCCTTTACAGCTAAAGAGTTTCTGGATGAGCACCAGCTGATTTCTTCAGCTCTTGATTATCCTTTAGCCATGTTCTTTCTCTGAAGCAGGCCCTTGCTGGTGATAGTTGTGTCCTTGGGGCTGGCACTGACAGTTTTTTCTAAAATCCTGGCTCTATGATACTCCTTGGTATTCCATTAGATGCACAAGGAGCCATTTTACTCTTCAGGTTACTGGGACTACATTCATTGAATTTCTGTTTTAAGGTATCAAATACTTAGTCAACCTGAACACACATTGAGGCTCTAGCATTATATTAGATGCTGTAGGCAGGCAGAAATTATATAATAGATGATGTTCAAGAAGTCCCAGTCTAATTTTGATACAGAAAAAAACAAATGTAAACCCAAAATTTCTTGACATGAAACATAATATAAAAATTAATATAGAATATTTTGTGTATGTACCAGTCTACCATTGATCATTCATTTAACATATATATATATATATATATTGTTCACATATGATGTATAAGATCTTAGGCTAATGTGTTGATGTAAACTTTCTATAGGGCACAGCCTGTTCTTGATTGCTCATAATCTAGAAATAGTTGTAACAAATAGAAAAGTAATTATAGTACTTGCAATGTGCCAAGTAACCAGTACAGATCTGAGATTGGTATAACTAGGAGAACCATTATTAGGTGAAATTTTTGTCGTTGCTTAAAAGGTGAGGAAGCTGCAATGGGAGGACAAGTATAGAGGGATTTCAGGCAGATGGGAAACTCAGAAGACAAAACAGAGCCTTTCTGTATTGGTTATTTAATGCTGCATAACAGACTTTCTCCAAAATTGCATGTTTAAAACTGCAATAATCATTATCTTTCATGGTGCCTCTGGGTGAAGAATTTGGGACTGGCTTGGCTGGCAGTTTCTGGCTTCTCATGAGGTTGATCTCTGGGATCTTGTGAGGTTGTCATCACATGCTGGCCAGGGCTCCATTCATCTGGAAACCTATCTAGGGCTGGATTATTTGCTTCCAAGGCTATAGCTGAGATCTCAGTTCTTTTTTAAGTAGTCTTTCATGGGCCACTTTAGTGTCCCTGTAGTATGTGGCTCACTGGTGAGCAATCCACGAGACTATGGTGAAAGTTGGGATACAGGTTATAACCCCAGATGTCACTTCTTCTATATGTATTTTACTGCACTAGTTTAATGTGGAAAGGGACCTTATTAAATGATAAAGATCAGATGGTGAGGACATTGGAGGCCACCTTCAAGATTAGATACCACGCCATCCAGAAAGAGAATAATTTAAAATAATATACAACATAGTTGGTTTTGGAAACATTTACAGACTTCTATCAGGGTGTCTGTTTACTGTCCAACTAGAATGTGAGTACCTTAGAAGTAAAAATGGCATCTTTTATCTCTGTTGCTTCCCTCAGTGCCCAGAGCATTGCTTGGTGAATAATACACACTTCATACCTATTTCTTCTTCTTTTTTTAATATTTGATTTATTTATTTTTAGAGAGAGAGAGAAGGAGAGAAATAGCAATGTATGGTTGCCTCTTGCAAGCCCCCAGCTAGGGACCTGGCCTGCAGCCCAGGCATGTGCCCTGATTGGGAATCGAACTAGCAACCCTTTGGTTTGCAGGCTGAGCCACACCAGCCAGGCCCATACCTGTTTTTCAAAAGAGTGAATTAATAAATATATGAATGAATATGATCTGAGAAATAAACAAAAATGATCAAAGATACATAACAAAGTCATGATTCAGGAGACTGTGAGAAGATACATAAATGATCCATGGTCTGGGTGACATCCAGAAAGAAACGTGAAGCAGACAATAAGAATTATAGGTGTTACCCAGTGTTAGCCAGGCCATCTGGCAGACCTGATTATTCCACTAACTCAGAAGTCTACTTTATGCTGTGTATGCGACAGCCATTGGGTGAAATAGTTCTCAACACCGCCAGGGACTTCAGACAATCAAGGCAGACCTCTGAATCACATCTCTGAATTAACCATCAAATAAGCCGTGCCTTTAAATATTGTCACAGGGGTCACTGTGCTAAGACATTTACTGCGACAAACTGCTGCTCTTCACCTTGGAGTCAATGATTTATTGTCTTATTTGTTCCTCACAACCATGATAGGCTAAGCCCCAACCCCTTGCACTGAAGCCCCAAGTAGACCCAATAGTGCAGCAAGAAGTGAGGGAGACCGTGGACAGTTATGTAGTTGTGATACGTAAGAAATCCTGAAGTGTTAGGCCTAAGTTACACAGGCTGCTAGGTCCCTGCAGCCCCTGTGCCCCCCATCCCTCTTAGAAAAGTACAAAAGTACAGACCTGCTGGACTTTAAACTCTGCACAGCTGCCAAATTTTGGGAGCGCATCCCAAAGAACAGAGAGCCCTGGAAGCCAAGTTCCCTCATACCATGCACACCCTTCATCTTGCACAGCCTGTTTGCTGGCTCCACATGAAAACAAGGAGAAAGTGGCCTTAATGTGCCTGGGTCAGCATTCTCTTGTCCCCCAGACCAGGGCTGGCCTCTGTCACCCATCCTTGCTCCAAAGTTGAGCACAGGCCTAACTAATCCAACACTGTTTTTATACAAACAAAACTGTGAAGGTACAGAAAATACAAAAAGCTATGTCTCATCCTTTCTGTTCTCTTTTAAATGATTTGAAGGAAGTGTTACAGTTAGTCCTAATAGCTTCATTAAATAAAAGAAGTGCAGTACTTTTCCCTCTACTTGTGAGCTGCTTGCTGTTGGGAAGCTAGCAGCGATGGCATTTGTCAGGTGAAACCTGCTTCCCTCTCATTTGCTTCTCTCCTGAGCTGTACTAGGGAGGAAGTTCTGCTCTCAGAAGCATCACCTGTGAGCAGAGGGAAGCCCGGAGGGAATGCAGAATGTAGCTGTTAACACTGGGGAGAAAAGGACTTCGTACAGTCAATCTGTACAGTAGCTAAATCTAAAGCTCTCTGTTTTCTTTTCCTGAAAACAAGATCACTGAAATCTTTTCAAATGCAAGGGCTTGCAATGTGCTTTCGATACTATTGTTACCACTTTAGAAAGGAAGGAAGTCCAAAAGCAGTGAGAGGAGAGCCTGAGTTCCAAGGAGGGCGCATGCCCAACCCTGGGGACAAGGTCAGAAACTATTCCCTCTGAAACTGAAAGGAGTAGAGCCAGCATCTATTCTCATACACCCTCACCCCACGCCCACGCACCCTCACTCAACTTCTCCCTGCAACCCACTCTGCGCTGGAAATAGATCAATAGGCTGCTCTGTCAGACTCCTGCAAGGCTTGCAGGCTCTCAAACCTCTCTCAGAATGATGTTCAGAGTGGGGGTTTACCCAAGGGATTACGAGTTGAGGTTTCACAGGGTCTGTCTGTACATGAAGAAAACCTATGGAGGGGAAATGTTAAGAAAACAAAACAGATTCTGGACTGTAACAGTCTTTGGGTTCTCCATTTCCTGAGTCACCCATCAGGTGTGCTCCCTGCCCCCCC
>PVIW01002978.1:53752-189379 GCA_004026585.1 Noctilio leporinus | reverse complement strand
TCCCCCCAACCCCGCAGAATGGGTTTCTTGATCTCAGTCCCCACCTCCAGAATTAATTTAGTAAATGTCACCTGTAGCTATTCAGTCTCCCATGCCACATACTCATGGGTCATGACCCTTGACATTTATTTCAAGTTCTCCTACCCCTAATACGTCATCAAATTTTGTTTATTTCCCCTATGAGTAAATTTTATTTCCATTCTTTTTTTTTTAAATTTCCACCTTTACCACCCCATCTGAGACACTGTCATCTCTTTCTTGCAACTAACTGCTGCCTAATTCGTCTTCTCATTTGGGGTTCTGTTCTCCATTCCAGTGCACATGCATTTGGGAACCTGCATATTAGTGTTCTCCTTTCTCAGCTTTGCAGAGCATATGAATATAAGTCCCTGAGACTACATTATAAAAAACATCAGTTTAACACTATTTAATCCAGAGTTCTCTGAACTTACTTGTTCATGGATATGATCAAAGAATATCAAATCATATCTGTATATCAACCAGAGTAAACGTTCCAAAATGCAAACCTGATACTATCTGATGGATACTGTTACTATCCATCTTACAGGTCTTCGAAGACAAGACTATTGCATTTGGGGTGAAACCCAAGGTCCTTAATGGTTCTCTGCAGGAACTGACCCCTGCCCACCTCTCCAGCCTAGCCACCAGTCATGTACACCGCACCTTGCTCCTGACACTCCGGTCACACTGGCCTTTGCCTAGTTCGTGACGTGCCAGGTTTCTGCACATCATAATGAGACAGGATAGTGAGGAGCTCGGAAAATTCCTTGGCAAAGGGGAACAGGGAAACTGAAACAGCTAAACACAATGCTGAGCCATCAATGGCCAGGAGCAGGTGGTCAGCACCGGGGAAGAAGGCCGGAGTGCCTGGCAGTGGGCAGACTGGGAAAACAAGGACTTCACCCCCATGGTAAAGTTCTTCCCTTGGCCTGTCTTCCCTAGAGATAATAACCTCTAGGCCTCTGTTGTATTTTTAGCTTCAGGTACGGGAAGGCCAGAACGAATTGCAATGACTGAAGACCCCAGGGCACACCTGGGAACTGATGAATATTCTAATGAACCCTCCCCTGACTCCTCCATTAATGATCCTGTCCAGTTAGGCCCCATGGTCCTCCCCACTTTCCATCAGTTACTCTCTCTTGGGAGTCTATTTGTTTTTTCCATAGTCCTTACCGTAATTCATAGTTGTCACTGTGGTCATTTAGTTGCTGATTGCCAGCTCTGCTACACTGTAAGCTTCACGGGGACAGGGAAAGTGCCTTTCTACTGTACGGCCAGCCCATTTGCTCAGTACGTAGTTCCTGATCAAAGAACAAATGTCCCTGTGACTTCTACAGATTTTCCTCAAAGGAGCTAGCTACACTGTCAACCAGTAATTCCAGGCACCCCATGGGAGCCAGGAATAAGGAGAAATGCTAGCAGTGCCTGGCCGTACCCAAGTTGGTAGAGTTGCCTACTCTGCCCCCTGACCTTGACCTTGATCATGATCTTCCCCTTTCACACGTCCATAGATGCACAGCTGGACCTACCAGCTCTGTTAAAACAGCTTTCAGGGATCTGATAAACTAAGCTACACTGGGAATGAAAACAGACACTGTATGTTTCACAATCAAAAATAAACCCGGATACTGGAGATGATAAGGATTTTTGTGACACTTCCTACGGGACTGACTGACTACTGGTACAAAATGAAAATGTGGGCTGCCTGTGAAAAATGTATTAAGAATTTCAAGATGGTAACAGCAGAACATTAGAATAAATCAAGTTCAGGAGACCTTCTGACTGCAGGTCGCACACCCATGAGGCTGGCCCCCTGGCCAGGAGGTTTGGATTCTCCAGGCTGGCCCTGCAGCTTTTAGGAGACCCTCTTCTATCAGTTCAAGAATGATACTGGTTCCGGACAACCCCCAGCAGCCAGGATATGCCAGGCACAAGAGGCTGCTGTCACTTCTTTACCCCTAATTTCCCCTAGTCTCCGTGGTTTCCAGCTAAGCCAGCCTGCTCAGAGCAGGGCCAAGTTTATTTTCTTTTATCTAGTGACTTCAGGAAGCAGGAACGTTGTTTTTGTAAAACTCCATAGAAAGTCAACATGAAGGCATTCTTTTATTCTGCAGCTTCTGTTGCCCCTACAGGCTGCTGTTTACCTGTCTTTGGTACACACTTCCCACCAGCAGGTGGGACAGCCTTCTGCAGGGGCCCAGCCTCAGGGACTTTGGCCTTACTTTAGGGGCAGGGAAGGGGTGGGGAGGGGGTGGCCCTGAATGAGAAAGGGAGGGGACACTGGCTTCCATTTCCTGAAAGCCACCAAGGAAGTCTGAACTACATTCATCAAATTACTCAAGATATATATATATATATGTATATATATATCATTTTAATCCTCATCTGAGGACATGTTTATTATTGACTTAAGAGAGAGAGGGAGGGAGGAAGACAGAGAGGGAGAGAAACATTAATGTGAGAGAAAAACATTGATCAGTTATGGAACTTGCAACCTAGGCATGTGCTCTGACCAGTACCTGAATCTGAGACCTTTTTTATAGGACGACACACCAACCCACTGAGCCACACCAGCCAGGCCAAGCTATGTCTTAAGTATGTAAGTACACGTGTTTTAATTGATTTTATTTTTGAATAGGTGACATAGCCTTATTGTTCAAAACTCGTAAGTTACAAAAAGGTTTATGGTGAAAAATCTTCTCGACTCCCAAGTAGTCTGGTTCCTCTCCCCGTTGGTAGTAATTATAACTAGAATTTTTTCACCCTATAGAAATACTGTGTGCATAAGTAGGTAGGAATATAGCTTCACTAGTTTTTCTCCCCACCGATGATAGCATGCTTTAACACTGTCCTGTGTTTTGTTTCATCATTTAGGATTATATCTGGAAAACTTTATATTAGTTCACAAAGACCTTCTTGTTTTTACAGGTATGCATAATATCCTCATTGTATAACTATCACAGTTTATTTAACCATGAGGGCATGTACGTGCTTTCAGTTTTTTGTTATTGCAAACAGAGGTGTAAGAAATTGCCTGGAGGTCAGGTGCAGAGCGCCTCTGGGTTCCCTTAAGGCTTGCTGAAGTCAGGTTGCCCTCCTGATCTCATGTGCAGCCATTCTGAGCTGAGGGTGGGCGCATCCATAGCCCTGATGGCTACGGCCATTCAGCCCTCTGTGGATTTCCACAGATGTTGACTGAGCGCCCAATTCATGCTAACGCTGGCATAGCTTGAGACAAGGCAGTACTGGGACAGGCCCTGCTCTCCTAGGAGCACAGTCTGGTTGGGGGTCTGGGAAGGTGACCTATGATGACAAGAACCCAAATTGACAAACAAGAGAATTCCAGAAAGCGATCAATGGTATATAAAAAAAAATCAGACTTAGGTGATATGATGGAGTGTGTGGGGGATGGGGGTCAGGGGGGCACTAACTGGGCACCAGGGACAGCCTTCTTGGATAACCGAGCTGTGCTTGGGTGGGCTGGTTCCAGGAAGAGGTACAAACCAATCCACGTGACCTGCAAAGCTCTTCCGGACTATTCCCATCTGGTTGCCTACATGGTAGCAATTCTTCCGTTGGAACAAAGAGGTTGGAGGTATTTTCTTTCTCTCCTCTCTTTATAATTCTGCTTTTGTAAAAGAGAAAATAACCTTCAACTGCCCACTCCAAAGAGGGCTGCCCCTCAAATGTGTGGGGACAACAGATGACAGGCAGGCCTTGGGCCAGTTCTGGGGAGGCCTGGCCAGAACTCCGTTAGTTAAGGCGCCGCAACTCAAGGTTTCCATCCCCTCCAGCGGCCCCCAGGCTGCAGAAACTGAGTCTCTGAAGGTGCTTTTGGTGGTGGCTGCTCAGCCGCAAGGATCCCACTCATCCCTCTATTTCTTGGGCTCACCTCCCTCAACGGGCTGATACATCTGGTTTGGAGGTTCTCAGAGCCAGGCAGGCAGAGCGTGGGAAACATGGGCGAGAACCCGGGCATGGAAGGTGGTGGTCCTTCCTTGCACTGAAGGGCAACACTAAAACCTCTGAGCCATCAGGCCAGTGCTGGCCTTGGCCAAGCAGGTGAAAAGCCGCTGCTGGCCACATACATCCCATCTGCTCCCCACGTCTATGACATTTCCCGCTGTCCTTTCCTTTGGCAAGGCAGGCAGTTCCTTAATATTTCTGCCTGTTAAAATCCTTCCCATCCCTCAAGCCCCAGCTCAAGTGCTCCTCTCCCAGGCCCCCCACCTCCAGCCTGGATGAGAGCCTTAGGTCAGGGCAGGCACTGTCCCTGTCTCCCCCAAGCCTGGCACAACAGAGCCTCGCCACACGGTGGAACCTCAACACACACATGTCATGTGCAGAGTACAAGTGCTGCCCTGGTTTGTAAGCTGTCACTGTGTCCGTAAGTAGGCGGTCGGGGGATGCTTTAGGCATGTTCAGGGGCTGAGAATTAGCATGTTGTTACTTGAAGCTGTCCTGGCAGGTCCATTTCCTATCCAAGTCAGCATTCTCTTGTTTGCTATTTTGGGTCCTGTTTCACCAGAATGATTAAACAAAGAGGAAATCATAACACACACACACACACACACAACAACAACAACAAACCAACCACAACAGGGTCTGATAGGGGGGAAGAAAAGGCAGAAAGGAGCATGTGGGATGGAGGGGAGGGTGATAAAAATACAGTCAGTGAGTGAGAGCTGAGCCTAGCGGCAGATCCGAAACAGGACTTGGCAGCAGAGACTTTGGGGAACCGGCCTTATGAAAAGGGGGCTGAATCCAAAAACCTTCACCCTGGAAACCGGTCAACAGTCCTGATGTGTAAGAGAGGGAAGCCAGCATTGCTCCAGAAGCTTTTCCCCCTTGAATGTAGCATGAGCAGGAACTTCTGCTGGAAGGACAGTTTCCCTTGCCCTCCCCATTCCCGGGCTGGGCAGGCAGTTCTCCCTCTGGAGGAGAGAAACCTGCGCGTGATTCTGTCCCAGGGCTGCGGGGAGGGGTCTCTCGTCCACCACATTCCCCCCTCCGCCAGGAGGAGGCTGACCTCAGGCACTGTCCGCAGCAGCGGAGGGCCTGGGTCCCTCGCGGCCATGGAAGTGTCACAGAGGGATGGGTGCCTAAAGGTGGAAAAGCACCCGCAGCAGCCAAGGGAGATGCAGCTGCCCGAAGTCGCCTGGGGTAGGATGGAGGGAAGGAGTGGGAAGGAGGCTTGTTGCCCTTGGAAGTCCCGCTGATGGGAGATTTTTATTTATTTATTTATTTATTTTTTTACCAACACTTGCAGTTAGAGACTCGAAGCTCCTGCTCTGGCACCAGGTACCCTACACTGTCCCCTGCAGAGATTGTTGCCTGCACTGCCCACAGCCGCCAACGGTGGCTGAACAGAGGCCGGTCCAAGTGGAGCTGCACTGTAGGTGTAAAATACGCCCTGAGCCCGGAGTCTCTGCACGAAAGAGAATGGAAACAACCTCGGTAATGGCCCTTGCAGCGATTGCATGTTAAAGCGATCATATTTGGATACATTGAGTTCAATAAAATAGGTCATTAAAATTAATTGCACCAATCTCTTGTTCACTGTGTCCCATGTGGCTACCGAAAAACTTTAAATCACTTGGGTGGTTTGCAGTCTATTTCTGTTAGCCAGTGCTGGTCTGGGGGGTCCGAGTCTGAGACTAAGGGTGGGCCTGCAGGGAGGGGTCACTGGTCTAAATATGTTGATTTAATTTCATTTTGTAAAAAAGGATTTTATTTATTTGTTTTTAGGCAGAGGGGAAAGGAGGGAGGTTGGAAGAGAAGGAGAGAAACGTTGATGTGTGAGAAAGCTGGGGGACCTGGCCCTCAACCTAGGCATGTGCCCTGACCGGGAATCAAACTCGTGACCTTTGCCTCACAGGCCAGTGCTCAGTCCACTGAGCCACATCAGCCAGGGTTATGTGTGTGTTTCCCACCTGGTTTAAATATTTTTAAAAACAAATGACATTGTACTGAGCCAGTCTCCTGCTTCGAGCAATTACAAAAATTAGGGTGTGATAGGATGAAAGGGGTTCTGTCACACTGACTGTGCCAGGAGACAGACTCCGAATCTAGGAGAGGACACCTAAGAGAGTGGTGCTCAGTGTTCATTCTACATTTATTCAAAATAAATACACGGAGTGCTTTACTACGCGCCTGTTCAAGGAGCTGAGAATCCAGCAAAAACAAAACAAAGGTCCCTGCTCTCCTGGAAAGGGTAAATTTAGATGTGACGTAGACAGTCCATAGTCCAAGTGCACCCAAGACACAGCACACAGCATGTTAGAAGGGGATAAGCGACAAGGAGAAAAGGCAGGCAAGTAAGAGGACTTTGAATTTGGTGCAGTGGTCAGGGAAGGCTGCATGGAGAAGGTGGCCTTGGAGCCAACACTTAAGGAAGTGAGGGGGTGAACCATGCAGGTTCTGAAGAGGTACATGCCAGCACGGCAGCCTGGAGGCTGGAGTGGGTCTGACAAGTTTGGGGACATCATGGAGGTTGGGGGCATGGAGCGCACAGGGTGGGTAGGAGGAGAGGGGGACAGGAGAGTAGCAGGGAGCAGACCGTGTAAAACCTCGTAGCCTTTGGGTGTTACTCTGACTGAAATGGGGTGCTTTGGGGAGTTAGGAGCTGAGGTGTCATCACTGACTTATGTCTTAACAGGTGCACTGTGGCAGCTGAGTAGAGAACGGATTGTAGGGAGCACAGGTGGAAGCCAGGAGACCAGTTAGAAGGCTTCGCACCAAGTAGGGTGAGATAAAAGTGTGGCTCCACCGGGTGGTCAGAGTAGAGATGAAGGATGGGAGTTGTCTGGGTGGCCCTCTGGGATTTCTCCTCTCACTCCAGGGCTGGGTGGCTCCATTCCCGAGGCCAGGACAGTTGGCTGTCTGTTCCCACACACCCAGTGCTTTCCCCTCCGCCTCACCGACTCCGCACTGGCGTTCTTGCTGGTCCTCTAGTTCATTGTTGGTGCTTCTCCCCGACTCCCCCATGGTTCTTCCTATCATCCCGGTCTCTGCTGAAGTGTCACCCCTCAGAGAGACCTCCCCAACTAGCATCTCAAGGAGCCCCTTCCTCTTTAATGTCTACGTGACCCATTGTAGTCACGGCTTTGCATTAGCCACTGGCTGAAGTGATGCCTTTCTTTCTCCACGCCTCTCACCTGCTTGGTCACCTGGTGTCCCCATGCCCAGAGTAGTGCTGAGGGTATGACAGCATGCAGCCCACCTACCACAACCAGCCAGCGGTCTGTCCTGCTCCCTAAACCTGAGGAAAGGGAGCGAGAGGCATAGACTCTGGTGCTGGGCGAAGTCGGAGCAATTTTACCTCTTTAAGCCTCAGTTTTACCATTTGTAAAATGGGAATAATGAGCTGTACTTACCTCATGAAGGTTATTTAAGGAGTGAATGACCGAATGCACATAAATTGCTTAATCCAGTACCAGGAACTATTGTAACCGTTATAATCATCAGTAGCTACGTACATCATTCTCATGCTCCTGTTATTTAGTTTTCACTCGAATGTAATAAGCTCTGTTGCTCTGGAGCACTGTAGATCAGTGCTGTCCAACAGCACTTTCTTACATAATTGAAATGTTTTATGTCCGCGCTGTCCCAATGGCAGCCACTAGCCCCATCTGGCTATTGAAAGCTGGATGTGTGGTCAATATGACTAAGAGCTGAGCTTTACATCATATTTTATTTCAATTAATTTAAGTGTACACTTGCGTACATTTAAATAGCCGCTGGTGGCTAGTAGCTCCCGTTTTGACAGGCATCTCTAAAAACTCTGAGTGACGGGAAGGAAACACGTTTCCTTTGATGAAAAACATTTGGGCAGATTTTAAATAAATGCGGTATTTTTTTTTTTTTAAAGGGCGCTTTACAGAGCTAAATTTGCTGTATCCAATTTGGAAGAGAACGTATTATGTAGACTTTGGTTTGCTTGCAAGATGTTGGGATGTTGAAATACACAAAAATTGTTAGCGAAAAGAGACATTTCCCCCTTCACTTGCTTTCTGTTCCCCCAGCTTCTCACCTCCGGTTCCGCAGCTTCCTTCAGATTTTTCCCTTTTCTCTCCAGGGCCTTGTTCCCTGGCGAGAGCTGAGAGCAGCCTTGGTGGAGGGAGGGTCACGGAGAAAATGGCCTTGATTCATTTCTCTTCTGCTGTCCAGTGGCAACCTGCACCTCTTTGGCTACTCATTGGATTCAGGCGATACAAAACAATGCAGGACTATCCGGTTGGAAAATCATGAATTTTTGAGCTGGGAGGTGCCTGAGCGGTTGCCTGGTCCACTCCTTTCATTTATAACTCGGGGTATAAAAATGCAGAGAGGGGAAGTAACTTAACTGAAACCCAGGCCTCGGACCCTTATCCCTGGGCTTGTCCTGTAACCCCCAGGGGATGGTCCACATAGTTTTTCAGTTTGTTCCCTTAAAAACAAAAGCAGTTAAAACTCAGCGATACTAGACCAAACCAAACGTTTAGGTTTTGTTGTCCTATTCCTGAGTCTTTCAAATATCCGTCAAACTGTTTTTGGTCTTGACGTGGGAAGAGGATGAAAAACATTTTGGGAATCTCGGTGTAGGAGACAGTGTATTCTTACAATATCTTTGTCAGCCTGAAATTATGTCAAAATAAATTTGGAAAAACTAAACGTTTACAAGGTCCTAAAAAGGAAAACCAATACGGACAGACTTTTTAAATGCAAAAAAAAAAAAAAAACCCAAAAAAACACAAAACCCTTTTTAAAAAAACTTTGGTAAAAATAATCCACATCCGTAAGGACAGCGATGTATTTAAGAAGAGATTGTTCTCTGAATATATACAGCTGAGGCTGGGCTGGGCTGCTTTTTTAAGCATCTGCTATTTAAGGATCCAGCAAATGCTGGTGGAGTGCCTCCAATAGAGGGCGCTGCAACATTACGCAGAAGACGTCGCATCAGCTAGGTTTAGGGTAACATTACCTACCGTGGGGTTCTAGTGTGTTAACAGATAGACCAGGGGCACCCAGAATCTTAGAACTGAGTAATAGCTACAGTACATCCCATTCTACAGATGAGAAAACTGAGACTCAAACAGGGAAAACAACTTCCCCAAAGTCTTGGCCACAAGCAGCACAACTGTCTTGCAAATAATAACCACAGTGATCACTCATAGCTTCCTTTACACCCAGCACATGCTAGGTACTAAGCACTTTATATGCATAATTTATTTAATCACACCTTCATTCCCTCTTTTCCCCCCAATTCTAAAGCGGAGGCTCAAAGAAATCAGTCACTTACGTGATGTCACTAATAAATGAGATTCTGGCTGTGCTCACAGCTAACGTGTCATTCTGTTCTCTGGTATTGCTGAGGTACCTTTCTTTAAAGAATCGGTCACCTAATAGAGAAGACAGAACACAGCCATCAAAAGACATTTATCGCAGCCCTTACTTATGGATGTACATACACAGGGAGGCAGAGATTCAGTGAAGGAAGGTTCCCGAGACTGAAGAAAGCAGAAAAGGAAGGTACCATGAAAACAGGTAGATTTAGAGAATGTAACAAGAAGGCAGAGATGAGAGCATTGAGGGAAAACAGGGGAGAAAGCATAGTCTCATTGGGCAGGGAAACAAGCCTAAAATCCTATCTCCTAGTCCATGCCAACCTCCAATGAATCCATTAGCTAGTCTTGTTAGCTCTACTTACAGAGACATCTGTGACCCCTCCAATTCTATGACTGCCAACCCCTAGCTCATGCCTCTCATTTTGATTCTACAGAGGCCTCCAAAATGATCACCTTGCTTCTTTCTTTGATACTTTCCACAATTTACTCTCCATACAATAGCCAGGGTCATCTTTTAAAAACATACATCGGATCATGCCATTCTCCCATGGACATCTTCTAATTGTTGTCTATACATTTAGCATAAAATCCAAACTCCTGCCCGGCTCTGCTTGAGCTGAACCCTGCCCGCCTCCCTGACCTGGTCGCCGACCAACTCCTTCCTTGCCCAAGTTGCTCAGGGCATGCTGGCTGCCTTTCCAGCACAAGGTCACGGGAAGATTTGTGGCTGCCCTAGAGTCTTCGTGCTGGCTGTTCCTTCAGGCTGGAGCACTCCCAGGTCTCCATGTTGCTATACCTTTCTCACCCTGCAGAGGGGCCTAGATGGGAGGCGGTCCCATGGTCCTCTCCATCCCTGTATCCCGAGATGTTTAGGATGTTGTCTGTGCTATTGTGATCTTCGTGCAACAGTGATGTATCTTCATCCCTATCTGAAATCATCTGGTTTGCTTGTTTCTTGCCCCTCTTTCCTCCTCCAGAATGTACATTTCACAAGGACAGGAACTCATTTGTCCCAGCAAACCCCACAGCTGTGAATACCTGCCACATGTAGGCACGTGCTACGTAGTTATTGGAGACATGAATGGGTGGCTGAATGACTGGAATCAATTGAGGCAGAGAATTCTGGTGCAACAGAGCAGGATGGGTGGGGGAGGTGAATATGTTTGAAAGGGTTAGGACAAGATTGAGAAGGGCCTCAAATCGTAGGCTCAGCCCTTCATCTATAGTCTGAAGGCAATAGGGAGCCACTGACAGTTTTGATATCCTGAAAGCAAGGTTTGTTTATTTAGTTTCCAAGTGGTAGATGACATGATTGGAAGGAAAAGCCTGGAGATAGGCAGTCAAGTTAGGAGACCAGTGGAAACCCGGAGGAATGCAAACTGATTTTTAAGAAATTAAATAAGCTGGCTGGTGGCACAGTGGATAAGGTGCCAGCCTGTGAACCCAAAGGTCGTTGGTTCGATTCCCAGCCAGGGCAACATAACCAGGTTGCAAGCCAGGTCTCCAGTCAGGTCCGTAGTTGGGGGCAGGTGAAAGACAACCCTACATTGATGTTTCTCTTCCTCTCCGCCTCTCTCTGAAAAATAATGAATCTTTAAAAAAATTAAATAAGTCACGTGTTTTGACCATATATCAACAGCTACCACAATTCATTGCATAGACTTCCTGTGAGTTTTAGTCCGAGTACCTCAGCTGACCAAGCGGGGAGGTGCCCCTGCAGATTTGGAAATGGAATCAGAAAGGCAGAGGTTTCGGCTCACCATAATTTTGCAGCCATGGTTGTGCGTAACGACATTAGAGTCTGTCTTCGCAAGGTTAACAATCAGGTGAGCCACAGGATTTAAGAATTTAAGGCCTCAATCCCAGAAGGGACTCAGCTCACCTCCCTTCACAGATGTCGAGAGGTGAGGTTAGATGCAGGGCGGTGTCTTGCCCCAGGCCAGGAGGCCAGAAGAGCTTCTTCTGTCTTCCAGGAGCTCTTCACTTCCCTGAGTGGGGTTTCTTTCCTTAGAAAGTGCAAGGACGCAGTCTTCGGCACAAGGTCAGGTAAGTATGGTAAGAGGGCTTTGCGTACTGTGAAAGGAGGGGTTCACGTGATATCAGTGCATTGTTATCTGCACACAACTGCCAGCTTGGCTGTAGCTCAGGCTCAGAGTTATTCTTTCAACAAACTTTGATTTAGTGCCTAAAATACAGGCCCTGTTCTGGGCACCGGGGACACATCACCCTCTGCGCTTATAGTCTGGTGAAGTGTGTGTGTGTGTGTGCGTGCGTGTGTGTGTTCAGTGGTGCCAGGCACTATGCAGACAAGTAAAGCAGAAAAGGGGAATGGGTGTTGCTGGAGGTGGGAAAAGGGGTGGAATTGTAAGTGGCAGGGGTGTGGAGGGATCAAAGGGGCTACTCAGAGAAAGTGACCCCGATTCTGGACTGTACCTAGCACTCAAAAGAGACTGTTAAAGTTTAAAAAAATTTTTTTTTTTAATAAAAGAGCTATATTTGTCCTTGGGCAGCTGTCTGGCAGGAAAGGCTGATTTTGTCAGGGTGTGCAGTGATGACCGGCTGCGACTGGTTAGGGGCGCAGCCTGCAGAAATGAAACCTTCATCCTCAGCACTCTTAAACCATTTCATTCGACTTTCTGCTTCCTTCTCACAAACCAAGCCCAAGCCCAGAACATCTGTGTGTAACAGAATTTATTTGCATAAAGACGGTCCCTCACATTTTCTTTGAGTAGCCTGGGAAAGGGGCAGGAAAGCATGTTGACTGAGCCCTGTTGTGTGCTCAAGCCAGTGCTGGGCGCCTACACATCCCTTGTACCCTTGGGCAGCCCTAAGGAGGAGACCACGTTTTGTTTTCTGGGTGAGAGTGCCCCTGTGACTTGCCCAACGTCAACACAGCTGGGAAGTGACAGGCAGAGATGGAAACCCAGGTCAAGCCTGGCTCCAGCCTCCTGAGCAATCTGTGACATCACAGCCCCTTCCCTGCACTGAGAGCTCGGGGTTTTACAAGCCGACCCGGAAACCTTCCCCAGAAGGAATATGGATGTTATATAGGCCGACTACTTCGTTGTGCAGATCAGATAAGTTGACAACGCGAATGCATCCTACCGTGGGTGGGTGCCATGGATGCTGTTCCCTGTCCGCGGATTCGCACCCAGGTTCAGAGAGACATCCAAGGGGCTTGCCTGGAGTTACACAACAGGTTAGCTGCAAACTCACACTCTAAGGCGGCCTCAGGATATCTGGCTCTTTTACCGCCTTCTGAGCCATTTCATTCGGTTCAAAGGCTGTGGGGTGATGACAAAGAGAAACAGGGAGAACTTGGGGGCCTGCAAAGACCCCATGGGTGGGAGGAATGAGAAGAAAGTTCGGAAGCCCATCTTCCTCCTAGGTAGAGAGGGATGGGGATGTAAGCTCTCTGGGTGGCTTTTATTCAGATGTGTAGCCAAGCAGGATGTATTCCTGTCTCCTAGGCACGCGGCCCCAGCCCGCAGGTTAGTGCAGGACAGAGGAGCAAACAGCCTCTGGACCCTGTGCCTGAAGGCCTTGGCACCAGCTGCTGTGGGGCTCAGAAGAAGGGGTTTGGGGGGAGCTGTCAAGGCCACTCGAGCTGGCGGGTGCTTCCTGTGGTGTCTTCACAGGGTGATGTTTCTGGCGGTGTTTATCAGTGAGCCGTTATCTTTTACGACTTCCATAAAAATAATTATTACAGGGGAATGGCGCGGTGGGTGGGGGCAGGGGGCCAACAGCGGGGAGCCACTGGGAGCCCGAGGGTGATGCTGAAGTCACTCCTGAGGTTGGGCTCTGCTGGTGGTGGGCATGGAGGGCTGATGGGTGGGCTATACCCTGGGCTCCGCATTCTCAGGGTGAACCTGAATAACAGTAACAATGGCAACTGCGAGTATAACGTAGATCTCCGTACAGAAGCTGGTGCGCTGGTGCGTGCATGCGTGTGCGTGTGTGTGTGTGTGTGTGTGTGTGTGTGTGAGAGAGACCGAGTGCCTGGCCTGAGGGGCTCAAGCTTGCGGGAGGAGCTCAATCTGGAGGAGGCGTGACTCACATTTATTCTTCCCAGTACCCCATCAGGTCACTTGATTTTTCTTCCTTTTTCACAGATGAGCAGGCAGAGACTCAGAGAACTTTCATGTTCCTCAGCCAGAGAAGCTTAGAAGTGAAGCCTGTCTAGGCTCCATTTCTCCATCTATAGATTGGGGGATGTGTGTGAGAGGGAAACTCAATTTTTCCCTCTATTTTAATGAGAAAATGCCATGTGGGGGAGTGGAGGGGGGAATGTGGACAACCTTCCTTCCCAGGCTTTTGGAGCCTCCCGACTCGCTTAGTTTGGGAAATTCACCGGGATGGGCCCTTCTACAAACATGAGGCAAAGTCCCCACCCATTGTCCTTGGGGAGGTGGGTGGGGTCACCCCAATCCCCACACAGATGCAGACTGTGTGGAAGGTTCTCTTTCATGATGCAAAATGATATCTCTTGACCAGGCCCTTGCGGAGCTGAGGAGCTGCAATCCTCCTGCAGGAAGCAGTGAGTCCCGGGAGGTTACTGAAGACCCAATCACAGAGGCCAGGAAGGATCCGTGGACCTTCGAGATTCCCTGGTCTGGGTTTTGGGAACACACTGGTCAGTGGCCCTCAGCTGACCTTTGGAGAGTTAGAATGACAGCAAAACAGCCCTAAACAGGGCAGGTGAGATCAGAACGGATTGATGGCCCCGATGGGATCTTGATGGCAGGGTGGTGGGAGAATGGGAGGTTCTGGTTCATGTTAATATTTTTATATTTAATTTAATTTATTTTTTTGAAGATTTCATTTATTATTTTTTAGAGAGAGGGCAGGGAGAGAGGCAGAGAGGGAGAGAGACATTAACATATGGTTGCCTTTCACCTGCCTCCAGCTACAGACCTGGCTGGAGACCTGGCTTGCAACCTGGTTATGTGCCCTGGCTGGGAATCGAACCTGCGACCTTTGGGTTCGCAGGCTGGCGCCTTATCCACTGAGCCACACCAGCCAGGTATATTTTGATATTTTAAAATCAGAATGATCAAGTGGATGATACATTTACATATAGAGTCTGGAGTCAGGGAAATGCAGTTTAGAGAGAGGTTTGGCAATAGAGATTATCTTTTAATTTGAATTCAAATGTCTTTGGGTGGGGGTAGCATTTCAAATCCCTTGGTCCTCACCACTTCCTCGCTGCCCATCTGATTCACACGGTTATACACCGCCATCTGCCCAGCCCCTGTGGCTAACAGTTTCCCATCCTAACAGCAGAGAGCTCCAAGCTTTGAGAATCTTATTTATTCAAGTGTTAATGAACCACAGGCTGATTCACTGAAAGTGGTGTGGTTTTTGACTTTGAACCTTTCTCTTGATTCTCACTGTAATGCAATGAATAATCATGGTGAGCTTTGCTGGTGATCTTTATTGATGACAATGATAATTGGTGATAATGTTGAACAAGCTGACATTCATTTCCACTCGCTCCACAAATGTTTATCGAGAACTGCCATCTATGTGTCATCACTTTTCTAGGTCTAGGGAATGAAGAAGACAGTGAAGAAGGCAGACAAAAAGGAACTTGAATTCCAGTTGGGGTGGAGGGAGGTAGACAACAGAGAAGGTTCATGATTAAAATATATAATGTATTAGATGATGATAAGGACCAAGGAGAAAAAGTGGGGGAGAGAGTAAAAAGTGTTGGGGGAGGAAGAGAGGTTATGGAAATGAGATGGCCATCGAAGGCTTCACTAGGAAAATAAATATTTATAAAGACCCGAATTAAGCATGGCAGCTGGCCATCAGGACAGGAACATTCCAGGAAGAGAAAACAGCATATGCAAAGGCCCTGAGGTGGGTTTAGGCGTGGCCTATTAGAGTAGCCCTAGCAACTCTAATAGTTGCTAGAAAAAGCTGTTCTAAGCTCTTTCTGTCCGTGAGGGAGATATGGCTATTGTTCCCATTTACAGATGTGCAAACTGTGGCCAGAGACTCTAAGAAACTTGCTCCAGGTTACAGAAGAGGCAGGCAGTCTGACACCACAGTTACTGTTCTAAACTGCTAAATTATGTTGAAGAAATGATTTTGGTGGCCTGGGTGGACTCAGATACAGAAGATTTGCATCTCTAGTTCTAAGCAGGCTTCCCAGCCTTGGAGGAAAACCCTGGGTGTGGTGGTAGGGGAGGGAGTGACTCAGGCCTTGGCTGACTTCCTGCTGAGTCACTGCTACAGGGCCTTGAAGGGAGGCACTTAGGCTTCACCTCATCACGCTGGCAGGTTCCTGCTTTTTGGAGGAGATGCCTGGTGACAGGCCTGACCACACTGGCGGTGGGTGAATCCGATTGACTTGACCACCAGTTTCCTGGTGGGACCCCACACCCGGCAAGAGGGAACAGACCTGGAGGTTGACTTACTGCCCTAGCTAGCCTGTGCTCTCCACCGTGTCCTGGATGAGACACAGTCTGTCCCTTGTCAGGCTGTCCACCTGTCATCTCAGGAGAGCTGTGCAGGAATAGAATCATTGCATTCTTGGCATGATGTTGCAAAGGAGAACAAGATGCTGCAGTCAGACACACATCCCTCTGGACCTCAGGGTGCTTACCCTGTTGCCATGTTTATTCACAAACACTGCAAGGAAGGCGTGGGTAAGTACTGCAATGTATACATGTACCAAGTTTGCTCAGATTTCAAAGCAGAGGTTACTAAGGACAGCTAACATGTATCAAGCACTTACATGTGCCAGGTAGTATTCTAAGCACTTAACATGTTTTGTTCCATATCCATCACTCTCACGACAACTATCAATCGAGGTTCTTCCTGTTTTATAGGTCAGGAAAGGGAGGTCAGAGCTAGGCAAGGGCAGAAGGGACAGAAGCAGCAAAATCCTGGGGTCAGGAAAGAGCAGGTTGGGTTTAGGGAGCTGTGAGGGGCTGGAGCAAGGGGCTGAGGGGTGGAAACTGGAGAGGACATTGGGGCCAGACTGTGAAGCTCGACGTGAGTTCATGGGGGTGGGAAGCCATTGAAGGTTTTTCAGCATGTTTCATCTTGGATTGGAGCTTTGTTGCTTTGGTTTAGGGTCACCTAAACCAAAAACAGTAGGAGGGACTCAGACTCAGCATGGTGAGAAGACCTCTCACTCATTCCTTGCTCACCAAGACCCTCTGTATTTCTCGAACTTCTCCGGAATATCCTGAGAAAAGGACTGTGTTCCAGGGGAGGTCCTGGCAGATGCTGCCCACATCTGGCTCCTCCTCTCCCTTTGGCCACGCCCACCTCCCCATAGTCACCTCTCCTGTCTGTCACCTGTGTGCATCCCCGTTATAATGCGGGCTTTAGTTGTAGCTGGATAGCTAGCATTTCCAGCTCTTTGCAAAACTTCTCCTCCCTGTTTTTTGTTTTTTAAAGATTTTATTTATTTCTTTTTAGAGAGAGGGGTAGGGAGGGAGAAAGAGAGGAAGGAAAACATCAATGTGTGGTTGCCTTTCGTGTGCCCCCAACTGGGGACCTGGCCCATAACCCAGGCAGGTGGCCTGACTGGAAATCAAACCAGCGACCCTTTGGTTCACAGGCCGGTGCTCAATCCACTGAGCCACACCAGCCAGGGCTGTGTTTTTTGTGTTTTATCCTCACTAGAGAATATTTTTTTTTTCATTGCTTTTAGAGAGAGAGGAACATTGATTTGGTGGTCTCTTATACACACCCGGACCAGGGACTGAACCTGCAACAGCCTAGGTATCTACCCTGACCGGGAATTGAACCTGCAACCTTTGGATTACAGGACAACACTCCAACCAACTGAGCCACACCAGCCCGAGCTCTCCTCCTTGTTCTTTTTTTAAAACTTTTATTGTTGTTGTATTACATCCATTCCTCCCTGTTCTTATTATGTGATCTGGTGAGATGGCTTCATAATACCTTCTTATGATAACACTTAGTTACCAATCTAGTCTTTCTCCTTCCTGTCCTAAGAAACCCCAATTTTGTTCAGGGTGACCACGTGGCCACTCTAGACAATGGACCATGATACGTCTAAGCCAACAACACCCCTGTTTCCCAAGCCTCCCTTATAGCATGGGGTATCCATGGGACCCCATTTTTCCCCCAATAAGACTGAAGGGAACGTCTGCTCTGGGCTTCTAAGAAAGGTGTTGATTTTTTGGTCAAAAGGCAAGAGTCCCAGCTTCCTCCACTGACAAGCCCTTCCCCCTGCATCTAATTTTAACAGTCATGATGGTTAGAGTTCTTCGCAGCTGGAAGGAGGTCAACTGAGGCTTGTCAGCAGCCATTGTTGGGAGAATGCCTATGTTCTGAGGAGAGAGTAGAGCAAACCCAGAGAGAAAGCAACAGGGCAGGGAGAGAGAAGAGAAAAACTGAGACCTTATTTGAGTGTTAGAATTCACGCACGAAACCAGCACACCCCTGAACTCATGTTATGCGAGCAATACATGCCTTTCTTTTTCCCTCGTGCTTGCTGGAGATGGATTTCCATGGTTGGTAGCCCAAGGCCCAGGCCTCCTGTCTTGATGGTGGATATCTAGCAGGGCTCCCAGCCTTCCTCTGCCTGCTGCACCTTTCCCCTTGACTGGCAGGATATGTTATGAGGGCTCATCACACACACATCAACTACCTGCCCACCCTGCCCGCCCCTTCCCAACACATACGCACCCCTCCGTCTCTACCCTGTTGGTCAAAAGTTGGCCCAAGTGAATGAGAAATGAGGAAACCCAGGGTGTCACCATATACCAAGAGCACTTCAGTGTCACAATGTCCTCAGAAGTTCCTCGCAACACCCCTGTTTGAGAAACACTGGGGTTAAGAAATGGGAGTCAAGGAAAAGCAAGGAGGGTGAGCAGGGTTGGGGCCGATACTGGGTCTGTCTGACCTGGGAGAGACATTAGAGTCATGTAGTTACTTATTCTTTCATCTGTTGGTTCATAGAACACATGCTTTTAATCCCCTTTTTAAAAAAAAAAAAAGATTTTATTTATTATTTTTATAGAGAGGGGAAGGGAGAAAGGTAGAGAGGGAGACAGACATCCATGTATGGTTGTCTTTCAACTGCCTCCGGCTACAGAGCTGGCTGGAGACCTGGCTTGCAACCTGGTTATGTGCCCTGGCTGGGAATCGAACCAGCGACCTTTGGGTTCACAGGCCGGAGCCTTATCCACTGTGCCACCAGCCAGGGTGCTTTTAACCATTTTTTAATATTATCAGTTGAGATATAATTGACAGATAACATTATTTTGTTTCCATGTACAACATGATTCGATATTTGTATGTGTTGCAAAATAATCACCAGAATAAATGTAGTTAAAATCCATCCATGTGGCAATTTTTTTCTTGTGATGAGAATTTTTAAGATCTACTCTTTTAGCAACTTTCAAACAGACCGTATTGTTAGCTATAGTCACCATTCTGTATATTATATCCCATGAGTTACTGTTTTTTTTTTTTTTTAATAACTAGAAGTTTGTATCTTTTGACACTCCCCCTTCACCCATTTTGCCTCCCACTTGCCTCGCACCTCTTTCTTCCCTCTGGCAACCACCAATATGTTCTCCACACAATACATTTTGTTGAACACCTACTTTGTGCCAGATTCTAAAATGGTCCCTGCCTCTCTCCATAGGTGAGAAAGTGTGAGGTACAGCATATAAAAAATAAAAAAGAAAGAAGCTGACTGTTGAGTCTCCATCTTTCCTCTAGCTTCTCAAAGAGGAATGACTTTAAAATAAAACAGCCCTGGCTGGTGGCACAGTGGGTAAGGCGCTGGCCTGCAAACCCAAAGGTCGCTGATTCAATTCCCCAGCCAGGGCACATAACCAGGTTGCAAGCTGGGTCTCCAGCCAGGTCCATGGCTGGAGGCAGGTGAAAGGCAACCAACCATCCATTGGTGTCTCTCTCCTCTGACTCACTCCCTTCCCCTCTCTCTGAAAATAATAAATCAAATCTTAAAAAATAAAATAAAACAGAGGACTTCTGGCCAGTGTGGCTCAGTTGGTTGGAGTGTTGTCCTGTACACCAGAAGGTCAGGGGTTTGGTTCCTGTCTGGCCGCATACTGAGGTTGTGGGTTCTATCCCAGTCAGGGCGTATATGGGAGACGGCCAATGGTATTTCTCCTTCCTCTCTCATGTCGATGCTTCTCTCTCTCTCTGTCTTCCCTTTTCTCTCTCTCTCAAATTAATAAACATGTCCTCAGGTGAGGATTTACAAACTTAAAATAAAACAGATGAAATTCAGATGGGCAATGACAGGGCCTTACTAATGGGTGGGGTTTGGGTGTGAAAACAGGGTATCACATTGGGTCTAGAGTCTCCTTTCTCGGAAAACCGCTGGAATGAAGAGCCGACCCACAGCCTCAGCTTTAAGCAGCAGCTCCACGGGGGAAAAGCAAGGGCTTCTGACTAAACAGTTTAGGTTTGCATCCTGATTCCTTTCTTCCAATGTGTGCGCTTAGACAAACTGCCAAACCTCTCTGAGTTTCTGTTTCCTTAGACTTCCTGTGAACATTGTCTGAGGATAGCAATGCTAGGTAATACTTGCTGAGGACTTATTTT
Organism: Noctilio leporinus; assembly: GCA_004026585.1. NCBI lineage: Eukaryota > Metazoa > Chordata > Mammalia > Chiroptera > Noctilionidae > Noctilio > Noctilio leporinus. The sequence goes on along the minus strand of PVIW01002978.1, from coordinate 169,466 downwards.
AGTCTGGTTTTGATCTAAGCTCTATATGTGTACTAAACGCAATACTCACAACAAATGAAGAATCTGAGGCATGAAAAGGGCAAGTACCTTGCTGGTTAGTCGCAGAGCCTGGCTTTGAACTCAGATGCCTGGCCTTGGGGACTGGGCTTGTACCCAGCTCACTTCCTGCCGTCCCTACTGATAACATGCACATGCCTTCCCGTGTTCATCTCTAGGAAGGATAGTGAGGGGGTAAGAGGCCTGGGCGGTTCCCTGAGAGCCATGGTTTAAAGCCCAGGTTTTACCACTCATTAGCTGTGTGACTTGAATTATTATGAGCAAGTCATTTAACTTTTTTAGCCCTGTCTTGATTTATGCACCTGTAAGTGGAGCTGATAATAATGTTCTTAGGGTTCTTGTGAGAATTGAGTTGCTACGAAAAGTTAGACTGTTAAGTGCTCACTAAACACTGCTGACCATTATCTTTCAGGTCTTCTCACTTCCTAGGACCATCTCTCCCCTCCCAGTCTGTCACATTCCTCCCTGTTACTCAGAGCAGCACCCAATTCCCTTTCCCTACAGCTGTAGGACAGTTTGCAATCGTATGTAACCACTACATGGAATTGTTATGCTGATTCAATGAGATCATGTGAGTAATGCACAGAGCTTGGCACATGTTTGGCTCTTAGGAAGTTTTACTTATTATTATTACTATTATTATTATTAAGATTTTATTTCATTATTTTTTAGAAAGAAGGGAAGGGAGAGAGGCAGAGAGGGAGAGAGACATCAATGTATGGTTGCATTTCACCTGCCTCCAGCCACAGACCTGACTGGAGACCTGGTTTGCAACCTGGTTATGTGCCCTGGCTGGGAATCGAACCTGCGACCTTTGGGTTTGCCTTAACCACTGTGCTACCAACCAGGGCTTATTACTATTATTATTTACACTGGATTTCTTCCTCAGTTAAAAATCACTGACATACCTACATGTTGATACTTTCCCCAAATTGAAGGTACCCATCCATTGTTCCCCACACCGTTACTGATGTATTTCTAAAAAATAGGAAACCATGGCACAAAGCTTTCTCTATCACCTAAAATTCTCGTTTGATGAATATTGAAAGAGCTCTTTTAAGTCTTATTTAGGTGTAGACTTTTATCATACATCAAGCGGCTCTGTTTCCTTGCCCTTTTAGCTTTTCGCTTCAGTCCCCATCAGCATGGAATCGCTTTGAAGACATTGTGAGCGGTGATGAAACCCAACTCCTGTAGTGCTAACAATGTACAACCTGCAAGGAAAAGGATGACAGATGGGAGAGATGGAGGTGCCGTGGATGGCACCTACCTCATGGCTGTCCCCTGGCTGTCAGTGATGTCAGATGCCATCCATGCACGGCATGGTTTTAGGGGCGTAAAAATATCCAAACATGTATACATAAACCTTAAAATGTAAATGTTTCCCCCAGCTAACAGTTGCACGGTTCCTTATTTGGTTTTCCAAATGCCACTGTCATTTAAATCAGGTTGAGGTTTTCCTTTGAAGTGACGACCTTGTCTTTCACAGAGAGCTTTGTGTTGGTTAGAGTAATGCTGCAGCAGACTGACAAACCCTAAAACCATATCCATTATTGCCTTACTGCTTTATTTCTTGCTCATGGAAAGTCCAAGTCAGGTAGCAAGAACTTTACCCCACGGAGTCATTCAGGGGCCAAATGCATAGAGATTTTGCCAGTTTTAATAGACCATTTCCAGGGTTGCCCTGGGCCACTAGGCCTAGAAGGTTTTATGGGCTGAGCCTGGAGGTGACTCCCAGAGCACACCTTTCTCAGGTTCCGCAGTCCAAACTCAGTCATGTGGCCACATCTAACAGCGAGGGAGGCTGGGAAATGTCCTTGAGCACGTCTGCAGGAAGGGGAACTGAGTTTGGTAACCAAGTATACATTTCCGGGAATCCAAGCACTGTGATGGGCAGGTTGTGTAAGTGAATTCATTTCATGCTCACAGCCAGTCCACAAATGGCTATTATCTTCATTTTGCAGGTAAAGAAACGGAGGCTCAGAGGTGAAATGACTTGCCTAAGGCCACATGGCTCCAGTCCTGGAGCCAGAGTTGAGGTGTTGTCTACCTGCGTTCTTCCCTTTGCATCGACCTGCCGCTTTAAATTATACAAGCAAGGTGAAAGGGGCGAGAGAGAAGAGGCTAGTCCTTGTTACACTAGGCTGACTCACGTACAGGTACCCTTTGTTTTCTCCCAAGGCCAGAAATTTCATGTACAGTCAGTCACCCCTTACCAATGGATGAGGGGACTAGGCTACAGAGTTACACCCCAAAATAGCCGGGATGTATTCTCTTCTGCATTCATGACAAGAGCAGTCATAGTGACGATGGAGATGTAGTGATAGATACAGATGTTAGAGTAGTTGAGATGTAGATCTGGATATAGATACAAAAAAGAGACTTAAAGGTAAAGATAACCAAACACAATGTGGAGATGCGGACTGAGTCCTAGTTTAAAAAACCATGATGGAAAACTATTTTGGGAACAACAGTATATAGTTGGATTTGGACAGAGTATTTGGTTATATTAAGGCATTACTCTTAATTTTGTTGAGTATGATCATGGTGTTGTAGCTAAGGAGAATGATGTCTTTAAGCTTTATAGATATTAATTTAGGGGTGAAATGTCATGATGCGTGTACTTCAGAACGTATCAACAACAAAAACAGCAATAGGAAAACAGATGAAACAAATGAGGCAAAATAAGAATTGTTATATATGTTGGTAATAAGTATGAGGATTGGACCAGCGATTGACATGGGATCCAAGTTGGGCCTATTAGATTCCCCTGGGAAATGGGATTTGAAATGGACTAGGAGTCACACTCTCAGAGCCTGAAACAGGGGAGGAAACTGGGAAAAAGTGCACAGATGTGCAGAGAAGGGCAAAGAAGGGCAGCTTGCAGGAGAGAAGCAGGAGGCAGAGGGGCAGAGAGAGCTGGGCTGGGCTCTCAGTGGCTTTCCAGCTCTTCGGGCCAGCCCTGGAGGAGGGCCTGTGTATTCCTACTTAGGGGTCTGTCAGACACTCCAGTGGCCTCTGAATAAAGCTCCTCTCTTGCTTAAACTACCTCTGTAGTCTGCAAACAAGCAAACACCAATATTAGCTAAGATGGTGAACAGGGCTATACCTCAATCTTTCAGAGCCTCCATCTCCCCATCCGTGAGGTGGGAATATGAATAGGACTCTTACCCCAAGGCTGTTGAGAAGGCCAAGGGTATTCACGTTTGTAGAGCTGCAGGCTGGAATCTGTCCGGATTCATCACAGCCTGTATTTTGAGTGTTTTTCCTGACTGTATGTGAAAGAACTTTGTAAACTTTAAAATGGTAGAACGGTGTGTGTGTGTGTGTGTGTGTGTGTGTGTGTGTGTGTGTAGTCTGTCCACAAGGTATTCAGCCACGTAACATGAAAAATAGAAACATTTATTGAGAAGACACAAGGAACATTGTACACAGCACAGCGATGCCTCCGTCCCCTTTAAAGTAGTCCCCGTGGGACCTCACACAGTTCTCCCACTCACCATCAGCGGCCCCATCATGTTTTCCTGAATCTCATCAACAGTTTGAAATCTCTTCCCTTTCAAAGGTGATTTTAGTTTTGGGAAAAGCTAGAAGTTGCAGGATGCCAAATTTGGGCTGTAGGGAGGCTGAGTCATCTGGTTGATCTGATGGTTTGCCAAAAATCTCTGCACAAGACATGATGCCTGAGTGAGCACGTTGTTATGACGAAGCTGCCCATCGCCAGTTGCCCCTGGCTGCAACCTTCTGACGCGTCCCAATATTTCCATGGAAGAATGATCAAGCGTCATGCAAAATTTGATGCAGATTCATTGCTCTACTCACTCAGTCATTTTGAATGTGACAGCCACTCAACAGCATCTACTGCCCCCCTGACTAACACAGGGAAGTCATCACTGTTCATGCCTGCGCTCTCCAGTCCACTCTCCTTGGCTGCCAGGTTACAACAATGTCATGCAAACTGTTCTCGTTATATTAACAACAGTAGGACTTTTCCCGAACAGACCTTATATTATCCACCTCCCACCCAGTCCCCATTTTCCCCCCATAAACGTCTCATGGTCTTTCTCTAGGCTTTCATTTATTTATCAGGGGTTGAATGAATGACCTCTAAGCTCCCTTCCGGCTCTGGCAATGGAAGGTCAAGTTGTCTGGCAAACACCTGCTGTGGGCCAAGTGTGCAGAGAACACACCTGCCTCAGGTTGGGGCTGAAGGCCAGAGGACAGGGAGCCAGGGATCCTTCCAGGTAACAGATGCCAGGTTGAGTGAGGGAACCTGGTGGGATCCCTTCCCTGCTCTGCATGGGAACACCTTACTCCAGGCCCGAGTCTAGGTTGTCAGCAGCTGGGATCAGAGTAAGGAAAACCCACTTTGCCAGAAAAGCCAAGACCTTGAGGACGTCTGCTGTAGCCTTCCCTGTTCAGGGATCACAGCTGGTCTACAAACGCCTTCTCTGTTTTTTTTTTTCTGCTTAGGAGGATGGCCAAGTCAGAAACAGGCCCAGAAACAGCCAGGCCCAGCCCAGTTTGCTTTCCCAGGGCCTGGGGGCTCAAGGCAAAAATGCTTCATGTCTAGATGTCTTTGATAACTGAAAACTTATAGGCTTTGGTTAAATCAAGCACGCTGAAATTTCTTAACAGTCCAGAAATGAATGGAAGTCAGTGGAGAAGGGCGGAGGCCCGGAATGAGGGACATTTTCTTTTCTGCCCATCGCACAGAGGAGTGGGAGCAGGGTCCAAGTAGATGTCAGGAAAGAACTGGTGATGCCTGGGTCAGCTGTGTTACCCGTTCACAAATCACTTAACCTCTCTGAGCCTCCTTTTCTTCATCCGTAGTATGAGCAAGGTTGGTTGGGAGGCCTCCATGGTTCCTGGCCATGTATTGCATTTCACAATTCTCCTAATCTCCGAATGATGAACTCTGCGAAGAACAGCAGGATTTTTCAGCAGAGTGGATGCAAGGCTCAGGAAAAATGCCTCATGAGCCTGTCAGTGATGGAGGAAATGGCAGCAAGAGATGCGTAAGAATGGAGGGAGACGAGGAATTTATCTGTACGTCCTTGTCTTGAAATCATTCATTTACGGTGCACATGCAGGATATTCAGGAGTCTCTGCATCATGCTGTTCTCAGCAACAGGCTGAGAACCACGTGGAGGCCCTCAGGATGGGGAACGAGTTGTTCAGAGGGGCCTCATTGGGTTGGGTGCCAGCCCTGGGAAGCCACCACGTGTGGTCAGCACAGGAGTTGACTTCAGGCAGATCTGTGTCTGCCTCCTGGTTCTACCTCCTGTGTATCTTTGAGCAAGTTCCTTCTTAAACTGTATGCTCTGTCGTTCCCTTAACCATCAAACGGGGAGTATGACAGCGGCTCTGGTACAGGGCGGTGGTCAGGGCGGCAGGGGGTCCAGTGCACAAAGCAGCTTGTACGCAGCCTGGGGACAGAGCTGCCAATAATGGCAGCAGGTGTTAGTGCTTAGGGTTTTACCCTCTGCCTTGGATTAGAGTTTCCAAGGAAGCTCATGGAAACTCTCAAGGTTTAGTCTAGGCCTTTCAGAATTCATTTTGCTTTCTAGAAAAAAAAATCCCACAGACTCAGAGTGAGCTTGAGAGGATTTTCCCCAAGCATGGATGGAGGAAGCTAACTGCACCTGTGTGCCGCTTGGTGCAGGTTCCCGAGCTCTGATTCCAATTAGAAGTAGAGCTGTGATTCCGAGTCTCCGTGGCTGGTTCAGGAGTGAGCGTGGTAACCAAATCCACCGGGAGAGGCTGAGAGCCAGGCCCCGAGCCGCTCGCTGCCCTGCCACCAGCAGACACAGGCCAGCATGTCTCAAACTTGAATGTCTACTGGGGATCTTCAAAAAATGCAGATTTTGATTTAGTAGGTGTATTAAACAGGGTTCTCCAAAACAAACAAATAATAAAACCAAATAGAACCAGTAGAATATATATACCCAATGTCAATATAATTAAAACAGCTTGCATGGCCAATACTTTTGGGACAAACCATATATACTATATGTATATATACCATATAAAAATATATTAATATATAACATAAATATGTATAAGGATATATATAAATGTGTATTCAATATTATATATAATATAGGGTGTATATATTATGCATAAGATATATACATATATATAATATAGGAGATATGCCATGTGTTCAACATTATATGTAATATAGGAGATACATATTATTAGGAGAATATTATATGCATTATCTGTAAATAAAATAAGGCATTGACTCCTGTGATTAGGGAGGCTGAGAAGCCCCACCATCTGCAACCTTCCAGCTGAAAACCCAGAAGAGCTGGTGTAGTTCAGAGCCGGAGAGCGGAGGGCTGATGGTATAGATTCCAGTTTGAGTCTGGAGGCTTGGGACGAGGCGTGCAGGGTGGGAGCTTGTATGCTCCAGCTCACCCTGAGAACCCACTGGTCCTCCACCATTTGGCAGGTGGGATGAGGCTCACCTACCTCGAGAAGGGCCATCTGCTTTACTCAGGTCACCAAGGCAGCTTGTGCCTCTCTTCCAGAAGCACCGTCATAGGCACATCCGGAAGCAACGTTTAACCAGCTGGCTGGGCTGGCTGGTGCACGGAAGGTGAAGCCAGGAATTCTGCATTTCTAACAAGCTTCCAGGGGACATCCATGCTGCTGGCCAGTGGACTGCACGTTCAGCCACAAGGTTTTAGAGGCTCTGTAACTATGCTGGTCCTGTTCACTTGACCATTCTAGCTCTGCATTCTGGGCACATGGGAGGATGGGCCTTCCTGGCCCTTTGTGGTTGGGTGGGACCACATGACGAGTTCTGGCTAATGACCTGTGAGGGAGAGATTAATGACACTTCCAGGACAGAGACTTTAACTTCCGGTTCAAGACTCCCCAAAGCTCTTTGCTTTGGGGTTCAAGAATCCCCAAAGCAATGTTTCAGACAGCGCATGCTCCAACAGATGGCTCCTGGGGGGAGGACAATGGGAAGCCCAATCTTCAGCTGATCTGTAGGGTCATGGAATGAGAACAAGACAATTATGTTTGTTCTTTTCAGTCACTGAGATCTGGGGAGGTGTTTGTTACTGCAGCATCACCTAGCCCATCCTGACCCAGGCACTAACCTAACCCCCATTTTACAAAGGAAGCAACTAAGCCAAAGAAGAGTGACTTGCCTGTGCTCTGATACCTGGGTAATAAAGTCTGAGGGCTCTAACCCCTAATCTCCTTCTCCTTTTGTTAAACACTATGCCTCAGCCACCTGGGGCTCCTGGAATGGGTGCCAAGCACTTTGGCATGTGTCATTTCCAGTCATCTTCACAGAAATAAAGTATCATCTCATTCCTTATGTTAGGAAATGGAGGCCAAAACTGTGTAGCAAATATACAGGATTTGAACCAACGCCCATCTGATCCAAAGCACATAGTCTTTCCTTTATACCACCATGCCTCACACCTGACAAAAGATATTTTAATACTATCTTTGATCATATGGTATTTACTTTATTCCAGGCAGTATTATCAGTGCTTTAACTATTTTTAAGTACTTACACCAATCCCTTGATATAGATGTTATCATCAAGAATGTCCCCATTCCAGGCTGCAAGCCAGGTCTCCAGCCAGGTCTCCAGCCAGGTCTGGGGGCAGATGAAAGGCAACCATACATGAATGTTTCTCTCTGTTTCCCTCCCTTTCTTCCTCCCTCCCTGCCCTTTTCTCTGAAAATAATGAATAAAAACAGCCCTGGCTGGTGGCACAGTGTATAAGGTACCAACCTATGAACCCAAAGGTTGCTGGTTCGATTCCCAGCCAGGGCACATAACCAGGTTGCAGGCCAGGTCTCCAGCCAGGTCCGTAGCTGGAGGCAGGTGGGGGCAACCATACATTAATGTTCCTCTCCCTCTCTGCCTCTCTCCCTTCCCCTCTCTTTAAAAAATAATAACTAAAATCTTTAAAATAAATAAATAAATAACGAATTAAAAAATATATTTTTAAATTTTATTGTTGTTGTATTACATCCATCCCCTTTTTGCTCCCCTCTGTCCCCCCGAATAAAAAATATTTTAAAAAGAAAAAAGAATGTCCCCATTCATAGATAAAGATTTTGGGGCACAGAGAACTTAAGTAACTTGTCCAGGGTCACACAGCTAATAAATGGCAGAATTAGAATTTGAACCCAGGCAGCTGATTCCAGAGTCCATACTGGTACCCACAACAGTTTATTGCTGTGAGCATAGCTCATGCCCATATCGATTGAATACAACAGATGTTTATCTGTTCATATGTGTTCATAGACCATTTATATATCATAATGGAAGTGTGTTGACATAGATGATTTTGATTTGTTTATTTAGACTGCTGTAGGGTATTTTCTTCCCTACCGACAAGATTTCCCTACACAATTGTCACAAGTTCATTTCTTAGCCTAACCCTTACCCAGGTGTTCTATGGACCCAGCACAATGTAATTAAGAAATTTTTTAACCTGAAAAAAAAAAAAAGAGAACAATTCCTTTCAAACCCGAACAAAACTATTTATTTTTAAATAGTTCTTAGCTACTCAGAAGCCCTGGGATTTGGGCCTTCTGCCCACCCTCTCTCTTCTTGTCTTTGCACCTCTCGGCCTCTTTCTTTGTTTGAGGTGAGGTTTCCGTGCAGGCTTGATTGACTGCCTCCTGCCCCCTGCCTGCCACTTCTGGTCATTGTGCAGAAGTTGTTCTCAGGCCCTGGACAAAAGCCACTTGCCCCTAGGTCTCCTAGTCACACACTCTGTTTCCAGGTGTCCTCAGACCACGGGTCTTGGGTCTGTCTTGCAAGAACATGAAGGTTCTGGGCTTATCGGGAGCTTCGCAGCTGTGAGCGCAGAGGCTGGTGGGCTCATCCCCGTGGGTATCTAACACGTGGGACAGGAACACCTGGGACAGGGTGGGACTCTTGAGGGCAATGCTCTGTTTCCGTTCTGCACACACTGAGTTGGCCCCCACAGGCTTCCATTCCTGCACTCAACATCTGCCATATCCAACTATTTCTTTGCAAGTGAAACTTTGTTTTCTCTCTTGACACACACCAGTTAGGAAAATGCTTAATGTTGCAAGTGCTTGAAGAAACAGAGGAGGTATAGCCAAGGCATTCCCTGTCTCTGTGCACAGCCAGGTGGTTAAGGCTCCATTTTGGGAGAAACTGAGGTCTAGTGGACAAGCATGGAGTTCTAATCACAGCGCAGTTATTAGTCCACAGGAAACATCCTGTTACTATTATAAAGATGAAGTGCTTTTTTTTTTTTTTTTTTTTTTTTTTTTAAGAACTTTCTAAGTCTTCCTTTCCATTCTGATTCAATTCAAGTCTCTGAGGCAGGAAGGTCTCAGGGCAGCCATGCCTCTAACATTAGCTAATCAGACTCCCAAGAAACATTCCATTCTGCTTAGGAGGGCTTTGGAGAATGGTTTGCTCATGGTGGCTTTTAAAATAAACTGAGGGCCCTGGCTGGTGTGGCTCAGTGGATTGGCGCCAGCCTGCAAACTCAAGGGTCACTGGTTCAATTCCCAGCCAGGACACATAACCAGGTTGCAAGCCAGGTCTCCAGCCAGGTCCATAGCTGGAGGCAGGTGAAACACAACCATACAGTGATGTTTCACCCCCTTTCTTTCTCCCTCCCTCCTTGCCCTTCTCTCTAAAGATAATGAATAAAATCTTAAAAACAAAACAAAACAAAACAAAACTGAGGGTTGCCAGGCTGAATGGACTTCTTATTGGCTGCTGGTTCCAGGCTGGCCCCCAGCACCCCTGTCTTCTGGTTAGATAGAGGATGTGGCATCAAACGTGGTTGCCTGCCTGTTTCCAATTCTTGGGGATGAAGTAGAAAGCCTTGTACCCTTTGTCCTTTCCCATTTTAAATTTGAGGGAATACTGAGGCTCAGGAGAGTAATAATAAAAGTCACAATAACAGCCAACACAGAGAGCACTTTATGTGAACTTATCTAGAAATGTCAAGGTGTCAATTACACCATGGAATAATGGCAAGAAAGACATGGTTTCATCCTGATTTTGACACTCTGAAGCTGTAGGACCCTGTGTAAGTCACAAAATTTGTATGAGGCCCAGTTTCCTTATTTGTCAAATATATTTTTTAAAATTTTATTGTTGTTGTATTACATCCATCCCCTTTTTGCTCCCCTCTGTCCCCCTCCCCATCCACCCAAAGTCAATCCCACCTGTTGTCCATGTCCATGGATTTGTCAAATATTGATAGTGATACCTATTCTACAGGGTTGTTGTAACAAGTAGAAATGATTAGTGCAAAGTACCTAGAGTAGAGCCTGGCACCTCGTAGGCACCTTGATCAACTGTCTGTATTTTCATGGGGGCCACAATGCAGGCGAATGACAGAACGAGCAATGTTTTCCAATCCTACCTGACAGCAAGAATCACCCACAGAGCTGGATAAAAATACATATTTCCAGGCCTTATCCTCCAGAGTCTACAGAAAACAATGAGGATCCATATTATAACAAGCCACCGGGGAATTCCTATCAGGCACTTTTGGAACACCTCCAGGAACCCTCCACTCCAGCCTCGTGGTTTGGCTCTTTTATTCCCTGTGAACCTGGCTTCGTATTCAGCAAAGCTGTAGCTTTTCCATGAGGGTGGAGATGATTAAAAGGTTAAATGTTATTATACATTACTGTATATTCTCAGAGAATGGGCCCTGAACTTTGCACAGTAGATTTGTCCCTGAAAAGCTGTTTGCAAATGGATTGTGTGTGTGTGAGTGAGAGAGAGAGAAAGAGAGAAAGAAGAAGAGAGAAGAGAGAGAGAGAAAAATCAGGGTGGGGTGACAGAGAGAATAAGCATGCATTTTTTAAAAAAAATTTATTGTTGTTGTATTACATCCATCCCCTTTTTGCTCCCCTCTGTCCCCCTAAGCATGCATTTAACACCTTAGCTTGCAATGTAAAGGAATGCATGTAATGCAACTAAATAAATAATATTGTTTGGGTGACTGTTATGTGCTGGGCATGCAATAAGACACAGCTCACGTCTCCATGGGGCTTACTTAGAGTTCAGTGAGGGAGATGGTCAAATTAACAGGCAATTACAACACTGTGGTTAGCTAAGGTTCGCATAGGGGAAGCTAGGAGACCTTGCAGGGGATGCACCCAACTTAGGGTTGGGGCATCTAGGAAATTCCGGGGGGAGTAACATCTGAGGAAGAAATCTAAACATTGAAATCAAGTCTCTCTCTGCAACGTGAATGATACTCCCCCCTAATTTATCCTTGCAGAAAAAAAGAACTTTCACATGGTGGTTTCAGGATGCTGCTGGCACAGGTTTTGGGTTCCTGCTAGGGGCAGGGCACAGAGTGAGGTGGCTGGGTGACTCGGGTGAGAAGAGTCCAATCCCTGCCCTCAGGGAGTTTACACTACACCTCCTCGTTCTAACTTCTGTTCTCATCTGGGTCATTAATCCAGTGTAATCTGTTTATGACTGAACAGGTAGTTTACTATTCAGGTCTTAACTCCTTTTCCTGAAAAGGCTGTGTGTTCTCTTTCATCAGCGTGTGGTGGGGAAATCCGGTTCCAACCAACACTTCCAAGTGGGCTTCCATGTCATCCAGCAGAAAACCAAAGTGCAGTTCCCAGAGCTGTTTGCCTGGAAGCTAGGGAGGCCTGGAAGGCTCTCTAAGGTCTGGAGAGCCTGTGAGGATGGGGCCGGCCACCGGGGGCAGCTCACAGACCCGGCAGCTTTCCTTGCCTCTGGGCACCATGAACACAATCGCCTTTCAAACCACCTGTTCCTCCCTGCCTCCTCCCCTTCTTGGGGAGGAGGGTTCCTTGTGAATTATGATTACATCATGTTTAAACAAAAGATGGCTAGGTGGCAGTCAACAGGTGGGTCCCTTGACCTTCTCTGTCAAGGTAAGAGCTATTCTCTGTGCCTGGTAAGAACTATGTAGATCCTCTCAGGGCAGGTGTCTTCCCATCTCACAGATGGGGCACCTGAGGCACAAGGAGTACCTGGAGGCAGTAGTATGAGGCACCTGGGGGTTTGCACCCTCTGCGCGTAGAATCTACCCCCAGACTAGTTATTCTAGCTTCCAGAATCTCCCTTAAATCGGAACCCCCCCCCCTCCCATTCCCTGCTTCTCAGAAAGCCAACCTGAACTGAACCATTATCTACCTTCTGTTTCTTCGCCGAGTTGCTCCCACTTCCTGAGACGCTGCCCCCCTCTATCTGCCTGGTGAAATCCAACCCATCCTTCAAAGCCCGGCTCAGGTGTCACTACCTCCTCTGGTTCGCATTCATCTCTCCCTCCCCAGCACTCCTTGGATTGGCCCTTTCGCTCTTTACCTTTCCTGGGCAACTGGCTTAGCTTCGCAGATCCTCGGTTTTTCTCCTCCGTGCCTGGGCACAGAAACAACATCTGCAGTCATCGTTAACCCCTTTAGGGCAGAGGACTTCTGTGACAACGTGATGAGAAAGCGGCCAGTCTTGAGGACTTACCCCCTCGTTACCTCCTACGATCGCCAATCAAGTGCCTCTAGCTAGATACTAATACTATCTTTATCTCACGCCTGAGGAAAGAAGGCCCAGAGGGGTGAATGAATGAAATGCCTGTCTCCAGGCCACAAAGCTAGTAATGCCCACAGAGCCAGATGTACCACGTGCCCGAGTGCGGGTCCTAATCACAGGACCGCTCGCTCCAAAGCCGGCTCTCCGCCTCCCCGGCCCGGGGATAGGGGCGCGGAGAACACAGCACCGTGCCCTACAATTCGGGGGTTCAAGAACCCCAAGCCCACCCACTGGCCAGGTCAACCAGGCCTTCACCGGGTTGCTGCCTGAACGCAGGCCTGGCTGTGCTCTCAGTGGGGATTTCGGTCAGCATCTGGTGACCCAAACCCGGGGCCACGCAGCGGGACGGAGGCTGGGGCGCCCGTCCCGAGGACTGCGGGCTCGCGGCGCGGAGCAGCGGAGTCGCGTCCCGGTCCCCAGTCCCAGGAATGTGGGAGGGCCAGGCGGAGAAGGCGGCAAGGCGGGGGCGCTTCCTCTGCCCGCGGGAGGGGGAGCCGCCGAGGCGCGCGCGGGGCGCGCCGTGCCCCCTCCCCACCGCCGGGCCGGCTGGGCGGGGGCGGGGGCGGGGGCTGCGGCGGAGGGCGGCGAGGGGCCGCAGGGCTCGGCCGCCGCCGGGCCGGCCCGGCGAGAGGAAGCGATGAATATTCAGAGGGGGAGGGGAGCAAAGGGCGGGAGCGCTCGCCGCGGCTCCCTGCAGCCCGAGCCGCGAGAGGCGCAGAGGAGGCAGTGGGAGCCGCCGGAGCCGCGGGAGCCGGGACCCCGTCGCCGCGCACGGGGGGTGGGCGCCGCTCGCTCCGCCCCGCGAGGCTTCTGCGCGCCCAGGAACGGGTCCCCTCCGCGACCGCCGCGCCGGGCCCAGCCGTGGGGCCGCCGCTGCTGCCATGTCCCCGGGGAAGCCCGGGGCGGGCGGAGCGGGGACTAGGCGGACCGGCTGGAGGAGGCGGAGGCGGAGGCGGCGGCTGGAAGCGGCGAGCGCGGCGCCCCGGCGCGGGCGCACAGCGGGGCCCGACTCGTGCGGCCCGGGCGCGATCCGGAGCGCGCGGGGCATGAAGCCGGCGGCGCGGGAGGCGCGGCCACCTGGGCGCTCGCCCGGGCTGCGCCGGGCGCTGCGGCCGCTGCTGCTGCTGAGTCTCCTGGGCCAGGTGAGCGGCCTGGGGCCCGGGCGGGGCGGGACTGGCATCCCCGGCACCTGCCCGCGGCGCCCGCCCGCAGGGTTGGGGGTGGCGGGCCCGAGTCCTAGGGCACCCCTCCGGGAGGGCTCGCGGGAAGCGGCCGGCCTCGCAGGCCAGTGGCCGGGCGGGCTACCCGGCTGCCCGGCAGCGGAGAGCGGGCGGCGGCTCCGCGATCCCGGGGCGCCCGGAGCCTCCCTTGGGCTCCTCCGCGGACTCCAGGCCGCCCCTGGCCCGCCCTCCTGCCGCGGGTTCAGGCTGCCGACCCGGCTCGCCGGTGGAGGCGGCCTGAGGGGGCGTGTGTGCGGAGGGCGCGGGGCGCGGAGCGGGCAGACCCGGCCTGCAGGGCCCGAGGGGCTGGGCCGAAGGGCAGCGGCGACCGGGGGCCGGGTCGCCGGCCGGGGGGCGAGGCGCGGGGCCTCCAGGCCGAAGGCGCTGCTTCTGGGCAAAGTTACCACCCCGGGCAAGGGGGCTGCACTCGGCGGCCCCTCCGGCGGCCCGTCCTCTTCCCCGGGAAGCCGCTCGCCTCCCGGGGGCCGTACTTCGTGCTCGCTGGGCGCCGGCTCTGCCCTGTGTTCTCGCTTCGCTTTTCACAGTGCTGCGCCTGGCGGTCTGAAATCGGTTTCCCCCTGGTGCTATCCCCATCGCGGCAGGGCGGCTGGGAGGCTGCCGGCGCCACAGAGGGAACTGGAGGGACAGAAGTGAAAGAGCAGAGCGCCCAGCCCTGCCCGCGGGTTCCGCGCAGCCTTCCAGGGGCCCGCCCGGGTCTTGAACCCGCGTGCAAAGGGCTCTGGTGACACCCTGCTGTGCGTTTCGTTCATGAAAATCTTGCTTGTTTTATAAGGACAGGCGCTCTAAGGGGATGATGGAAACCCAGGAAGTGAGTTCTGTTGCCTGGGTTCAGGGAACTTGGGTTCAGGGAAAACTTTTGAGGCACGTCGGCCTTGGGGAGCAGTGCAGCCCAGCAGGCAGGCCGAGGCGGAGCTCTGGGTGCCCTCTCCTGTGTCCTTAGCAGGCTCTGAACAAGCTCTTTTGAGGGCCTGGGAGGCGGCGTGACCTGCCGGGAATCCTGGATCAGGTGTCAGAGGGAGCTCCAGGGCTGGACTTGCTCTCCAGGATGGGTGTACTGCCACCTGCCCCATCGATGGTTTGAGGCATCCCCTGACCGATGTCTGTAGGAGCTTTGTACACATTCAAGGCTCTACGTGGGAATTTCATGAAAGTGTTTATAGTGTGTGCGTATGTGACTGTTTTCTCCCTGATCCTGCAAGGAAGCTGGTAGAGAGTAGTCTAGGAGATAAAAACAAAAAAACAAACAACCCCCCCAAAAAAACTCCCTCATAATGGAAGAGCCCTTGCACCAAAGTTTATAATAAAGAAGTACTTGATCTTCACATATTTTTAGTTTAAATTTGGCCCATGTATATCGTATTATATTACATTATTATTATTTTTGCTTCGGTCATGGTGGTTGTTAGCTGCGCTTTAAATCAGCGAAAAACTTCTTGGGTAAATTTGTGTCTTGGCCTATCATTTCTTGTATTTCAGTAGTGTATTGCCTGCCACCCCACACTTGTCCCCCATTCAGCTATTCCCTTCTGCTCTAATGTATTCTGCAGAAACTCAAGAGGACTCGATTTCTCGTGTTTTGGGATAGGTTACAAAATAAGAAATCTAAAAGGCTTTCTGAAAAAGCATCTTCAAATACACATTTGGCAGTTCATTTTGATGTTGGCTATTTCAGGGAATCACATAATTTTTGAGTTGGACTGGGTTTTCAAGGTAGCTCAAACCCCTCCTTTCCTTTAGATGAGGATCTTGAGGCCCAGAGAAGACAGTGACCAGGTTGAGGCCACCTGGCCAGGCTGTAGAGAGGCTGAGTTTGTGTTGCCTGCCTGTGCTTTGTGCTTTCATGATGCCTTTTTGTGTGTGCCCCATATGTTCACGTTGCTCTAACTTTTAGCCGTAGGTGCTGCCCCACCTCATTGTGTGTATTCATGAAACTGAGTCTAAACAGTTTTTCAGCATTCAATCGTATTTGAAATCAGAAGTCATATTTGAGATTTCTGAAGCTTGTGCGTTTAGGAAATGTGGGTGAAGGTATTTGACTACTCACCCCACAACACTGGATTGGTTTCGTGTGGCTTGGATAGTGTGCGTGTGTTTTAAAAAGAAATCAACAGCAGCAGGTTCAGAAAACGAACAAGGTGTGGAAAAGATGCAGCTCTCCTGGAGCATGAATGAGAGACTCATGTGGAAGGAAGCTGGGAGGCTAAGATGCTGGAGGTCTCAGTGCTTAGTAGGGCTGGAAAAGCATTTTGTTGACCCTGGCATGCCATTCCTAAGACAGGAAGGCGGGTCAGAGATGATGCCAGCATGAGGACTTCGCTGGTGGCAGTGCCTGACTCCACCCATTCTCGAAGCATTTTTTGCACACTAATTTTGGTTTATGTGTATGTTTGAGTGCGACAAAGCAATTCCCACCCCCTTGCCTCCTCCTTTTGAGAAATGTAGTCCTGATCAATTCTTTATGAATTTATAAATAAGAGCAGCTCTATAGTGGGCTGCTCTTTTTCCAGTTAAAAAAAAAAATAATTTAATGTTGTTATATTACATTTATCCCCCTTTCCCCTCATTGCTCTCCCCTCTCCCACCCACTCCATCCCCTTGTGTGCAGTCAATCCTCACATGTTGTCTATGTCCATGGGCCATTTATACTAGTTCCCTGACTAAGCTCCTCCTTTTCTTTGCCCTAGAGTGGGTTGCTTTAAAAGAAAAAAAAATCTGGTGACTGATAGTTGTTTTGTTGGTCTTACCATGTTTTTGGGTTTGCTTTTTCTTTGCTTTCTTGTTTACTGGGGAATAATAACGGTTTGTGTTTATTACCTATTATAGCGAATTCTTGAGCCTGCTTACTTACCTGCTTCACGCAGAGTATGAAAAATATTTTGACTCTTCTTTATGGTACTAGTTAAATCCTCATACGGGTGACTTTAAATATTTTTGTTTGGCTTCGGAACAACAACGGAAAAACCAAATGGTTATGTTTTGTTTGCAGACAGTTTAGGAAAACAGAGCAAATTGGTTTATGGTTAGACTGTGACTTTGAGCTGGCTTCAAGTTCAGCCCCACGATAAAGATAACCACGGAATACCCAAGCTTTCCTCAGCAGGGAGAATGAATCCTGGCTCCCGAGTGAGTCATTTTGGTCAGCAAAGAGGTGATTTAGCTCCTAAAAGTAATTTTTGCTTGGGGGTGAGGCCCAGGCAGAGCTGCAGAGTGACTGTCAGCCTGGGCTTACCCAGCCCATCATCAGCAATTACTTCTTAGTTCATTCACTGCTCGGCCAAGGGAATTATTTTGAGTGCAGCGTAAGAGGCAATTTTCCATGCATTTCCCTTCTCATGTAATGCTGTTTGTTGGTAATATTGTAATTAACAGGTAACGTTACACGTGGCAGGCACTGTGCTGAGGGTGTTAATGCATTACCTCATTCAGTCATTTCAGAAATAGTAAAGAGGTTGGTGGTGCTGTCATGTTCCTGTTTTATCGGAAAGAAAACTGAGGTTCAGAAGTTACTGAAGATTCACAAGTAGTAGGTGGCAGAGCCAAGCCTAATGCCTCCATGGCCCCAGGTTACTGTCCCATGCTGTGAGAAGTCATGTGTTTCAGAGGTCCTCGGTGTGCAACTAAGAGATGGGACTGTTGTGGCAGAGATTAGGCTGATGGGGCCTAAACCCTGATGGGGCTGGAAGTCCTGGGTTCTTTGCACCCTGAACCCTGTAGCATCCACTCTGTTGGTAACATGGACAACCCAGGGACCCTCTTTCTTGCTCATGCTTCTTTGGGAGCCTGAGTTTACGGGCCAGCCTGCCTTAGTGGAGACCGACTGGGGTCTGGAATTGGGAGACCTGGGTCCCACTTCGGGGTCTGCCACTTAGCTGCATAAACTTGGACAATTCACTTAAACCGTGTGACTCCTCCTGTCCTTATCTGGAAAAAGGGACTAACACTTCCCGCTGTGCTGGGTGGTGGAGAGGATCAAATCAGATCGAAGAAGAGCTGCTCTGTAAAATCTAAGGCATAATTCAACTGCTGGTTGTGGCTGTTGTGGTTATTTGGGGAGAAGTGGGGCTTTGGATCATTAGTTTATGATGTAAGAAATCCTTATCAAGGGTTTTCTGTAGATTTTTTTTTTTTCTGTAGAGTATTTCCTGGGGGTTATCTGCAAAATGAATTTAGCTCAGTCCCAAAACATATTTTTATCCACACTTGGAGAGAGAGAGAGAAAGAGAGAGAGAGAGAGAGAGAAAGAAAGAAAGAAAGAGAAAGAGAAAGAGATTGGTTGGTTGCCTTCTTGTTGAATGTACAACCTGGGTATGTGCCCTGATCAGGATTCAGACCTGTGAGCTTTTGGTCTACAGAATGAACCTCCAACCAACTGAGCCACACTAGCCAGGGCCCAAAACATTATTATTATTTTTTAAAGATTAAAAAAAATTAAAAAAAAAATTATTTCCAGAGAGGGAGGAAGGGAGAGAGGCAGAGAGGGAGAGAAACATCAATGTATGGTTGCCTTTCACCAACCTCCAGCCATGGACCTGGCTGGAGACCTGGCTTGCAACGTGGTTATGTGCCCTCGCTGGGAATTGAATGAGCAACCTTTGGGTTCACAGGCCAGTGCCTTATCCACTGTGCCACCGGCCAGGGCCCAAAACATTTTTTAAATGTTAAGGATTATTTATATTGGGGGGTGGGTATCTTAGAAAAAAAATTGTAAGTCCCATATCGAGCCCATGATTTCATAGGTAGAGTGAGGTTCTTCATAGTGTGTAATAAATAAGTTTATTCAAATTGAATAAAAGGGGATCTACAGAAAAATATTATTAAATAATTAGGTAAGGGTGATGTGGTCCGGTGAACTTGTGCAGGTGACACGTTGCTCAAGTCTGGGAAATACAGGCATTGAGGGGAGACCTTGGTGCTGAGCCTTCAGCGCTCCCCCAGGCCACCTGGCTGAGACTAACTCCTACCCCAGCTAACTGACCACAGTTGGGAGACTGGCTGTGCCTCTGGTGTCCCAGCTGTCCCCACAGAGAAAGGGCTGGCCCAGGACTTGCCAGAGAAGGGGTGGGGATGGCAAGGAGAGAGCCTGAGGGTCTTTGTGGAGATCTGTGGAGCAGCGGTGACCTCAGACTAGGGAACAGCTATGTGATTTTTGTCCCCACTTTTTACTGGGCTGGCTTCCGTTGGCATTTCTGGTGACCCCTCAGAGGACTGGAGCTGTAGGAAATATGTTATTACTTCCTTATTAATGAAGCTACAGTCTTCCCATTGTCTCAGAATTTCCATGGCATGTAAATGCCTGGGGAGGGGGTGTTGACGAGGTGGAAGGCAGGTGGAGGCATTTTGAAAGCACAATCATGTCAGCTCCCACAGAAGGGCTAATTTTAAACATGCAAATAATTTTCAGTTCCACTTTTCCTTCTTCCTGTTACAGGGAAGCTGTACCCGGTTGCCATTTCTGAGGCTTGAACGGAGAATATCATTTTTTATGCTACAAATCATCTTGTAGGGCAGGAATGGGGTGGTGTTTTTCTGGGTGCCTGAGCTGGGACCCCAGAGCATTGTTATTTCATGGCTTCTGAGTGAGTGAAAATGAAAACCTGGTAGCAATTTGGAGTCTGTAATGCAGGGTTCTTCCTCTTTCTGGGGTGGGGTAGCTATGAGACCCTTACAGAGTATGCAAAAGGGAAGATCTTTCCCCAAAAGTGAACAAATTCATATTTTGTATCCAAATTCAAGGGTTTTATAGCTTTAAAATAACCCATGCAGCCCAGGTTAAAAACCCTGCAATCTAAAACTTAGAAAAGTACCTGTCCTCTTTAAAGATAACTCCCTCCTTGCTTTCCTTCTAGGAAAAAAAAAATGTTTCTATGCAACATAGCTAAGTATCTATGTTCATCTTTCTAAAAACATATATATACATTGTACTCTACTTAGGCTTTTAATTGATTTAGCTATCTTGGAGATGATTTCACACTTGTGCGGATAGCTTTAACTCATTTTAAAAAATGACTGCTTAATGTTGTGATGTGTGAATGAACCATAATTTAGTCATCCAATCCTCAATCAATGGACACTGCAGTTATTTTTAGTCTCCACCCCCTTCCCTTATAAATCATGCTTCAGAGAATGTCTTTGGTGCATATTTCATTGTAACCTTCATAAGGATACTCATAGGGTAAAATTTTAATTTGACGGTTGCTGGATTAGAAGGTATAGGCATTTAAAACTTGGATAGTTTTGTGAAGTTGTCCTCCTGAAATATCATGTGTACCTAGGATTGGATAGTGTTTGTTTCTCCCTACCATCAGGTGAATTGAGGACTGTTAAACTTTGGGAGGTGATAAATTGTATTCTGTTACCTTTATTTATAATTTTGAGTTGGGCACTTTCCCCCTTCGTTTTGGGCCATTTGCATTTCTTCTTCTTCTTTTTTTTTGGTTAACTCCTCTGAGAGGAGCAGGAGGAGAAAGAGAGAGAGGGAGAGAAAAGTGGTAGAGAGGTTATGTTTTGTTGTCAATTTGTACAAGCTCTTTGGTATTAAGGAAGTTAGTGTTTTGGCTCCATTTGTGTTGCAAATATATATTTCTAGCTATTTGAGATGTGGCTCTGATTCCTTAGGGGCACAGAGAAAGAAAACCCCTGGGCGATGAAGTGAGTATAGGTTTTGGAGCCCAGCAGCCTGGTTGGAATGCTGGCTCTAAGACCTAACTAGCTGTGTGATCTTGAACAGGTGCCTTAACCTTTCTGGTCCCTGCTGTTCACGTCTCCAAAATGCTAATAATAGTGGCATTTCCTCTCACACAGGGTAGTTCGGTAAGTAAGGTCACATTATGCTAAAGTTCCTTGTAAGTGGATCTAGAAATATCAGAACAACTTACAAAATCTTGCATTTACTCAAAGGCTACATTTAACGTTGGGGCAAAAGGCCATACTTTTATGAGTTGTCAAAATTGTGGCACAAAAATCTTTTAAATTGGATTTAGGAGATTAAATCCACAATGGATTGTGTATATGCATGTTAGCAAAACATGCCGACAGGTTTAATACAAGCATATATATGTTTGTATTAAAATATATAATGGGGAGCAGAAGAGGCTTCCTGATAGCACAGTTTAAGTTATATTCTTCTTGTGACAAGTGAATATAATTGAATTAATAAGTGACTAAGAGATGTGACTGAAGAGTGGCCAGTGTGGTTCTTGCCTTAAAGGTGAATAGGGATACTGCCCATCGTCTTTTTGTTCCTTTTTTAACAACCCCCTTCCAAAACAACAACAACAACAACAACAACAACAAACAACCCACCAAAAAACAGGGTCCTTCTTGCATTGGTTTAAGCACTTTTTTTCTTTTGCTTGTGACCTGGCCAGCTTGGCTGTGGCCACCTTCTGTCTCTGGGTACATGTTGTGTAGAACTGAGGGGTGTATTTATGTCAACCAGTGAAAGTGTAAGGACAGAGTCCTTGGCTCTAATTGCTGGAGATGGGAGGCCGTGGAAGGCAGGGGAGCCTGCTGACCGCCACCCGTTTCCATGGCAGCAAGGTGATCCTACATTGCTGCTGGCTGAGGGGCTGCCTCCTTTTCCTGCCCCTGTGTTGTGGGGGTTCTTGCTTCCTTACTGAGAGTGGGCCACACTGGTAGACCTGTTTCTGGGGCCCGAAGGTGGAGATCTACAGGTGTTGTGGGTGTTGTGGGTGCAGTGGGGGACTGCAGTGCACCTGTGTGGGTGGCGAACAGGCCTGATGCCCCATGCCCCCACTTGCTGGCTGCGTGACCTTGGGCCAGCAAGTTCTAATGCTTGGAGCCTTGTTTGTTCTCATCTGGAAGATGGGGCCAAGAATACCTGCCTCCTAGAGTTCTTGAGGATGAAATTAACCTGCATACCAAGGTCTTCCCATGATGGAGCAAACTGCCCAAAGATGTTGGCTATTGTTTCATGATCTTATTTTGCTGGGATGCTGGCATTATGTACTGCTTCAGAAAACTGAAAAAGAATTATTTCTACCTTATAGTTTACAGGCCCTTCAACATACGGGCTCACAGCATCCCTGTGTTTGTCGCTGTTATTCCCTCCCTGAAGGTGTGGCTCAGACTGGCTCTAAGTGACGTGTCCAATTCAGGTGTCACCTGTCTCTTGCACAATAATAATGTCCTTTCAGTGTGTAGACCAGTTGTGAACATTCCTCAAGGGTTGAATTAGCTTACAAGAGGCAAGTGGGACTGTCGAGGCTCCTTTGGTTCAAACATATCATTAGATTGAACGGTATGAAATGACTATTTTTGGTACTTTGACTATTGTGTGTTGTTCTACCTAACATGTTTCAAAAAGTGTGCTTTTAAAGTGAAGTTTAGGAAACCAAATCACAGACTTGCATGCTGTAAAGCAGTGTAGTTAAAACTGTCGGTCATAAAAAATCAATTTAGTGAGTTATGATCAGCATTAAGAAATGATAGGATGGAAAATAGCAGTTTGCTTCAAGTAGGAAGGATAAATACTGTGTGAAGAAGCTTGTTTCAGTTGTATACACATGTGAGCCGTGTGTGTATGTGCGTACTGAATTCCATGGAAGATGAATTTTTTATCATGGGTTCGGTCATTGCCCCCAGATCTCCTGGAAGCCACTAATTTATAGGGAATGGAGTATGAAGTGGTGGAAGGTGCAGGGTAGGGGATGGCCCTGGGTTCTGTTTCCAGAGACAGTGGAACCGGGTATAAAGTCCCAATTATGCATCGTTACCGTTCCCATACATAGCTGGAAACCGTCACGCAGCTGCTGGTACAGGAAGGGCAACTTCTGGAGAGGTCCCTTAGGGAGGGAGTGGGTGGATGGAAGCCCAGGAGGCCTGCCCTTACATAGCCGCCCTTCTGGAAACTTCAGGGGACTGCCCCAGGACAGCCTCAGGGTATGCTCTGTGCTCTTTGGTAAATGTGCTAGTAGGGGGCCAAGCCTACTGTGTTGCGGGCTTGGAATGAGAAGTCAGGACCACCTGGGGTGAGCCGAGGCTCTGAGGGGTCGCTCCCCATCTGGGGGGGGTTGTGGGGACTGACTCACAGCCCAAACTGTTCTGCCTCCAGGACTCGCTGCCCTCCCTGCGGTCATCCTGATCTTTCCGCGCGGGGCCCACACTGGTGGGTGGCTGGGGGCTGTTAGTTAGCCCAGCTGGCTGGAGGTCGCCTTCTGTTCCCTTTTGAGTTAGTTCAGATGGTTTTTTTTTATAGTAGAAAAATTTCGGAAAGTAAATAAAAAAGTAAAGCAAAATTTCCTGGAATCCCTACTCCCCCAAAGATAATCCTTGGTGCCACTTTGATGGGTGATCTTTGTCCTTTTTTTTTTTTAAGGTTTTATTTATTATTTCCAGAGAGAGGGGAAGGGAAAGAGGCAGAGAGGGAGAGAGACATCAATGTACGGTTGCCTTTCACCTGCCTCCAGGTGACTTAGCTGGAGACCTGGCTTGCAACCTGGTTATGTGCCCTGGCTGGGAATTGAATCAGCAACCATTGGGTTCACAGGCTGGTACCTATCCACTGAGTCACCAGCCAGGGTGATCTTTGTTCTTTTTAATGCAGGTTCTATCTATAATAAAATAGTGTTACCTCCTCCACATACTTTGTAACTTACACTTTGTATCTAATACAAAGATTATGGTAGAAACATCCCTAGGGACATCCCAGAAGGCCACAACATAAATGCAAGACTTCTTCCTGCAGCCTTCCTGTAACTCAGTGGAAAGTCTTTTGGAATGTTTTATTTTATTTTATTTTTTTGGAAACAAACATGGGTATATTATAGCTGAGATACTAAATTTGCATCCAGAATTTTTTCAACAAATACAGGAGACAACAAAAACATTTCTACCCTGCGGGTGGGGATGATGGTGAGTTCTCTTCTTTGCTTTTCTCAGGGGCAGTTTGTGGAGACCCTAATATGTTGCAAACATTTCCCTTGCTGGTAACTATTCTATAACTGTTAGCTGTTGCATCTTGTTACATGCAGGCACTTTAACTTATTCTATTCACTCTTTTGTTAGTCTTCTAGTTTATTTCTGGAAGTTTTTGCTGAGATGAACACTTATAAAGATGACTTGGTGATTAAGTCTCTGAACACATCTCCGATGATTGTCTTAGGGTACATGGAGATGATGACAGTCACAAGAGCAGCTGCCACAGGTTGAATGTTTATCAACACTTTGTACCTCTGAATTTATGTAATCCGATGAAGTAGGGACAGGGAAGGAAACTGAGGCCCAGAGAGTTGTAATCTGGTCCATGGTCACATGCTGTGCTAGAACCTCCTGGGAGGACAGCTGGAATAAAGGGTCATTCTCACAGGTGGGAGCGTCACCTTCCTGTGGAATGGGTGGCACATTGACACTTGCTGCTCAGAGCCATGACATCAGGGGCTAGAGTAAATGGCTTCCTGAAGCTGCAGAAGACAAGAATTTCTTTGCTATCAATTTTAGAACCTGGAGCCCTGAGCAGGTAATAGCTGCCTGAAACAAATGAATGACCTCATTGCATTTTGTTGAGGTCTTGGCCTTCCTGTTGCGAGTGAGTTTGGATCTCACGGAGTTTGAAACCCTGGACGGATGATGTGAGTTCAGGGTGTCCCGTTGGAAGAGCAGCATGGAAAAGGATACGGGCTGGGGTGTCAGCAGGAGCTCGGACCCAAAACCATACTCTTTCCTACAGCCTTGACCCCGAATCTGCCCAGGGATGTCAGCTCCTTGGAACCTGTTGTGTCATCTGGCAGATGGATCATATAGTCACACCTCGGTGCTCATGGACTCCAGACTGCATCATACCTGGGACTCGGCACATTTTGAGGAGATGAGGAGAAAAACATATTTTCAGGGAGGAAGAGGCAAGGAAGGGGAGCAGTTTGGACAAGAACCTAGTATAAAGGAACCATGAACATGGACAACAGGTGGGGTTGACTTTGGGGGGAATGGGTAGGTGGGGAGGGGGACAGAGGGGAGCAAAAAGGGGATGGATGTAATACAACAACAATAAAATTAAAAAAAACACAAAAAACATTTTCAGCACTCGGCATTCCTTGGAACTCATTGTACTTTCTAGAATTTGTATGAAGCATGACACTGCCCTGCAAGAGAAACTTTCTTATAAGAAAAATCCCTTCAGTACGTGTGGGTTTCGGCACTCATCACGAGGCCAGAAACGAATTGATGGCGAGTACCGAGGTACCACTGCAATGGCCCGGCCTCAGTTATTTGAGTTAAATGAGGGAAGGTGTGTCTAGATTGTGGCCCTTGGTAGGCAGGCTCTTAATTGCTTGCTCCCAACTCATTTCCCCTGTTTATTAACACACCTCCAGACTTAAGGGGCTGCAATTGCCATGTGCCCCAGATTTGTGGAGACCTATTCTAAAGGTGTCCAAGCGACTTCTGCCAGCCTGGTGCTCAGGTGATGTGTTGTCGAAAGTGATCACTGCCCTGGCTGGTGTGGCTCGGTGGATTGAGTGCATGCCTGTCAACCAAAAGGTTGCTGGTTTGACTCCCAGCCAGGGCACATGCCTGGGTTGCAGGCTGTGAAAGGCAACGGATCTGTTTCTTTTATACAAGGACAATATTTCTCTTCTTCCCTTCCCCTTTCTCTTAAAATAAATACATAAAATCTTTAAATAAAAAAAAGTGATCACCAAGTCCTGCTGTGCAAAGAAAAATTGCTGGAGATGTGTAGAAGTGGATGGATGCTCTTACACAGTCACTTTGAATCCTAACTATCTCTAAGAGCATAATGCTAATTAAGTCAGATGGAGATCTTAAGAGAGATCGCATTGCCCAAACCAGCCTTTCCTGGAGAGAATAATAATCTTGCTTGCCTTTTATCCCTGTCCCTGCTGGTGAGGCCATTCCAATCCATCAAGTCCGTACTTCAGGCAGGAATTATTAAACAAGCGCTCACCACCTCTTTTCAATCTAGTACAATGTCCACCTCACTCACTCAGCTTTTTTTTTTTTTTTGGAGATTTTATTTGTAATTTTTAGAGAGAGAGGAAGGGAGAGAGACATCAATGTATGGTTGCCTTTCACCTGCCTCCAGCTACAGACCTGGCTGGAGACCTGGCTTGCAGCCTGGTTATGTGCCCTGGCCGGGGAATCGAACCAGCGCCCTTTGGGTTTACAGGCTGGCGCCTTATCCACTGAACCACCAGCCAGGGCTTCGCTCATCTCTTTTAAGTTGCCCCACTGACCCTGCTACACAGAGCGTGGCCTTGTTACCAAACGCCTGTCATCTGACTTTGCGCCCGCACCTGTTTCTTGAGCGCCTCTCATCCTGCAAACAAGCCTGCTGGAGACCTTTTTCCCCCTTGTTCTCTGACCCTGCATTCTCATTATAGTTTAGACCTGATACAAACTTAATTTCATAGCTCAGACCCAGGCATCTCAAAAATCAACAATAATCTCTTATTTGGCTTCACCGTATCTGGCTACTGGGAATCCACCCCTCTGACAGTAGGTATCAGACAGCATGAAGTCACCTTCGTTGACCGTCTCATTCTGCGCTTGTTCTTGGGACTGAGAGAGAGTTTCATGCAGTGGTTGAAGGCTCGGGTTCTGGAGCCAGATGCCTTACATGACCGTGATCGTGTTGTTAAACTCTGCACCGCAGTTTTCTCATCTATAAGATATGGTGATGATGTGATTCAGTTCTCGAGGGCTTATAGAAAGTGCATAAAACCAGCACATATTAAACATTAGTAAACATGAATGAAGAAAGGAAACGATGTTTTAGGCATGCAGTTAAGACTCAGACCCCCCCCGCCTCTCTCTGACCACAGAGTTTGATGTCTTTCGGAAGTTGCACACCAAGGCATTTAGACTTTGTGGCTCTCTGGCAGCGTGGTTGGGATGAGTGGGACAGTCTCTCTGTTTTAGACAAAGATTTCTCAATCTCAGAGCTCTTGATGTTTGGGGCCCGATACTTTGTTGTGTTGGGGGCTGCCCTGTGCACTGTGGCCTTTGCTTGCTAGATGTCAGGAGCACCCTCCACCCCTCACTGTGACAACCAAAAAATGCCTCCAGGTATTGCCAAATGTCCCCTAAGGGGAGACTACCCAGGTGGCACATGGTTGCTTTAGGCAGTGCCTGTTCTGAGGTAACAATAAAGATTTTTATTGCCTGGGCTCTGGTGGTCCTTCCGTTCCCATGAGATCGTGTTGGTAACCGACTTCCTCCTAGTGAGACGATAGGTCTAAATTAATAAGTGCATTTACAGATGTGCCAAACACCTAGATGGCTGGGTCTTTACAGAGGATTCCCATCCAACTCCCTGCGTGGTTAGCAAGCATTTGGTAGGGATGCTGTGGCCGGGTGGGCCCTGTGCTGGGGGTCTCGGCACCCAGTGGGACTCCTGGGCCACGTTTCCCCCTGTGCTGTCAGCCTGGGTGTCCACCTCCCCGAAGTGGGAATAGCTGGCAGCTTCCCCAGCCTGCCTGACCGGGAAAGGAAGCTGGTGTTAATGTGATATGTGTGATGCTAAGCTCTGCTGCAGGGGACGTGAAGCTGAGGGAAAGGCTCGGTGTTCATTAGGAGCCTCCCAGCCAACTGTGCCAAGTTCCACACAAGGGATAGACCCTGTGGAGGGAGATCCCGTTACAAAGAGATTCACTGCCAAGTTCACCCTCCCAGCAGCTCCCTGGAGTAGTAGAGAGAGAGTGGAGGCCCAGGGCAGAAACCTAGCGATAATGCCTTGAAGGACAGGGACACTGGCAGGAATGAGGCCGGAGAGGAAACCCAAGAAAACCCTTGGAAGGGTGATGGGGCCAGCGAGACGGGACACAGGAGTGGTGACTTCCTGAGGCTCCCTGTTCACACAGCTTTGCAGGAACACACCCCGTTGTGAGGCCAGGACAGGACCCCCAGCTCAGTGTGGGTCAGACCTGATCAGGACGGGCTGTTGTTGTCTGTT
This sequence comes from Noctilio leporinus, assembly GCA_004026585.1. Lineage (NCBI taxonomy): Eukaryota > Metazoa > Chordata > Mammalia > Chiroptera > Noctilionidae > Noctilio > Noctilio leporinus. The sequence continues at coordinate 141,682 of PVIW01002978.1, read as the reverse complement.
CTTCCTCCCAGTTCCAGCCAGTTACTCCGAGATGTCTGCTGTGCAGACACATGCTATGTGTGGGCTCTCCTTTCCGCCTTGCAAGGACCGAGTCCATTTGAGGGAAGAGGCACAGGGAGGTGAAGGCACCTGCCCAGAACCAGGAATGCAGTTCTTCCCTAATTTGCTTCCACTGCTTTATGATCTATCTACAGCAACATGGGGGCTTGTAAACCTGAATTTTCTCATGAGCCCAAAGGGAATAAATAGACACGTCAGAGGATCGTGATCAAGATTCATTGAGAAAACGTATGGGAAGCCCCAGCCTGGTGCCTGGCATCCACAAAGTGCTTCCTGGATGCCAGCTGCTGTCAGTGTTATTGTTTCAACCATCAGCGGTACATCAGCAGTGCCATGGGGCTCGTGCTGGCATGAGCCAGCCAGGAATAGAACTCCATGATCTCATCCCCCAGCCTACCTCAGGCCCTGTTCAGTAAATGTGGGGGTGCAGCTGCCTGGGGTAGGGTGAGGGGGGATGTCACCTGGGGAGGACAAAGTCTGAGGTTCAGGATACAAGGCAAAATCCTCCCTCAGGGATAGAATGTGTGAACCCACGGCCTGCACCTTGGGAGTTAATCATTGCTAGGAAGGAGGCAAAAGGGCTCATTTCCTCCAAGAATGGCAGTGTGAGAACCGAGGGCTCTTGGGTGAGAGGAGACCCTCGGGTTCCAGTTTGTGTCCATCTTCACGTGATGGGTTAAGGCAGCCCAGGTCCTACAGAGAAAGGGTCCTCAGGCCACTTGGGATGGCCTAGCTAGGGGGACAGCATGCTGGGATTAATTAGTGATGTCTGCCTGGGACACAGGAAAGGCGAGGGGTGACATGGGTGCTGTTCATTTGCTCTTTGGGGTTTCAGCTGATGGCATGGAGGCCTGTGACCTTGCTCCCTGGAGCGCCACCCAGCAACCCATAAAACCACGGACATCTCTTTTGGAAGGGATCTTGTCCGAGTGTCCGAGTCTCTAGGTTCATTCCTGAGAAGGTGGCTTTTGCTTGACTGTGTTTGGCGGGGAGGAACTTCCTATCTGAAAAGGCAACGTGTTCTGCAAGGCATCCTGTTCTGTCTGTGCGCCCCGCTCCTAGTGAGTACTGACCCCCTTGGAGGGGGAGGGAGCCTCAGAAGCCCCTTCAGATGGGCCCTTTTCCACCGTGGCCACCCTGGGGGTGGACCTGTGGCCCACACCAGCCTCTGTGTTGCTGTCTGATCGTGATTTCCCCAAACTCCTCATGTGAGGTTAACGTGTAGCCCGAGTTGAGAACCACTGAGGTGAAATCTTTCCTTGGGAACAGGCCCAGAAAGGGCACAATTGTCCAGAGTTATGTGGAGTCAGTGGCACAAGCAGAAAGGAAACCAGGGGCAAAGTTCTTTAGGAAGGGCCAGCCCTAGGCCAGGCACTTTTACTTTCATGCTGAGATTCTTCTTGTCCCACAAAGCTGTGTTATTCCACAGCGTAAAACCCCCTGTGCGTTCATGTTGCACTTGGGTAAATCCCAGGTGGTGGCCCCGCAAGAGCCTCCACCTTGGATGAGATGGGATCACCAGGCCCCTCCCCCATGCGACTTATTCCAGTCTTGTCCCCCACTGTGCTGTCACACTGGCTGTATTGTGGTGGCCACACCACACTGGCACCACCCCTGTTCCTTGGGGGCTCTTTCTGCTGTGTTCTCCCCAGATTCTCCTGGCTCCTTCTCAAGCCCAAACCCCCTATCCCATTATCCGGCTTCCTTTCTTCGGACCTTGTCACCACCTGAAACCGTCTTATTAGTTGACTGTTTCTGGTTCCCCACTCCCTGGGGTTGTAACTGCAAGAGGTAGGGACCGTGTCCGTCTGCTTCAGTGCTCCGTCCCTCATGCTAGGACAGAGCCTGCCTCAAAAGGATGTTTGTTGGAGGCACGAGTTGAAAGAAGAACCATGACATGGAGCTTTTATTGTGCTCAAGTTACAATCGATTAGAATTCTGGTTTACTGACTCTCAGTCCATGTTAGTTCCAATTATTTCACGATGTTTTTACTTTTTGCCAACTCAGGCCTGAATGTGTGTGTGTGTGTGTGTGGTGTGTGGATGTGTTTTGGGGGTTTAGGGGGATTACAGTAATCCTTGGGGATGGGGTTTAGCTTGCTCTAGGAAAAAGAGGGCAGATTTCAAAGTCCTTTGGACTTGAGTTTGAATCCCAGCACTGCTCTTATGAGCTGTGTGATCTTGCGCAAGTACTGAACCTCTCTGAGAACCAGGTTTTCTTCTCTGCAAAATGGAATCACCATACGAATGATTAGCTGTCCCTGAATGCTTTCTATGAGCCAGGCATTGTACTAAATGCTTTTGGTGTTTTGAATCCTCCCGACCACATAATGAGGGAGAGAAAAACGAAATACAGAGAGGTTAAGCGACCGACCTGAGGTCACACAGCTAATCAACGGAGGAAATGGGGTTCAAGTTTTGGCAACTTGGTTCTAGAGTCAAGGTGTTAGGAATTCCTGAAATCGTGCCCAGTGACCTGGGCACGGGTGGTGGTGTGGAAATACTCAGTACAAGCTAGTTCCTCCTCCTCCCCCTTTGCCCTTTACTCTCACAGTGGCATTTAAGTTTTCTTGAATTTTTGTTCACAAATTGGTGACAAAAGTACCAGTTTCCTGCTGGTGGGGCTCACTTCCAAATCCAGCCTCTGTCGACAGGACCTCAGGGAGAGCAACTAGCAGGCTGAGCCCCGGTGCTGGGGCAGTGTGGGCAGATGGGTGCGTTTTCCCATTTTAAGAGCTGCCTGCCTCAGTTGTTTAGGGAGTGTCTTCTTGGTGCCAGGCACGGGGATTATGAGCAATAAAAAATTAAAACAATGATTTTCGGTCCTGTCGCCCCAGCTCATCAAGCCTTCCCTTTCCAGCCCGGTTACCTGGGCATTTTTCTTGGTTGTGATCATGTAAACTGGAGATGGGGGTTTGTGCCTGTGCTGGGCTTGTGTTGGGTGTCCCCTTGCGGAGGCATTTCTGTAAGGATTTGCCCTGTTTGGCTAAATGGAAGGAAGCGTGAACAGCCAGAGCTACATTCAAGTGGCCGCTTTATTTTGGGGTGGGCAGGACTCCGTGTTGATGTCAGACGGAGTGGGCTTCAAAATGAGTTAAAAAAATTTTTTTTTCTTAATTTTATCAGTGGTATGACAACATTAATAGAAATTTAAAAACTAGAGAAATGAAAAGTTACCCCTTGTCATGGAAGTATTATAATTTTTTTAAAAAAGATTTTATTATTTTCAGAGAGAGGGGAAGAGAGAGAGAGAGAGGGAGAGAACCAGGTTGTCTTTCACCTGCCTTCAGCCACGGACCTGGCTGGAGACCTGGCTTGCAACCTGGTTATGTGCCCTGACTGGGAATCGAACCAGCCACCTTTGGGTTCGAAAGCTGGAGCCTTATCCATTGTGCCACCAGCCAGGGCATAATTTTTTAAATTTATTTTTTTATTGTTGTTATATTACATTCATCTCATTTTCCCCCTCTGCTCTCCCCTTCCCCATAATTTTTTTAAACGAATTCATTTCCACTCTTTTCTCTCTCTTTCTCTTTTTAAACAATTTTATGTATTATTTTTAGAGAGAGGGGAAAGGAGGGAGGCAAAGAGGAAGAGAGACATCAATGTATGGTTGCCTTTCACCTGCCTCCAGCTAAGGACTTGGCTGGAGACCTGGCTTGCAACCTGGTTATGGGCCCTGGCTGGGCATCGAGCCAGTCACCTTTGGGTTCTCAGGCCTGTGCCTTATCCACTGTGCCACCAGCCAATACACCAGCCAGGGATGAAATACTGTAATTTTAAAGTAGTTATAGCTGTGATTTTTTGCATTCGGCATCTTATTAAAAAAAATTGTGATTGCAGAGCAGGGACTGTTAGCTTTAGATCCTTTAATGACAAGGGGCTAAATGAATAAAAATTCTATAACCATAATTCTTAATAGCTGTAGGATACTGCATGGAATGGATGCACTGTAATTCACTTACCCTTCTTCTTACTTAGAGATTTAAGCAGTAGCCAATTTTTCACTGTTTTAAGTAGTGCAGGAATGAATGTTTTTGCAGTTAGCTTTTTCTGCGAAGCAGAAATTATTTCTTCTGGAATAATTTCTAGGCACCTTCATAACCTTTGACTTGACTGGCCAAATGACTTTCCAAAGAGGGGACATTGCTTACATTGTCATAAGGATCATACATTGTACTCATACAGTCTCTCAAAAGAGACTGCCTGTTTTATTACGCCCACACTGGCACTGGGTGCTATCATTTTTAAAAAACAGATTTTAATTTAATATTTATATCTGCAGACATGCCAACTTGGTCGTGTGGTGGCTGTCTTACACTGCCTTTTGACTGCAAATGACTCATATAGTACCTGTTTCATGCAATCTTTAAAAAAATTCATCATTATTATTTTCTTCTGTGCAGGAAAATGTCAAGTCACTATCTGTTTTGTGCTGCAGTTTGCACTTGTCTGGTTGGTACTTAGAAGAGTACGACATGGAGCCAGAAGCCAGCTGGGCGTGGCTGTGTCTTACCTGCCTGCAGAGATAATCAGGTGTACTTACTTCCTTTTTAGAGCTGATTTTAGGGGTGCCTGCTCTCCCAGAGCTAGCTTGGAACTCAGATCATGTGATGGTTGGGTGGACATTTGCTGAATGAAATATTACTGAGCGCCTGCTAGGTATCAGACCTTCGTGATTACAGATTAGAAGTGCTAGCACAGAGGGGTGGGAAAGTTGAGTTCAGATCCCACCTTTGCCCCTTGTGTTATGACCTTGATCTGGTTCTTTCTCTCTTCTTCCTACCCTCTCCTCCACCACCTGCCTTTGTTTCCCCACTTGTGAATCAGTCTGACAGTACCTTCGGAGGTCAGAATATAAAGCAAATACTGTGCTAAGAAGGATTTATCACACAGGAAGTTCTGGAGGTCCTGCTGTTGGTATTGACACAACAGTGGCCGGAGGTGTGGGGTTAGAAGAGGAGGGAAACAGGCCAGTCCAGGTATCCTTCCTTTAGGAGGTTTCAGTTTTGCTGCAGTGATAAGGTGAGTCGGCTGGAGACTTTCAAGTCACAGAAGTGCAGCCTGCAGAGCACTAGCCAGGAGCTGAGATGGCGAAGTCAGGCCAAAGCAGTACCCTTGGTGTTGTTGGGGGTGAATGTTGGGAGCCCACACCCCTAGTGGGGAAGACTAGTCCATGTGTCCATGTCTGATTGGCTGGGGGCTTGAAGGTCTCGAATGTGTTTGCAGGATTTAGACTCTGTCTTGTAGAGAAGGAGGCATTATGGGAGAGTTTTATTTTGACATTGTAACATTCATCATTTTATACTTTTGTTATATTTTTCAATGGCCGCTTAAAAAAGTAACGGCTTTATTGAGATATGCACAGACCATGCAATTCACCCTTTGAAAGTGTACAAATTCAGTTTTTTTTTTTTTTTTAATATTCAAAATTGTAGTTCCGGAATATTTTTCATTACCCGCCAAAGAAACCTCACACTCACTAGCGGTCATTCCCTATTCTCTCCTCCTCCCAGCTCTTGGCAGCCACCAATTTGCTTTCTGTTTCGAAGAATTTGCCTGTTCTATGTATTTCATATGTGTGGAGCCATACGAAATTTGTGCTTTGCTCTCTGGCTTATTTCACTTGGCATAATGTTTTCAAGGCCTAGCTTTATTGGAGCGGAGTGTATAGCAACACTCCATTCTTTGTAATGGCCAGTAATATTCCACCGGAGGGATGGAGCATGTTCTATTTTTCCCTTTATGATTTGATAGACTACGGGTTAATTCCACTTTTTGGGTATTAGTGAATAACGCTTCTGTGAACATGGGTGTGCAGGTTTTTTTGTGGATATAGGTTCTGAACATGGTGGGACTTGGAACCAGTGGGAGGTGTGTGGAGCCTCTGAGAGGGTGAGCTGTGCTGAGACCTGTGTGTGTGTGTCCTTTGCAGGCCAGTCCAGGTCCAGTTTTTATGGGCTCCAATTCTCTTAAATGAGTCTGGGAGGCAGGGTCTGTTATTACTCTGCTTTTCTAGGTGAGGGTATTAAGATCCAATGAGATGAAGTCAGCTTCACAGCTAGGAAATGGTGCCTCCTGATCAGCGCTGTAGCTCTGAGCTGGCCAGCATGGCTTCTGCCCCAGGTGGGCCAGGTGGTTGCTTTGTGGTGGCCTTGCTGGGAGGGGCCTGGAGGCTGAGCCGTGTCCAAGGGCAGTGTTGTAGGGTGGCAGTGAGCTGCACAGAGTGGGGTGCATGTGTGTACAGATGTGGGTGGGGTATGGGGTGAGGGGAGGTGCTCAGAGGCATAACTTGGTGGGTAAATGTGCCCTAGAAAGGACACTGACTTGGAATTGTGGGAGTAGGTTGGGTTCTTGGCATGACCCTTGTGACCTTGGACTGATCTTATCCCCTTTGAGTTTCACCTTTCCCACTGGAGCTTGGGGCTCTTCTCCCCCTCTCCTTCCCCCTCCAGGCTGTGAATGGTGGTGAGGGAAGGGAGAAAGGAGGCATGAAGAGCAGAAAGAGTGGAGGGACCAGACCCTCTCCATGGTGGGGAGCTGATGAGCTGATGATGCAGGCAGGGGCCATGCGGAGGCAGGCAGGTGGGGGGTGGGTGGCCAGCGGACTGGGGAGGACATCCTGTCCTTTTGGGGGAGTTCTGAACACTGTGAAAGCTCCTACCCAGAGGCTAATGAGCTGGTTATAATCCAGAGACTATTGATTTTTCCTAGTATTTGAATTTGAGCCTTTGTTTCTGGGCAGAATCTGGCGTTATGCTCCCAGCAGCCTTCCGCAGCAAGGCCCTCCGTGCATGCCACCCCCCTGCGTCCACTGTGGCCAGGCATCACCCTGAAACCGAGGAGGCCTTCCTGGGTCCTAGAGGTCACTCTCGGGCCTCTCCTATCTGGGCCTGCCTTTGTTCCAGTGTCAGGGCTGACTGTCCCCTTTATCACTGACATGCAGCTTGCCTGGGTTTTGTGAAAAGCTTGTCACTGCCAGTGGGAAAATAAAGACAGAAAGATCCCCGTTGGAGATGGCATCGCATGACTTGCTCTTGTTCTGACTCCAGTATTTTGCTGGGTTGTTATGAATCAGTCACTTAATTCTTTTTTAAAGGGTGACAAGCACATTTGTTTTCATAGCAGGAGCGAGGCTATGGAATGCAAGCTAGATCATTGGTTTCTTAGATTAAGTAAGTCAGAATCCTGCCTCTGCCCCCATGAGAGGACCGTCTCCTTTGTCCTTCCTCTGTCTGTTTCTGCTCTCTCACCTCCAGGCAGCAGGTGATGGTCGGGAACTGTACCTGTCAATTTGTGTCACCAAGTACAGTCACTGTTCATTTATAAAACTGGTCAGGTCCAACGGTCTCATTAAAAAAAGGAAGGAATCTCAAGGATCGCCGCATCCGAAGCGTTCACTTTGCATGTGTTAAAACGGAGGCCCAGAGAAGGGAAGCAACTTACCCAAGATCACACAGCTTAGTCACAGCGTGAGCCCCACTTCCTGGTCCTTATACTCAAGTTCCACTAGCGAGCACATGGGGTGCCCTGGGAACATATTTGCCTATCTTTGTTTCTGATGGATACTGAGGTGGTTTACTGGGGCTTGAATTCCGACGTGTGCCTGGGGATCTTCGGGGTGGGGGATGTCCCTTCTTTCTGGGGAAGAGTTAAAGGTGTCTGCTGGATTCTGGCATCTCTGCTGTTTTTGGCCATCTGAGGGAGAGCGACCATGCCTGGAGCTTGGAGGAGGTGCTGGCTGCCAGATGGCTCCCACCTGCTACCCCCATTCCTTGCATTTATAGTCAACCGAGAAACTGACCCAGTAAAGAAAGGAACTTACGGTTGTCAGAACTGGGAGGCTGAGTTTGGAAGCTGGGCTGGGGATAAAAGGGTAGGGTTCCTCCTATAATAAAACTTGCTGATACAACATTGAAAGTCATTGTCTTACTCATTCTCATCCAAGATAAGTCACACAATGGGTGGTAGCAGGGGTGCAGAGTTTCCCCTCACCCCGTGAGAACACGGCGGCAGCGAGATGAACTTTGTGTGGGCTGGTCGGTTAAAAGAAAAACAAGAAGCCATGGGCTGCAAGCAACCTACATGTTAAGCAGTGGGGGGTTGCTGAAACCATGGACTACGCAGTCCTTACAGATGCTTTGGAAGAAGGCTGAATGATACAGGAAAATGTTCGTGATGGAAGACATTTAAAGATGTGGTTGCAACATGACAGGAGGTGTAAACTCAGCTGGGTAGAATAATCAACCAGACTTCAGACATGTGTTTCCTGTGGCTCCGCGAACGCTCCGGACTGTGGTGTCGGAAAGCAAGTAGGCGTACATGGGCTGTGACAGCCTGAGCTCAGCCGCAGTGGTGCCACGTGCCCTTCGGGCGAGTCACTGGGCTTTGGCAAGCTCAGGCTTTCCCTCTGTGCCGTGGAACAGCCCTTGAGCTCTGGGTTGCTGTGAGGATTAAATGAGACGTTGGGGCCTTCGGGTACCTCCAGCCTTGACCTCCCTGGTGGAGTTACGGCATGGTGGCTCCATGGTCAGACCCACCCACGTTGTCTGCTGCTCCAAGCCTGTCACTGCCCCTCAGTGCCTCTGGTTCTGGACACGCTGTGTGTGCTCGCTGCACCACTCTGGCTCACCTGTTCCTGCCACCAGGCCCTTGCATGTGCTGCAGTAGCTCTTGTTTATTTTATTTATTTTTGCTCTCCCTAAACAGGGACCTCATGAAGCAGGACCTGGGACGTAGTAGGTGCTCAGTAAATATTTGTCGAAGGTACTGAAGGGGTGGAACTTGAGCTGGGCCTTGAAATCAAAAGTGGGGGTTGGTGAGCAGGGTGGGAGCATCGTTCCAGGGGGCGGGCAGGGGGACCAGGCACACCGGGCACTGCAGAGAGGGACGGAGGTGTTCTCAGCGTTCATTGTTCCATGGGAGTCACATACATTGTAAGATACTTGATCTGTAAGGTATGATCCGTATTGTGGCTTTTTGTGACTTTGAGCCATGTACGCGTCTTCCTGAGAGAGACCTCTCCTGACCAGGCCTGTGTGGTGACGCCGGCATGAGATGAGGGCTGGGTGTGGGCCTTACCACCTACTAGATTGGCCATCTGGAGTGGGGTGAGTTTAGGAAAGGAAAGTAATGCTTACCAGAGTGTTCCAAAGTGCTGCTTTTATGCAGAGTATTTTCCCTTAGTTCTCCAACAGGGGTGCAGCAGGGATGGCAGGGGCCACATACAAATGGTGTTAGTGAGACAGTAGGGGACACTGAGACCCCAGCAGACTGCAAGAACATACCCTGGATGAAGGGATGCCCCTCCCCCATTACTTAACCCCTCCCCCCAGTTTTATTGAGAAATTATTGGCATATAGCACTAAAAATGGAGAGCATGATGGTTTAGTTTAGATATATTTACATCTATTGTGAAGTGATGACTGCAGTAGGTCAGCTAAAATATACATAATGTAAATTTACCACTTGAACCATTTTTCTTTTTAAGATTTTATTTTTTCATTATTTTTAGAAAGAGGGGAAGGGAGAGAGGCAGAGAGGAAGAGAGGCATCAATGTATGGTTGCATTTCACCTGCCTCCAGCCACAGACCTGACTGGAGACCTGGTTTGCAACCTGGTTCTGTGCCCTGACTAGGGAATCGAACCTGTGACCTTTGGGTTCGCAGGCTGGCACCTTATCCACTGTGCTACCAGCCAGGACTATTAAATATATTTTATGTATTATTTTTAGGGAGAAGGAAAGGGAGAGAGGTAGAGAGCCATCGACACATGGTTGCCTTTCACCTGCCTCCAGCTTTGGAGCTGGCTGAGGATCTGGCTTGCAACCTGGTTATATGCCCCAACTGAGAATCAAACCAGTAAGTTTTAACCATTTTTAGAGTGTGTAATTTACCAGTCTCCTCACTATCTGTTCAGGCACCATTTTTGGCACTTGAGAAATTTAAACCCATTTAATCCTCACTGCAGCCCGATGTGGTATCTCTGATTTTTGATGCTCATTGCAGATGGTGAGATGCAGGGGTTAAGTGACCTGCCCACCAGCCACACAACTGGTTGCGTTGGAGCTGGGATTCGAACCCTAGGGAACCTGGTGTTGTCAGTTGTTCAGATTCTTTCCCTAAGGAAAGTTAGACACAAAGAGTTTTTAATATTAAATCTCCTTCTTTGAAAAAATACCGATCGAGTGCATGAGATTGGATTTATGGCAGGCCCGTCCCCGTGGGTCTCTCACAGAGCCCCATGCCAGAGCAAACAGTGGCCTTGAACCATTGCCCAGCCTCCGCCCATAGGCTGCAGGCACTGAAGCAGGTCACACAACAGAAAATGAGAGAAAAAGAAAAGGAAAAAAACACAACCAATTGAATTAACCAAACAAAATACTGTTTAACCGAACAGAACGCTGTTGTGGCCACATGACCCCCATCTTCACTGCGGGCCAGACAGAGCTGTCACAGGAACTCTGCCTGGGTCCAGGATTCAGTGGCGAATAGCAGCACTGGGGTTTGTAATAATGGTAATGATAGCTCATGTGTCTACTGAGACCTTCCTGTGAGGTAAGCCTGTTTTGAGCACTTTCATTCTCGTGAGAGCCCTTGCTCAAGGTCAGGATATGGTTATGATGTTTGTTAGCCCTCTTTTGCAGATGAAGACACAGAGGCCCAGAGAGGTCAGCTACCTTGTCTGAGGTTGCACAGCTGGGAGGGGTGGAGTTGGGATTAGAACTCAGGCAGTTGGGTTCCAGAGTGGGGTTCGGTCCACTATACGTACTGCCTTTGTTTGGGACTAATTATGAAGAATCACAGGGAAGGGTAAGTGACAAACATCGGTGACCTGTGCCAGGTACTTTCTCTCACTTTATGTCATTTAACTTAACACCAACGCAGAGGCAGTGGGGTTTCTTACCTTAACGGATGTGGATACCGAGACTCAGGGGTCTAGTGAACCGCCAAGATCACATGGGTAGGACTGGAACTTGGGTTTGAAGGACAGCATAACCCACGATAATTACCCCATGAGAAGGTGACACTCATTGGTTTGAATTAAAAAAAAAAATCTGCTGCACTGGCTGGTGTGGCTCAGTGGATTGAGTGCCTGCCTGCAAACCACAGGGTTGCTGGTTTGATTCCCAGTCAGGGCACATGCCTGGGTTGCGGGCCAGGTTCCCGGCAGCGGGGCATGGAAGAGGAAACAACACATTGATGTTAAAACAGAAATACCTGCTTAAGGAGAGAGCACAGTGAAGTGCTGTAAGGAAGAGTTAGGGCAGCTCTGTCGAAGCGACCGGAATATAGCCGTTCCCTTCGTGTGTGTTGAGGGGGCCCTTAGTGGGTCACATGAGACCAGGTCCAAAGCTCCTTGGGCTGGAGTGAGGAGTGTTGAAGTGGGCATTCCTGGGGCAAGGACCCTGCTAGCCATTGTCCCAGGTTTTCTCCCCTTCCTTTTTTTGTGACTGCATTGCCAGTGACAGCCTTGCTGAGATCAGCGTGTTTTGATCCACACCCTGTAAGTGGTGCTAATTGAATTAATCGCAGCCCAAGGTGGTGTTTTCAAGGTTGGCGTCTAGGCGGCTTTGTCTGCAGGTCTCACCCACCAAGATGCTGACTGCCTCTCCTATTTACTCAATACAGTTTCCCACGAGGACCTACTCTGTGCCAAGCTCTCCCCGCTGGGTGCCCGGTGCGTAAAAATGGAATGCAGTGTTCCTGTGGTCAGTGACCTCATGATCTCGTGGGGCCAGAGGGGTCAACTGCCCTGCGATGCAACCTTTAGAGGATGGTTTGGGTGGCAAGCAGGACAGGGGCAGATGGGGGGGTGGGGTGGGGTGGGGATGCATCCGGAAGGGTCGCAGGGGAAGAGCCTCCAGAGTGAGCCCCTTGAGTGAGTGAGTGCTCAGGGGTCTCACCCATCTTCCTAACCCCAGCACCTTGCTCAAGGCCTGTACACAGAGGCTGCTGAGAATGCATGTCAAGGTTGCATTCAAGACGTCCAGCCCCTTGAGGCAGAATAAGTGATAGGTGATGTTAAACTCTACTTGGGCGCATGTTTGCCTACAGGCCACTTTAATTTCTTTCAAACACAAGGATTAGGCCTCCTGTACTGAATCTGGGCTAGCTGCGGATGGCGGGCCTGTGGCCCTACAGCCCAGTGGCATACAGGGGTCTGAGGTCAAGGCCAGCATTCTAGGCAGGAGCCCGATCCTGCTGGTACTTGGTACTCAGCACTCAGTAGGCGCTGGGGACTTGGCAGCTGTTTCACAAGTGAGTGAATGGGCACCAAGACCTGTGGGAGAAGCGGGGAGCAGTGGCTGGGAGCAGCAGTCCAGTGCCGGAAGTGCTCAGTAAATACTCCTTAATCATTTCCTGGCAGGCCCTGCAGGGTGACAGGAGAGCCCTGGTTGCGGTGGGGGAGGGGGTGCTAGTCCTTTGGGTGGCCTGACCTCCTGCCTTCTGGCTCTCTGGGAGCCAGGGTGGTGGCACCAGCCTATGGAGGCGTCACTGGGTAAACAAGCAGCGAACACAGGGAGGGGAACCTGTTGCCAGGCAGCCGCTGGGCCTAGTGAGCTAAACAGAAGCATGTGATGCACCCTGTGGGCAGCCCCCAGGAATTCTGGGAGCTGGGAGACTGACAAGACACGTGCCCAGAACACCCCCCTCAATTCAAAGAAAGTGCTGCCCACCCAAGGGGGGTGGTGAGACTCCATCTCCGCCTCAGGCTCTGGGATCTTTGCTTTGACTTGGGGGTTTTTCTGCAGGCAGGTGACCCTGAGCCAGGAACCTGGGAGTGGGTGAGCTGAGCAAGCGGGTTCTGGAATGTTCAGGGCAGCCAGGGTGGCCAGGTGCCCAGACAGAAGGGGCTGCTTGGGTCTGAAGGATCCATTTGATTTTTATAAAATGGAGTGCCATCCAAGGTTAACAGGTGGTAGTTAGGGAGATGGGGCTGGCTTGGCAAATGGGGATGCTCTTTTGTGCCTGGGCTCTTTTGAGACCAGCTCTCGTCCCTTCTCTTCTTAGGCTTAGTTATATTCCCCTACATCCCTGAGGACACCTGGGGACCTGTCTTCTATTCTGTGTATGGGGAGCAAAGGGGTATTGTGGTCAAGAAGGCTTGGAGAACTCCAGGCTAACCCAAATCAGCCGTCTCTTGCAGGACTTTTAAAAACCTCCAGCATGCTAATGACTCTTTAAGAGGGAGGGGGTATAAAAACCCTTATTTCTCCCAGAGTGTTGTTTTACCTCATATCCATCTGTTTTCCTTTCTAGAACTATCTCATGAGACTACTTTCAGGAACCTGATGCAGGAACTTCATTCTTTCAACAAGTTTATCGAATATCTAGTATGTACCAGTGAATCTTCTAGATGCTTGGGATATATTCAGTAGCCAATGCAGACCAAGAGGAACTTGCGCTCTTGCAGAAACGATGAATTGATCTTTGTGGAGCGCGCCTACTGGGTGCCAGGCACTCGGGTTACCACGTGCTATCCGTTTAACCCTCAAAACAGCCTGGTCAGGTATAGATGGACCATTTTACAGAGTAGCTAACTGAGGCTCGAAGAGGTGAAGTGACTTGCCCACTCTGGCTGAGTTGTCCTTTTTGCGATTATGCCTTTGAATTGCCCGGAAAAACTGGGGGCAGAAGGAACGCCTGTAAGAGACCGTGGGGACTGAGGTGGGAGGTCGCTGGCTTTGTGTCCCTTTGTGAAGGTCCGATGGGGACTTTTTCTGAGGCTCTGAATCCTGAGGGAAGGATGTGCTTCTTCAGAACAGCCGGCTCGTTTTTGTATTCCAGGCACTGACAACCTCCTGGCTTCTCTTTGGCTGTAGTGACTGAGCACCTGAGAGCTAGATTTGTGGCTCACTTGACATAGGCAGAGGCCATAAGGTGCCTGCACTTCCACGTGTGATCTTACCCTTAGGCTTTCTTATTTCCTCGCACTTATTTCCTCTTGGCCTGATGGCCCTGTTTATTTTATGCTTTTGTGTTGTTGGTATTACTTTAAGTCACTGTAAATACTTGGGGGACCAAATGTTAAGGTGAGTGATAGGATGACTTGTGTGAGGTCCCCGGCCCGTCCGTGGGGAGGATGCCCCAGGAGCCAGGTCTGGTTGCTTTCCCACCCACTGTTCTGTGGGCTCCACAGGAAGCTGGCTGGCATGGCTGCATTGAAGGTCTTGAGTGGCTTGAGCGGACCTGAATGACACACATGGCTGGCCACAGGGGTATGAAGTGGTAGAGCCACTTTTGAACCCAGGCAACTGGCCCTACAGCTGAGCTTGTGTTCACTATTTGAGGAAAGGCAGAAGCCTGGGACCTTTTTGGAGGGTGGCCTCTGCACCCATCAGGGTGGTAGGCGCAGTAAGGACCCTATCGGGCAAGGATCGGTCCCTGGAGGACTCAGCTGGGAACAGCCTTGGGTGGCTGAGCTCCAGGTTTTTCATTTAACCCCAGATGGGACTGTTAATAATATGCCTCTTGGGGTTAAATGAAATAGGACAGGCGTGGATGCTTGTTCGTTGCTCTAGAAATGTCTGATACATAAATGACATTTTGCAAACTTGCAGAGTTAGCTGTTCCTTACTGGGAACGGGCACTTCTGTTGTTTCGAATCGTCCCTGGGCTGAGATGGCGGGATCACTCCCAGGACACGGCACTGGGCCATCTCCTGGCTGGGAGCAGCCATCTGCCCTCGAACCCCTCCGAGCAGGCCTTGGATTCCATCTGCGAGGGGGATGCCACCTGCCCCCTCACCCGTGTGCATCACGTCTGTGCTCCTTCGGCTAGGAAGCACCTTGTGAGAGTGGCTGAGTGCCTGCAGGGAGGAGGGTGGGGGGCGGCGCGGAGGGGGAGCACGGGTGTTGCCTTCCGCAGGCGGGGCTGTCAGGAAGCAGAAAGCCAGCCCCAGGACCGTCGTGGTCGGCTCCTGCCAGTTTCGCAGTTTTTAAAGTACTTGGCAAACCGTGGAGCACTTTCGAAATGTAAGTTAGTTCCTGCACCCACCTGGAACAAAAACCTGTGCCTGTGATTTATTTCTGATTTGAAAAGTGTACGCTTCTTCGTGTGAAACTTGGGAAGAAGAGGCAATCCCGAGGTTGAAAAGCAAAATCATCTCCAACCCTACTGTGTAGCTGTATCGTTTAGTAGTTCAGTGTATGTTCTGGTGGTTTTCACTCTCTACATGCGAATGCATCCTAACTTGTCAGGCTGGAAACCGTTCAACGCTTACTTCTTTTCTTTGTTCAACCCCTTTGTTGAGAATTCACGTTTGCAAATACCTATCATTAGTGCCAGTTGCAAGTAACCAGCTTCAGGATGTCGCTGAGGTTGGGGGCTCCTGACAGTGTGGCGGTGGGAACTGGGCACAATCTTAAAAGTGAAATCCCTGGGATGAGGGTGGGGCTCCCCGCTGGGAGGTGTGAAAGCGTCTTCTCTTTTCATTGGTTGGATCGTTTTCTGACCAGGTGCAAGTAATAATAATACTTTACAATTATGTAAAAAGAGGCTAATTAAGAATATAAATAGAATCCCTTTGGAGACGTGGAAACAGACTCAGGAGAAACAGGTTAAGTGAGAAGGAGACCCTTTGTCAGCATCAGGGAAGGGGAGGGGCAGGGGTGCTGGCCAGCAAATCCCTCATTGGGAAGGGGGGCAGGTTGGACTTGTTGAGCTTTGGATTTGGTTAAGTGACAGCCTTTCATTTCTGGCTTTGTTTTCTCCCAGGTACAAATTGACCACAGTCTTCATTCGTGCAAATAGCAGTAGGCAGCTGTAGAGGGTGGGGGTTAGATGCTTGGGAGGATAAACCAGGGGCCTACCTTCCCCTTTCACCAAGCTTCCCTGGGTGTGTGTGTGTGTGGGGGGGAGGTGGGGAGGCCTCTTCCACTGGGGCCTGTGGAAAGGCTGGGGTCCATGGGAAGTGTCCTTCCCACTGCTCCTTGGAGTTTAAATGGTCACCTTCCAATCTCCAGGTTCTTTTCCTGCCTTTGGGACAACCTCTGCTTAGGAATGGGCAGGGAAGGCGGCACTTGGCCTTAGGAGAGCAGCTGAGAAGGACTGAGTGGAAAGGAACCCTCCTTCCCGTCCCCTCTCTGCCACCTGACCCCAGCGGGCAGCTGCACCCTAATAAGCCAGTCCTGACCTGAGACCTCTCATTTCACTTCCCCTCTGGATTCCCCGGGGCCTGCAAAACCCAACCCAGCCCAACCCCACCCTCCTCCTTTCTCTGAGCCCGAGAGGAGCAAATTGTGTTGAGTGGACTGACAAGGCTTCAGGAAGGGCCCTACTCCTTGTGCTGACTATTCAGCAAACTCATTTGCCCAAGTCGAGAAAGTAAAATAACGCTGCCCCAGGTTAAGGCGGGACAAACGTGATGGACGTTTGCCAGGGTGCCCACAGCGTGCCACCTCTTCCAAGGCATAGCAGTCCCCCACCTCTGCCCGTGGTGTTCAGTGCTGTCAGCTTTTCCTTCCTAATTATGTATCTGAATAAATTATCTGAGAAACATTGAATTGCTTTGGAAAATCAGCATCCGATCAGGCCCTGTCGTGCAGCTTATCACTGAGAGATGAATGCAGTTCTTGAGAATTTGTAGCGTGTGCGTACATAGCGGTAGACCTGGATGGCAGTGATGTGTGCAGCTGGTGACAGAAGAGGAACTGTAGATTTTGCAGGAAAGAATGTGTTTTGGTACCCCGTTCTATTTGCTTGGCATCATGTGTTGTTTTAAAAAGGGATATTTTTGTTAAGGGAAAGGGAACTGTGTATCTGAGATAAGAAGTAGAGTACGGCGGAATAAATAGTTGGGTTTTATGATGCGGGCATCAGGATGGCACGAACCCAAAATCGCCCTGTTTCTGTCCCGTTCCAACACTTCTATGAAAACTAGAAAATACAAAGTGCAGGCAGATCCTGAGATCCTGGTGAGATTATGGTTTATGATGGCGTTCTTTTGTTTTACAGAGCTGAGCCTGGTGA
The DNA here is from genome assembly GCA_004026585.1 of Noctilio leporinus. Lineage (NCBI taxonomy): Eukaryota > Metazoa > Chordata > Mammalia > Chiroptera > Noctilionidae > Noctilio > Noctilio leporinus. The sequence goes on along the minus strand of PVIW01002978.1, from coordinate 124,648 downwards.
AACTTCTGGAAGTTTTAGCCAGTGGCGATCCAAAGACAATAAATACTGCTTTGTGGGAAGGTGTCCGCCCTGTGCCCTAGTTGGTGACCATGAAGCGGTAGGCGCAAGTCAGAACCACTATTCCAGGGTGGAAGTGGGTGGATTTGAGTCAGTCAGCTCTGCCTGTGGTATGGAATACCCTGGTTTTGGTGGTGATGGAGGAGGGCGTGGGTGCTGAAAGTGGGGGTGCTCTTTGTTGCTTGCTGCTGGGGGGATGTCACTTGTCTTTCCCAATCCCCTTGTTTGGGGCGGTCCCCTTTCCTTCTTAGACGTTTAGAGTTCCTTGGGTTCTGAGTATCTTGCGCACTTCTGCTCCTGTTAAGCTCCTATTTGGAGGTCCTGCCAGTGAGCGGAGAGCAGCCAGGGTGCAGTGAGCGCTCAGTGAACGCAGCCATCAGTGCCCTGGGCCTGAGGCGGGCTAGAAGCTGAGGAGGCAGAGGGTTCGAAACAGGTGGGAACTTCTGGAGGTACCACTGACTGAGTGGGGTCTCAGTGCTGGACGTCCCTATTTCTCTTCTTGCCCCTCCCTGGTGTGAACCTGCCAATGAGCAACCAATAGGTTGTGGCAAGTGAATGAAAGAGTGAAGAAGCCAGGGAGTTGGACAGTTTACCTTGGGATTTATTTTGATTGGGATACCCTGTGAGAGTTGGGGAGAAATGTCCCCAGATAGAGACAAAGATCCCTAAAAGGGCAGGCTGGCCACAGAATTTTTTTTTTTTTTTTAAGAAAAAAAACCTCTGTGGTAGGTGGATGGGCTGGCCACAGCTCTGCAGGGTATCAGGAGTTAGGTTTTGCCTGTGGGCCCTTCCTAATACAGTCATTGTACATAATACGAATGCCTGTTCATTCCTTCGTATCATCACCTAGAAATGAGGAACCTGGGAGTTGTAATGGGACCTGGGAGAGGGATTTGAAGGTCTGACCTCACATGGTACACTATGGGACTAACTATAGGGTTCAAGTTTAGTGGTTCGTGCTGGAGGTCACCCCAACGTAAACAGCACAGCCATTGCCTTTGCTGGACTTTAGAGCACAGGAGCCTGCAGGTAGGTAATAGACTTGCTTCCACTTCCCTCTTTTCTTTTCCATTCTAATAATCAGGAGGAATTTCCCTGATCCGAACGCCCATTCATTCCTTTGTATCATCACTTAGAGGTCAGGAGCTGTGTTGCCAAGTGGAAAATCCATTCACTGGCTGAACCTGCGGCTTTCTGAATCAATTTTTCCTGGCACATTCAACTTTACTCTTACTAAAGTGAGATTGAATGTTTCCTACCAGTTTTTCAATGGTAGGTTTATTAGATTTATGGTTTAGTTCCAGAGGGTGAGCCTGCTAATTGGTCAGAACAGAATTTTGATTATTTGTGCCCTCCTAGGCCACTTCCTTGGGTTCAAAAAAATTTTCAAAACCCAGCTCTAGCCCCCACTCCTGCCCATGTTCACACTTCTCCTAACATCTGTGTTAGTGACACCGTTAAGCTCTAAGGTTTGATGCCTTGATCCCCAACTAGACTGTTTTCTCATTGCAGATAGGAACTCTGCTCACATTTCCTTTCCATTTTGCTACCATGACCAACCCCTTCCGTTCTCTCACTTTGTCCCTAAGGTCAAAGTGGTGGAGAAAGTTTTCTTGCCTGTAGCACTGACAGCTGATGAGCTGATGCTGAACGGAGTAAGTGCCGGGGACCGTGCATCCCTCCTGTTCGGAAACATGGTGCCTGCTGCCTCACTTGCTGGCGAGTGAGCGCTGAACATTTGGTTGTAGTGTAGATGTGGATTGCTAGGTGTCACGCATGAGCTGTGCTGTTCTTTCATTCATTCCGAGTGGCATCTAAGCCAGGGTTACCTGGAGTTTTTCCAGGCCCGCCAGACCTGCCAAAGGCAGGGATCCTATCTTATTCAGCTTATTTCTGGACTCCTGCTTCGAAGGCCTGACACACAGTGGGGAAGCAGGAAGAGCTGAATTGGCAATAGAAGGGAAAGTCAAGGTATAGTATGTGTTTTCTAAGCTCATTGACTAATTCTCTTGAGGGGCCTTCTGATTTCTCTCAGCAGCACCATCTGTCAGGGCCTGAGAGCTTCAAATATGAAGGAATGAGGTGCTGGGTCTTGTGGGTGGGCTATGGGGTCTGGGTGAAGGGTTACTACCTGGGACCGAAAGGCTCAGGCATCCAGCAGGCCTCCAAGTCTAGGTTAAATGTGCTGGGGTGGCACCGACTCAGAGGCCTTTGGGGCTGTGGTAAGTGACCCTGGTAAAAGGGAAGTGGACAGTGGGGATTTCTTCTTGCCTTCGAGCTTAAAGAGATGACAGTTCAGGAACTGGAGGTTGCCTGTTCTGCTGGTCAGCTTTGTTGACGTGCCGACGTGGAGTCCCAGGAAAATCCAGATTTTTGCGATGTCTCCTAATCCTTAAACGTTGGCAACCAGCTCAGCTACAGAATCACAAAACCACGCCTGCTGACTTCTGAGAGGGAGGCGAGGCTGGCGAATGAAGCCACCAGGGGACACACACATGCCACAGGGTCAGCTTGGGTGGGTGTTAGTCACCATCCAGATGGTCACGGAAATGCACATGACACGCCGTGAGGGTGGAGCAGATGCCAAAAGCTGGCATCAAGGGGGCATGATAACAAAGGCCAAGGTCTCTGCCCACCAGAGAGCCTTCTGTTCCTTGTCCCCTTCCCTCCCCCATGGCTTCAAGGCTCCTCACTGTTCCCCATCGTACAAGTTCAGATTTTCCAGCCTGGCATGCAAGGTCTCCCATGGGCCCTTTATGCTGAATATACTGTAAACGGTGCCTCCACTTGAGCGTATGGCCTCAACTGACCATCCAGTGTTATCTCCCCTGAGCCCCGCCAGACTTCCCAGGCCAGCAGCCTCAGACCGCCGGGGCTCTGGGGACACGCCCACGGCTTCCTCTCTCTTTGGTTGTGCTTACATGGTTCCCCCTTCCTGGAATGCTCTTCTCCCCAGTTTATGGGAATCCTACTCCCCACTCCTCCTTCAAAGGCTCCGGTCATCACTCGCATTCTCCCTGAAGCTACCTGCCCTCCCCACCTTGTAAATTTGGTAGAAATTGCATCTCACTTCCCCAGTGCTTTCCCTCTGTCTTCACCACCATCCTTGGGTCACGGTTGCTCTGAGGTTTGCCTTCCAGGGTAGATGATAAGGTCCTTGTGGAAGGACTCAAGTCTAACTCACCACCCTGTCCCCTTAGTGTTTGGCTCAGGGTAATAGCCAGCAGAGGTTTTTGATTGAGTTAGATCCTTCCTGTTGGCATAGGGAGAACTGATCCCAAAGAGGAAGCTGCTCGAGATCTACAGGGAGTATCGGAGAGTATTCTAGATGGGCTAGAACAGAGAGGCTCCAGGGGTCAGGCCAGGCTGGGTGCGACTCTTCTTCAGTGTAGGGCAACATCCAGTGCTGTACCTATGGCTCCTTTGGTGTGGTGGTGAGCCCTATATGGGCCTGACTTCAATCCTGGGATTTCAGGACTGTCCTTGACACTTGCAAGACACTGGAGGCAGCAACAGAACAAAACAGACCCAAACCCAGCCTTTCCCCAGCCAGGATGCCTTCCTCCGAGGTGTGCCTTCTCCTGTTCCCTGTGAGACGTCCTTGAGGTGGCGGTGGGGGTGGGGGGAGCCTAGGGACTGTGGGCAGGTGGAGGCCCACCTTCCAGGAGAGCGAGAAGAGACTGTGTTGGGGCAAAATTCCGGTTCTGGAGTGTGGAGCATTGGCTTCTAGTGCAAGACGCGCCTCTTCCAGGGAGGTGACTTGCAGCAAAAAATAAACTCTTAACCTCTGAGCGTATTTCCTCACCTGGCTTAAGGGGTTGCTAGGGTCCTTTGGGGCCCTGACATCCCACGACTCATGGTTTTGCTGGGTCAGGTGGTCATCATTGCAGATTCATGCACCCCTTCAGCATTCCCTGCTCCCCACCGAACACAAAGTACACCTTGACCCAACACACAGGGGTTATGCTGGGGTGACTTAGAAGAACGACTTTTTATAAGACTTGAAATAGGGTGTATGACAGTGCCCACTTTGGAAGGGCCTTTGGAGGTTCCCTTGAGATGTCATAGCCAGAAGGGAAGAGGGCAAGTGAGGTCCCAGACACGGAGGCCTCCGATGAAAGGAAGGGCCACCAGGTGCGATGCACAACTTGCTCCAGATACAGGATGGGTTAGAATGTCTGGATTGTTGCTAATAATGTGGAACTGAAGCCCTCCTCTCTGCCAGAACATGGCAAGTAGCTGAGAAATGTGGCATGTAGGTGCTGCTGGCTTTCCTTCCATTCTCTTGGACGCAATGAGACATTTTCTTCATGATTGCTTCTAATGTGTTTTGCACCAGGGGTCTTCAGTTGATTGATTTCCATGAGAGCAAGTGTTGTGGTACCATTTTTCTCTTTCTCAGGCCTATCTGAGATCCTGTGATAAGGTTTGGAAATTTGCTTGGTGTGGCCCAGTTCCTACCTACCGGTGTGGTCTCTTACAGTCCAGGTCTCCCCTCAGGGCCAGCACAAGAATGTGGACTAGTGATCACCACAGTACCTAGTTCTTTAAGAACAACGAGACATCTGGGTTTTTAATGTGAAGTCTCCTGATTGTTAAAGTTAGCTTAGATTTGCTCCAACACATGGTGTGGGTGAACCAAGCTCACCTGGGACCCTGATTCAGCCTGATTCAGAAACTGTCCCACCAGTTTCTGGCCTTGTTGGGTTAAATCCATAGCGGAGAGGGAAGTTAAAACTAAGCTTAGTGGAAAATGGAAGGTAGTTTGGGAGTCAAGCTAAAGTAAGAAAGATGATTTTGAGTGATGAGTGTACGATCTCATGTCACGTGGTAGTGCTCTATGACAGAGGCCCGTCCCTGAGTGGGACAGCGTGCCTGAGCACAGCATTGGTGCTGGGCCTGCTGTGGGCCCCCTGTGGGCGCGGCAGGGAGCGCTGTGGGCACAGGCCTGCCTCGCTTGGCATCCCTACCCATGCCCTTAGCATGTGGGCTGGTCTTCCTGGGTCAGGAGAGCCTCACGCTGTGTGCATTGCTTAGCCCTCGTGACCTCATGCGTATTGGTCCAATTACTTCTTCCTTTTATGAGCCATGAAACGTAACTACATTATTATTTTTTTTAAAGGAAAAAGTGATCAAATAATGCATGTACCGAGTTGTATAAAATTCAGATTATATAGAAAGATATAAAGAGGGAATGTTATTCTTGGCTGTTTCCTCTCTTCCCCTCCCAATTACAATATTTTAACAAGAAGAATTCCTGACTACTTCATGTGACCGCAGAAAAGTCCTCTCACCTCCCTAAGCCCAAGTTTTCTTTTATGTTATATGATGTCACTAAAACTCCAGCTCATATTAATTTATCTTTTTTTGTTGTTGTTAGTATGGATTGAGTGAGATGATACAAGAAGGGGTGCTCATAAAACGTTTTTTTTTTTTGTTGTTGTTTGTTTGTTTTCTTTTTGCATGTTCAGGATTTCTTTGGCAGCCCCCTTAGCAATTATTTCATGGTTTGTGTTTGATAAATATACATGTTTAGCTGCATATGAGAAAGGATAAGAATATTAACAGCACTGTTTTCTTTTTGAAGTTTTGTTCTGCCCTTTTCCCTCCCATGTGGAAGCTTCTAATTGCTTTTTGCACCTTCACATCCCTCTGACTCACAAGGACCTCTGAGGAGTGCCTCCCAGTCCGACAGGAGAACATTTTTCTCTTAATTAGAAAAGGACATGGAATCTTGATTGTATGTTCTTTGGAGCCAGTGATGGAGATGATAGTATAAAAAGTTCTGAACATTCAAATGTAAAACAAATTAACTTGTAGGAATGTTTGATTTTTATCTGGACAGATGGTTTGCTTTCTGGGGAGTTGGCTGGGAATAAGAGATAGGAACAGGGTTCTGTGAGGGTTTTATTTTTGCTTTGGGTTTATGTTAGTTGTGATTAGCCTTAGCTGTATCTCTCTTTCTCTCTCTCTCTCACACACACACAGCTTCAGATTAATGGTAATTCAATAGAGGTTTAAGTGATGTAAAGTTTTACTTTACATTGACATAAAAATGATTTAGAGGTGGCAGTTCAGGGCTCTTTGGGCCCCAGGGTATCATGTGGCATGTAGGTTTTTGTCTTCCTGCACATGGCTTCCCCGTCTAGGTCACCTTTCAGTCTAGGGTGTCTCTGGAGCACCAGCTCTCTGGGCAGAAGGAAGAAAGGCAATGCCAAAAATGAGGCACTTCTGTACTGAATCAGTTCTCTTTAGGCTCTTCCCTGAAAGTTCCAGGGAACACTTCTACTTCTATCTCCTGGGTCCTACTTTAGTCACAAGCACACACCTAGCTGCAAGGGAGGCTGGGAAATGTAGCCTTAGTGCTGGGTGCAACATGTAAAATTAAAACCAAGGGTCTTGTCCTCAAGAGGAAGAGGAGCCTGGATGTTACATAGGTGGACAACATGCAGTGTTTTAAAGGACTTTAATAGGCTGTAGACATTTGTAAACTTACCTCCTTCCTATTCCTTTGCTCAGCTCTAACCAAGGAACCACCTAATTCTTCTGCACATTGACCATTGTCTGTTAGAGTCTTGTGTACAAAGTTTTAAACCGGTATCTCTTTTTATAAATGATGGAATAAGATGCAGGAAGCCCGTACAAGTGGGGGTGTTGAAAGTAAACTAACAAAGCAGCAGAAGGTAAATTATGTTGAGTTGTGCCGTGGTGTCAGAAGACCTGGGTCAGCTCCGGTCCTCCTCTGGGAACCAGTTAAGGCTCTTGCCTCTCTGAGCTTTCCACAGCCCTGAGACGGGGAGAGGAACACCACCTTACCAAGCTGCCTCTAGTGGACTCGAAAGCATGATGCAGTCAATTAATATCCTGCTTGGTATGAAAAGTGCCACGGGGTCAAGGAAGTCCGGCCTGAGTCTGGCTCAACATGCTGGTGGGGTGGGCCTGACTTGACTCTGCTCCTGACACTTGTATGTACACAGTTAGCCTGGAGGGAAGGTAGGATTGGAAACACTCATCTGATCCTTCCTGTCGGTGTCCTGGCACCTCTCATAGCATGGTTCCCCTGCCACAGGAGTATGGTTCCAGGGACTGAAGGTGCGTAGTTTTTATACAGCGCGGCTTCTGAGTGCCAGCTGCTAACACGTTACTTCACCTGCTCCAGTGCTGGAGCTCAAGGGCACGGTGCCTACACTGGCACATTTTCAGGGTTATTATGCCCAGTCCTGCCCCCTCTCCCTGTTGATGTTCGAACCTAGCCCCATGTTAGAGGCAGTGTCCCTGTGACTGTATCACAAGTTGTCATGAGGATGAATGTTCAGCCAGGTGCCCGGCGCTTGCTCAGGGCTCAGTAAGTGACCGCTGGTGCCGCTGTTGCGTCCAACGGGCCATTTCAGGCTGGGTGGTGGTGAGTGACTCAGTTCCCTAGTATCTCTTCCTGTCGCCTGGTTCGCGCGTGTGTGTGTGTGAAATCCTCATCCCTCAGTGCTGGACTTTCATGTCCCGTCAGCTTCAAAACATGGATTAAAAAATAGAGGGGAAGGGAGAAAAGAGAAGCTGAGAAGCCCAAGTGCTTCTTAAAAACTTTCTCTGTAGTTTGACCCCAGACGTGATTTTGTTTTTGACCCTTTCTTTGGCCTCTAATTAAGTAACCCATTAATGGATTCTTTCAGCACACACAATTTATTCAACATCTACTCTCTGCCAAACACTGTTACCTACTGGGGATATTGATGGAACCAAAAGAGACCAAGTCCCTGTCTCATGGAGCTCACATTTGGTGAGATGACAGGTAGACTTCAGGGATGTGAGAAGAAGTGAAACAGGGTAAGGGGATTCAGTGAGATGGTGGACAGGGAAAACCTCTCCAAGGGGGCAGAGCAAATGGCAGGTACAATTGCCTGAGGCAGGACTGATTGGCTTGTTTGTGGCATAGCAAGGAGGTAGCTGGGTGGGGAATGAAATGAACTGGGGATGATGGGGGAGGAGGATTTTTGACTTGTGAGCTTGAGATACTTATTAGACATCTACTTGGAGATGTTGAGCAGACTGTTGAAACAGGAGCCTGGAGCTCAGAGAAGACACTGAAGCTGGAAAGATAAATTTGAGAGGCACCAGCTGCGTGAAGTCCTGGACTAGATGAGATCACCATCGTGTTAGGTTGGGGGTGCCGGCCAGGTGGTGCACCTGTCCTGTCATGGAGGCTGTTCAAGGGATACAACCGCCTGTCTGCCTCGTTGACCTTGAATTGCATCTGGGCAGAGTGACCAAGGATCAGTCACTGGTGTGGAAATCCCTCAGGACGATGAGACAGATAGTGGTGGAGTGGTGGCTTATGGGTGAGAGCTGGCCTTGCTAGCCGTGTGGTGGGCAGGACCTCTGATGGGGGCTCTCAGGGTTGGTCTGCAGACACAGACCATCTGAGTGTACTAGCCAGGTGCGTATTCCACCACTGCTTCGCTTGCTTAAAAGACCTCTCCGAGCAATGTGGGGCATGTGAGCTTCAGGGCCTGGGGAGGACTTCTTACTCTGTACTCCAAGGTGGAGATGGCTATTCACAGTCACGGAGTGCAACCGTTCTAGTGTGGTCCGAAAGCAACATGTAAACTCGGCCCAGCTCTCCCTTTCCCTCTCCTGCTGCCCATCCTGTCCTGGTGCAGGAGGTTGGCTTGGACCTTGCCGCTGGCCATCCCCTCAAGATGACACGTGAGAAGGATGTGCTCTTTTGGGAAGAACTTGGCTGTGCAGGCAAAGACTTGAGCTAGAAAAAGAACAAATGGGCATTCATTGGGTGCTTCCCATAAACCAGGGCTTTCTTCTCTCCCCCCTTTCTTTCTTAAATGAAACCTTTAGGAAAGGAAGAGTTCCAGGCATTGCTTAAAATTTAGGCACCAATTTTCCATCATAGGATTGTTTTTCTTGGATAGCAATGAAGGGCTTAAATAACATAGTGGCTGTAAAAACTATAGCTATTAGTAGCTGTTTTTATTGTTGCATTAAAGGATGCCCCTGTTTCTCAGATCCCTATTGATTTATCTCATTTTGATTTACATAACAAATCCTTAGAATAGTATCTGGTGTGTATACCATGTGTGTGATGTGTACACTGTAGAAATGCTTTGCATATATTGACTCATCTTCATAGTAGTCCTAGGAGGAGTGAGGTACAAATTAGTTTGTCCATTTTACATATGAGGAACTAGGCGCAGATGTTAAATAAGGTCACCCAACTAGCAAGGGGTAGAGCTAGGATTTGAACTGGGGGAGCCTGGCTCCAGGGTCCAGTCTCTTCAGCATTACACTCCAAGGCCTATTGGTTTTCCTACAGATCTTCACTAAAAATAATCATGATGGTCATATCAACGTGCTGCTCTTATATGCTGTGTATTGTGTTGTGTATTTTGGATGCACGAGTGAGAATCTTCAACCCTGCACATTATTCAAAGCCCATTTTTCAGAGGACGAAATGAAGCAGTTAGGTAGCTGCTGCAAATCTGAGGCAGAGGATTCAAACCCTGGGCTGTCTGGCTTCCTAGTCCTGCTGTTTTCTCAGCTCTGTGACCATCGCAAGACTCTAATTCTCTCTTGCCTTGATGGTTCCTGGTTACCTCCTTACAGACTTACCTTGTGGTCTATGGCACTGGCTGGGCCCTAGGATGGGATGGCGACTTACGTTTCTCTGGGCCTGAATCTCAGAGGAGGCCAGCAAAATTGGAGCCTGGCGATCCAACTGTGCCCCTGCAGTGCCTTTACTCCATTTTATCAATTAAGCCTCGGGTTTCCCTAAAGAATTCCCTAACTCACAGATCTCCTTCCCCCGTGTGAAGAGGTTAGGCCGATGTATACACAGAGTGGTGCGCCAGCATCTAGTTTCTGGTTAGCATCGGGATGCACTGTCTCGAGGAAAGTGCTCAGGCCTGATGAACCTCAGGGAAGGGTGGGGACCATCTGTGCTGTCCTGTAAAGGAAATTGTGGTTTCTTTCCTCACCCCCTCTCTTTTTCTTTTTTAGTTTATGGGAAAGGGAGACTTGTGTCTCAATTGAGTCTTTGTGGCGTTGTATTACAGAGAGTCACAGAACATGTTCTATGTAAATGACTATGTGTCCTGATTAGAGCCTCAATAGGCGCCATTGTGTCATATTGCTATTATTGGCGATTGCAGGATACGAAATGATATTCTCATCAAGCTGAAGAAGTTCAGTGTGAGCAGTGAAACTCGGGGTTAATTATACCGCTCTGAATTAGAGCATAGAATTACGTTGTAGGGAGCGCGGGGCTCTTGCTTTCTCCTTTCTTCCCCTCCGTCTCTCCAGGGTGGTGGCTGGGGGCTTGATCAGAGTCTTCTTTAACTCATGTTCTAAATTTGTACTCATTGGCGTTTCACTCCGTATGAGTTACTATCCCTTTTGGTGTTGGGAAACACAGGACCAATTTATAGAACAGTCGGAGAGGGGGAGACGTGGTCAACTTAATAGTGCATTCTTCTTAGTCAGTAGCTGGGGGAAAACTGGAAGGAAGAGTGAAGTCTTAGGGAGTGCTGGACTCCAGAGAGGCCTCTTGTCTCTCCTGCCTTTGACTGTATTGGAGGCTCTGGTCCCGACTCACCTCTTTGAAGAAATGACACACTGACCTATATCTCGCCGAAGCGGATAGAAAAGTCTATCTCGGCTCTGCCCCTTCTTGGTGTTCCAGACACAACCTCCAAGGGCTTGTCTGAGGGTGGGGGCAGGTCCTCTCCGGTTTCACGCCATTGGCTTTGCAGCCTGGTTTTAATGGCAGAGTTCAGCTCTTTTTGACTCATTCCCCAATGTAAACTTCCTGCATTCCTTTTACTCATTTCTGTTGTCTATAAATTTTATATCCACTCGCATTGGGTCTGAAGCCACGTTACCGCCCCACTATGCTTATATGGGCTATGACTATTACAACTATTATTAAAAAAATCTTTGAAAAGTGAGCCCTGGCCTGTGTGACTCAATTCTTTGGAGCATTGCCCCATGTACTGAAAGGTCTCTGGTTCGATTCCCAGTCAGGGCACATACCTAGGTTTCAAGTTTGATCCCTGGTCAGGGTGTATATGAGTGGCCACTGATCTCTCTTCCTCCCTCCCTCCTTCCCTCCTTCCCTCCTCCCCAACCTCCCCCTCCTCTTCCTCATTCCCTAAAGGCAATGAAAAAAGTGTCCTTGGTTGAAGATTAAAAAAAAAAAGGAGTCTTTGAAAGTGATCTTGAGTGGTGGCCTCAGAGTTTATTATGTGTACATATCATCACTTATTTAACTACTTCACCATTTTTGGGCTAAATCTTATATTTTTTTCTTTTGCTGTTGTAAGTCACATCATACTGGCAGTTAGCCTAGGACAGATTCTTAGACATGAGATTACTGAGAGTATGCACTGAAAAGCAGAGAAAGAAAGAAAAAATAAAAAAGCAGAAAAAGAATTTAAACTCAGGCCTGCCTGCCCTCTGGCTCAGGACTCTTTCCACTGTTACTTTTCCTGCGGTAACTGCTGAGCCTTCCCAGAGAAACTGGGCACTGCTCTCCCCTGGGTGGGCCACGGGGAGTTAGTTGGCTCTGGAAATCTTGGTTTCTTCTTCTTGTTTTTAACAAGTTGATAATGGTGAGCCATTCTCGGGAGCACCACCAGTGAACCAGGTCTCGCCATAGGGTCTAATCCTTTACCTGCTGTTGTGCAGGATGTCATGCATAGCACATGCAAATGTCACATGTTAAAAGATCCCACATCATTACAAAAATTGCATTTTGGAAGACTAAAATGTCGTTTGAAGACCACACTGAATGTTGTCATTTAATTGGCCTGTCTCAAACCTCTTGACCAGTTCTTACTTGGAAACATCGGCCATCAGTTGGGGTCTGTGTAGCAAGGAATTTTCTGCATTTATATTATATAACGTGGACTTTCCGAAGCAGAGCGCCGAGGAGACAATAGCCTTTTCCAAACTGTATTCTCCCTGAATCAGGAGGGAACCGGAGCGGGGAAAGGGCTGCAGTGCCTTCCCCTTATCTCCATGTGGCTAAATCCAGCCTGTTTTGCAAGGCTCGGTTCAGATCCCGTTACTCTGTACGGTCGGCGTCTTGGCCTCCTGTTCCCTTCAGCTGCCCTCTGGACCTGCTATGTGGCACAGTTTCCTAGGTGGTGAGATAGTCTTTTGTGTACATGCCCTTTGATGAACCCAGCTCCCTGAAGACAAGACAGGTCTTCCTGTCATTGCTGCAGCCTGTGTGGGCTGTCACGTTGCCTTGCATGTAGCAAGTGCTCAGTACATGCTTACTGAATGAATGTTTGTAGCTTCAGTTAATACTTCGGTGGAGGGAGGGCCTGACCACAGCAATGATGGTCCGTTTATACACTGACCTCAAAAACCCCTCACGGCACGAGCTGAAGAATCTGCCTGTTCCTCCATCCAGTATCCACCCAGCTTCGCTAGGGAGGACAGCATTGCTGATTGTGTCTGATGAGTCACATGCAGGTTTCATCTATATGACTACTCCTACTAGCCTTTGCTCTTTTGAGTGCTTACAATGTGCTAACTGCTTAATCTACATTATCTCTTTAATGCTCACAGTGAGTTAGGTTCCTTTTTAAGACTTTATTAATTATTTTCAGAGAGAAGGGCAGGGAGGAAAGAAGAAAGGGAGAGAAACATCAATGTAGGGTTGCCTTTCACCTGCCTCCAGCTACGGACCTGGCTGGAGACCTGGCTTGCAACCTGGTTACGTGACCTGGCTGGGGAATCAAACCAGCGACCTTTGGGTTCGCCGGCCTGTGCCAATCCAATGAACCGCCGACCAGGGTCAGAGAGTTAGGTTTTGTTGCTCAGGCAGTGTCAAAAACTGTGGTCCGGGGAGGTTAACATGTGGCTCAAGCAAGGTCATATTGTACATGACAGTGCTGGGAATATACTCAGGTCTGACTCCAGAGGCCATATTGCCTTTCGCCAGAGGCAACAAATACTGTGTGTGTGTGTGTGTGTGTGTGTGTGTGTGTGAGACTTACTGATTTATTCAATTGTCCTGGAAAACCGTTCTTCCTTTCCTGCCTCCCTTCTCTTTCTGAATTACACCTTGTAACAGCATTCCTTTTTCTCTTCTGGGCATGGTGTCAGTGGATTTAAATGTGGCTAATGTACTCAGCTGTATGCATGCTCTTAATTCTGCTTTTTCTCTTCCCCCTTTTACTTTTTGAAGCTTTATTGGGAAAGGGCTGCTGAGGCTTCCAGGGTGCAGTTTGACATGAACACTTAGGTGTTTTCCTCTGTCTGCCTTTTTTCCTTTCTTGATATCACTGATACATCCCGCCCCTAAGCCTTTCCAAGTTACAAGTCTCAGATTTGTTTTCTTTGGAGACAAACTGCTGGTAGGTATTGCTTCTTCTGGAAGTTTCCAGAGAGCCCAGTCTTGGCTGAAGAGCACAGTACCAGCCACTCGATCACGAAACCCCCAGGACGCTGTGTGAATGCCCAGGGAGAGGTAAACAAACATTTCCGAGGAATAAAAGACATTCTTTCCCCAGCGCCAAAATGTGGAGGGGCTCTTTATATACACAACGTTGACAGCAATTCCACATGTTTTGTTCCTCTTTGTTTTTCCCAGCCTCCACAAGCTAATTAATTAAAATGTATCTTTCAAGTACCATTGACATGCAACCCTACAGCGGAGTGACTAGCCACAAATTTATTTCCCATACTGTTACCATCAACAGGAAAGATGTTTCCAAAATGCAGCTCGGATAATGTCATTCCACTGCTGAAAGTCCCTCTTCGGCCCCTGGAGGCCTCAGGGTGATTGGGCGGCAGCTGCTCACCTTTTCAGCCTCTTCTGTCCTTCCCCTGTTTGCAGCAGCTGTGGCGAACGTCCTGTGCCGTCATGTGTGCAGTTTTCTCTCTCTCCTCGGGGTAGCTGCCCCCTCTCTGTCGGTCACTCCTCCTCCACCTGGCCAGTTCCTGTTGGCTGCCTCTGGAAACCTGTGCCCAATCAAATCCATCACAGCCCTTCTTGCTGTGGCATCATCCTGCTCGCTGTGTCCTGTGTCATTGCTCTGTTTCTTGCTTGACTAGACCATTCACATTTTGCTTTTTTTTTATTATTATTATTTTTTTAAGTTTTACCTGGGGAAATGTTTTCATTGATTTTGAGAGAGAGGAAGGGAGAGAAGAGGAGGGGAGAAGGCAAATGGGGGAGGGAGGGGAGAGAGAGAGAGAGAGAGAGAGAGAGAGAAAGAGAGAAAGAGAAAGAGAAACATCCATCAGTCATCTCCTGCACACACCCTAACTGCCTGGGGATTGATCCCACAACCTTTTGGTGCACCGGATGATGCTCCAACCAACAGAGCACATCCTTCTGTCTTCCCTTCAGTGCCTCCCAGCTCAGAGCCTGGCGTGCAGGGGGAGCTCAGTGACTGACAGTTGAATGAAGGCTTAGTCCCGCGTTTACTTCCTGTGAAAATGCACAAGTTACCATTTATGAAATGCCTACTGTGTGCATTCCATGTGCTTTGTAGAGTTTATGGTTGTTCTCTCTGGGCTCCCATGTACTACATACTCATGTTATTACTACATCACAGAAAGGAAGACACTAGGGCTGTGTTTGTTTTTCAGGTGAGAAGTCTTTGCTAGGGAATAAAGCAGGGCTTCTGAGCACTTCAAGGTGCTTTCTGAATTTAAAGCTGAAAGACTTCACTGCTGAGACTCAGGGAAATGCTGTCGTATTTCAAATGGAATTTCAGTTGGTTGGGTCCTGATTGGTTACTAGTTGCTAAACCAGTGGAGCGGGGAGGTGAGGAGAGAGGAGTCTTTCCTTCTCAAGTAGTTTGTATTTATGGGAAGGCCAGGTTGGATTTGTTTATTGAATCAATAAAGATACTATCTCCTTGAATGGTTCAGAATCTACTATCTCTATTAGACTGAGTTCACCTTTTGTAAGGGAGCTGGGGCTGCTGGGTGGCATATCGCAGGGTGGGGGAATTGTGTAAAAGGGGTCTCTTCAGTGCCTTCTTGGTCATATGAATTTTATTTGCCAGTAGGACATGACTGAGGCTCTGAATAGTCAAAGCAAACATCTCTCTTATGTTTTCCTCATGAATAGAACACTCTGTGTCCTGAATTGTTACCCCACTGGGGCTGGCACGTGGTGTATTTACCTAATGTTTGAACCCATAAGCTTGTTCATGTTGGGGCAATCCAGGTAAAGATTTCCTGATGGTGTTTCTGTGTGTCTTTTCTCCTCCCACTCCTTGTCTGTCTGCCTGTCTGTCTCTGTTTTCTTTCTGTCCCTGAGTTTGAAACAGTGTATTTTGAGTTACATGACTAATCAGGGCATATTTACTAGAAATTAATGTTCGCCAATGATCAAATTTCTTCCTGCCCTTCTTTCTCCCAAGTCAAAACAGGGCTGAGGACTGGAACCAGGGGCAATTCATACCAGAGGACAGCAGTTCAGAATGTCAGAGACATTTACAAGAATGAATCAATGGCTCTGGGCTCTGAATCTCTGTGTCCTTGGGAGAGGTATGCAGAAGGGGAGAAGGAGATTATTGATTGGTTGATTGATTAGGAGGCAGTTGCTGCACCGAGTGGAACAGGGATTCCTGACACATCAACACCAAGGGACATCACAAGAGAACAATATTTTTCAGGCCTTGAATCAGACGCAAGGTCTCGTAAAAGATTTTCTTATGATTTGTGATGGTTGATAGGAAAAGTCTAATAAAACTCTTGAATTGCAGCAGGTAGATTGCCTTGTGATGAACCTCTGAGAGGGCCTTGGCCTGTAAGGTCTGAAATCTGGTATGAGTGCAGACAAGGGACTTCAGCTCCCTTTGGGATGGGATCTTTTCTTCTACTCTGATGTTCATGAACAGGGTCAAATTTGGCCTGAGGTCTTTTTCTTTTCCAGAAGAACAGGATCATTCCCCTCAGATCAGAAAGACCTAGGCAGAGCCCCACAGGAACCAGCCCCTCTTGGCTAGAAGACGGAGGGAGCTGAGGGTAGGCCAGCGAGTGCAGGAAAAGCAGCGGTTTCTTGCCTTTAGAAGAAGTGCATTGTTCAGTTGACTAGAACAAGTACCACCTGTATGACACTATGACACTGTGGGAGGTCAAAGCAGAATAGGGAAGGAAATGGTTGAGTAATTCTCCCCCAACTCTATTTCGCGAACCCCCCCCCCCCCCGGGATATTTCACAATTGGGAAGATCCCGTAAATGGATCTGGATCTGAGAATTCATGCGGGTGGGAGCTCTGCAGGGGCTCAGCCCCCGTTGCCTGAAGCTGGTGTTCCTCCTGGTGCTTGACCCTCATAACCATCCTGTTGGGGGAGGAAGTGGGCATTTAGGGAAGACCAGTTCCTGGTATCTCACAGCTGGGAAGTGGCTTTCAGCTGGGTTGGTGGGCAGGTGGGCCATGGTACAGCCTCTCTCCTCCCCCTGAAGCATAGTCCTTCACTTTTGCTTTGACATTCTGGGAAGTTCCAGAACTAGAAGGTCAGTTTGCTCAGAGGACTTCCCCGAGCCGGCTCGTTTCCCCCTGTGGCACCAGCCGTGTGGGAAAGGCAGAACCTGAGGTCCTGGACTGTGGGGGGGCATTGGCCCTGGCCCACCTTGTCTTCTTTGGGATGGGGGGGGGCACACTCAAGCTTTTTGCCCTTGCGTTTGTTTATTTTGAGGCATATGTGCTTCTTGCTTGGGTGAGGTCGAACTGGTTCCTTGCCCAGCTGGACATAGGGTTGACTTCCTCAGTGGGTCCCACCTGCTGGGTGGAGATGTGAGGGTCACTGCATGGTTGGGCACATTCACAGCTGCTCTAATGTCAGGCCTGAGGGCTGGTGGGTGCCCAGGGACCAGGCTGGGGCTTGGTGGGGGCACCTGCTTTTCAGCAAGGCTCTAAGGGATAAACCAGGGGCGTGAACATATGGAACAAATGGGCAGACCTTAGAGAGGAGGGGAGTGGGGGGAACTTGCGGAAATTAGCTAAAGAACATATATGCATAGTCCGTGTGGACAGACAACAGCATGGTGAAGGCTGGAGCAGGGTAGGGGCTGGGTGGAGAGGGGCAAGGGGTTGGGAAAATGGGGCACTGTGGTAATAGTGTCAACAATAAGAATAAGTAAATTACTTAAAAGATAAAACATTTGTGAACAATGAAACAGTCATGGAAATGTACAGTACAGCACAAGGAATACAGTCAATAATATTGTAATAACTATGTATGGGGCCAGATGGGTACTAGACTTGATCAGGAGGGACAGGCACCTTGTAAGGTATATAAATATGTAATCACTATCTTGCACACCTGAAACTAACATGTCCGCTGTCACTGGAAAATAAACTCATTTAAAATATAATAAAATTAAGTAAAAAATAAAGTAAAGTAGGCCCTGGCTGGTAGCACAGTGGATAAGGCGCCGGCCTGCGAACCCAAAGGTCGCAGGTTCGATTCCCCAGCCAGGGCACATAACCAGGTTGCAAACCAGGTTTCCAGTCAGGTCTGTGGCTGGAGGCAGGTGAGACGCAACCATACATTGATGTCTGTCTCCCTCTCTGCCTCTCTCCCTTCCCCTCTTTCTAAAAATAATGAAATAAAATCTTAAAAAAAAAAAAAATAAAGTAAAAGTCACAAATGGAAAAACTATTGTTTGGCTTGCTAGGGACATGGGACAAAGGAATCGCTCATTTGTGAAATGCCTTCATATGCATCAGCTGGGTTTGGGTTTTCAGAAGATACCCTTCAGGTATGTAGGTCAGGACAGGTAGTTCTCTAACCCCCACCCCCCATTTTCTTATTTATTAATTAATTTTTTTATTAGATTTTATTTATTTTTAGAAAGTGGGGGGTGAGGGAGCGAGGCAGAAGGAGAGAGAGAAACCAATGCGTGGTTGCCTTTCACCCGCCTCCAGCTACAGAGCTGGCTGGAGACCTGGCTTACAACCTGGTCATATATGTGCCCTGGCTGGGAATCAAACCAGTGATCTTTGGGTTCGAAGGCCAGAGCCTATCCACTGAGCCACCAGCCAGGGCACTAACCTCATTTTATCCATGAGAAAATGGAGGCTTGTGTAAGAGCATAAAGTAGGTGGAACTCAACTACTGTCCCCAGTCTGGTAGTTCTTCCTCTCACAACTCTGTCAAAACAAGGACTAGTCAGGCCTTTAGCAACCCAAGCTACGGGAGAGGGGAGAGCCAGCCAGGCCTAGCAGGGACTAAGGGCAGAGTGGAGGCCTTTGTGGCTGGGCTGGTCTAGTTCACTGCTGTGACCCCAGCCCCTGGCAGGTCCCGGCCCTCATAGATTCTCAGTAAATAGTTGCTGAGAACATGACCAAATTCCTTAGGCCTGGGAGATGATCACTTGCACTAGGTCAACACTTTCCAGAATCTTCCCCTTTCCGTTGCAACCTCCTCTTCGTTCCTCCCTGGGTCACACTTTTTCCCTAAGAGGGGTGGCCCCTGAGCAGCAGCTCTGAGACATGCATCCCGGTTTTCCTTTCCCCCACATCCGCTACAGGTTCTGGGACGTGGGATTGTCCTTTGAGAGAAAGAGAGAACGTCTAGGTTTCATCCATTAACTTGAGGTGTCTGGATTGTGTAGGTTGCTTCTTATGCAGATAGACCCCTTCCACCTGGAAGCATGTCCTTGCATCCTCTTTATTTTGACAGCAGAAGTGATTGGGTCCCAGAGAGGCTCAGGAGCTGCCTGGGTCCTCTTGGTGAGCAATGGCTAGTGCAGTTCTTTCTCCACCCTGTTCACTTGCACCCCTGTCCCGGTGCGTGACCTTGGACAGCCTTTGAGATTTAACTTTCTCTGGTTTCTGTCATGTGGGGCTGAGCAGGAGAAATTCTCTTTAGTGTGGATGGATGGCAGGAGTGTCACTGTCCAAGTCAAAACTTGGGACTATCTGCTCAAGACCCTTTCAGCTCACAGGTGGAATCTGCAGGGATTTTCTTCTCGGGAGGGGTTGGTTTTTCCTTCTTCCCTCTGTCTCCCTTGTCTCTGCCCACCTTGTATTTTAACCGCACCTGGCTGCCTGGGGAGATGCCTGGAGTATTTGAGTATGGAGCCAGCTTTTCGGACTCTCTTTGGGTCAGTGTGGAGGTTGTGGTCCAGGTGGCATGGCCCTGTGGTCTGAGTGCTGCAGGCCACACCCCGCCAACTCCCATGGGCGAGGGGCTGGCCACCTGGCACAAGTACATTTCTTCATGTGTGCTTGTGAATGGAGCAGAAAATGAAAATACCACCTGACTGTGCGCATAATGTGTGTGACCATTTCAAAGCCTATACTTCCCTTTGTGGTCTCATTTGAACCTAATGATGGCGCTTTGTTACTTAACCCATCCTTACTGAACACACACCAAAAGGAGGGCCTGCCTGAGGCAGCTTCCCATAGATGAGCTCACTTAGTTTTCATGATCATGCTAGGGGATATTGCTGCCTATACATTGGGAGGGAAATGGAGACTAGTGTCCTTTGCTCAGGGTGACTGTCATTCATTTCTTCATTCCAGTGGTTACTGTGTGTACTCAGCCCCGCCCCAAACTTGGCCTTGCTGAATGAGCTGACCAGGCCCCTGTTTTCATAGAGCAGAGAGCTTGGGGATGTGAACCTCCTTAGTAAGGTGTCTGTGATGGTGGTGTGCCGGGAAGTGGTGAGCCAGGGATTGAGGGTGGGGGACAGAGTTAGGGTTTGTAGTCCATTTTACTCAAATGCTTCATACTTAAACCTTGATACCACCCTTCTCCCTGTAGGTGCTTCCCTTCCCCCAATATGGATTATTAGCATAGTTTACCTATGTGTAAACCTAGGCTCAGAGAGGTTGGCTGACTTGCCGAAGGTTGCACAGTAAATGAGCTGGAACTTGAATGGATTCTAGGTTGAGTTCTTTCATCCTATGCTGCCTATCTGTGAACGATGTGTTTTCCTCAAAATAAAAAAGTAAGTAACTTGCAGAAGAATGATCAGTCATCCTGTTAGTATTTAAAAAACTTGAAATTGCCAATAAGTAAAGGTGAAACCCTGTGTCTCTTCTTGTCATACATATTTGGGAGCATGGGGCAGGTAAAGACACAGGCTTGGCCATGTCTCACCTCCACATTCCAGTTAGGATTGGGGTAAAAGGTTCTGAAAGCCCTCATATTTTTTTTTTTTCTCTCTACATGAACCCGTATTAACTTTTCAACCCTGCTGAAACTCTTCGAAAACAGAAGTGTGGAAATTCCAGGTCTAGTCACATGTGAGCATAAATGTGACAAGGGATTGGGGAAGATGACATGGCCTCAGACCTTGGTGGCTCTCGTCAAAAACAGAAGTTCAACTGCACACGCAGGCCACACCCCCTTTGGGCTTTTGTGGGGCTCTGAACCTCCCAAGTGGTTATGACTGCCTTTATTGGGTTCTGGTTGTTAACGGGGGTGCAACCTTGTCGGGAGGGGGCCTTTTGGATCTCTGTTGGAGGTCCCCGCACAGCTGTAGGTGGTACCTCCTGTATTTATAGGACAAAGTGAAGGGGGTTGTGGTTTAGTCCGATGCTCTTTCCTTGGGGGGTCTATAGAAGAACCCCCACCAATCCTGGTCTTTGCCGGTGTTGCCCTCTGCCAAATGCCGAACCAGGAGTGGTCTGGTGCCTGGGCCCTCTTCCTCCCTGTCCTCGCTGGGCGAGCCATTGCCCTTATCCTGTAAATTGTGGGGACCCAGGTAATCCCATTCTCTGCTCAGCTGTTGGTATCTCTTCTCAGAGCATCCTGAGCTGCCCCAGGTTGTGGTCTCCCAGGTGGCTCCGCTGGCTTTTTGAAAGGCTCGTCTGCGGCCCACGCTTCCTCAGGCCTGCTGCTCTACTGTTTATAGCGCAGTGACAGCTGTCAGGGGCCAGGAGACGTCTCCCTTGGCTGATCAGCCTCCCGTGCATTTAATATTACAAAGTACAGTTGCACTCTGAATCCGTCGTGTACATGACTGCACATCGTTTTCACCCAAATCTTGGGAGGTCGGTGTTTTCCTGTTCCCCGTGTGCAGCTGAGGCTCCGACAGAACTGCTCCTGGGGCCCAGGCTCACGGAGCCAGCGCTGGCAGGCTGGGCCTCCCCAGAGGCTATGGCTCCGCTTGGGACTCAGCCATCACTCAGATACTCAGCCTGGACGTAGGACTTTCTGGGCTTCCTCAGCGTTCCCCCTCCTACGCTTCCCCGTAATGATTGGGCCTCCCTGCCTGAGCACCGTGGCATCGGGAGGCAGGCCGGCCTGTGCGTGTTGCCCGGGGCGCACGCATCTCCGGCTTGTCCGCGCCAGGTGCCAGCAGCACACGCCCCCTGCTTTGCCCCAAGGTGACAACCGGAAATGTCTATGGACGTTGCCGAATGTCCCCGAAGGGGACAAAGTGGCCGCCCACTGAGAACCGCTGCGTGATGGGCAGCTGTTTCAAGCCCTGAACCGGGCCGTATGGTCCGTGGACAGGGAGAAGGCAGACCGTTGAAAATCAGCGCTGGCTTCGAAAGCCTGGCCCCGCCGCTGTAACTGCAGCCTCACGCCGCCCTCCATGCAGGAAGCCTTTCCTGTGAAATGCAAATGACACGGCAGCCCTCGTGGGGGCCCCACCCGGAGTCCCCTTAACAGCCTGTGCTCCCGCCCTGGAAACTTGAGGGGAAAGAATTTAGTGTCAGGTTTATTGGCGTTTTGTGGTTAAAGGCACTTTCTGTTGAGAGCGGGCAGGTGAAAATGAGAAGGGCCTCCTTGGAGCCCACGGACACGTGGAGAATGCGCCGGGAGCCAGACCTTCCCGTTCTTTCTGGGAGGCCCCGGTGAACCTGCTTTTCAGGTTTCCGAGCCTCCCAGTCATATGGTTTGCGAGTTTTGTGGTGTGTGTACACAAGCCCAAGGAAGTTTGTTTTCACACACGCGGTCCTGTTTTGTTAACTGCGACTTTTTTTCCGTAGGGTTCCTGTTTTCTTCACACATTCATGTTTCCCAGTGCTAGGTGCCTGTCCTGTGCCAGGCTGTATTTGGAGCCTCGAGCATTTATTTGGAGAGTTAATTAAACACGAGCATGCAGTTCACCAAGATGCCTCACAGTGAGAAAATCCGCTTTATAAAAACCTCAACCAGAACAGTGAAATTAGGAAACTATTTTATTTACCCCCAGATGATGCAACCAGATTATAAATTTTTCTTCGTTTGTTTTTGGATTCGGTGAAACAGCTCCCTTTTTTTTTTTTAATTGAATTTATTCGGGGTGGCATTGGTCAGTAAAATTATACAGGTTTCAGGTGTGCAATTCTCTGATACACCATATGTATATTGTATTATGTGTTCACCACCCCAAGTCAAGTCTCCTTCCATCACCAATGATCCCCCCATCCCCTTTTCCACCTGCCAGAGTTCCCACTCGTTACGTCATAAAAAAATTCAGTTTGCAACATCCCTTTACATGCATGTTTCAACAACACATGTCTAAAACCCTTTCTAGTCAGCAACCTTTTAGGGAACGTACCAGGGCACCTATGTTCAGTACATCTTGTGACCACGGCTGGTTTTCAGAAAATGGGTCACTTGTCCATCTTGACCACCCTGGCAGAGAAGTTTTGCAAAAGTGCCTGGTGAACGTTTCTATTTTCTTGCAGTAGTAATAGAGCTCCTTCAGGGCCGACCGCGAAGGGACTGAGTACCTCCTTTTATCCCACAGTATCTGTTATTTTTATTCCCAGAGCTTAACTCCCGCCTCCAATAATAAAAGTAAAAATGGCCACTGTTCAGAGTCCCTGCTATTATTAGTAATGCTGTTAATTGTGGGACGGAAGTGAAGTACCTGGCACAGGGTCACAGAGCTGGCAGGAGAGTGTGGACTTGGGATTCAACCTGCCCTTATCCCACCGGGCTTCCCTGCCTCTGACAGTCACTGCAGATAGAGAACTGGGGAGAGGAATGGAAGTATAAAGAAGAAATGAAAATCCCTTACTCTACTAACATGTAACTCTGTTTTCTTGTGACTTTATCCCTGGGATATGTATGTTATAAGACTGATCATATTGCTCATAACTTTTTCTGTCTTGTCTGCCTCACTTAGTGTCTTATTGAAGGTACTTTCTCATGTGGATAATTGTTCTTTTACAGCAGCATTTGTTAGCTGTATAGTATTCCAGTGTCTACTGCAACATTACATATATATTTTAAAAGGTTTTATTTACTTGTTTTTAGAGGATTAGGGAGAGAGAAAGAGAGGGAGAGAAACATCAATGCGTGGTTGTCTACTGTGTGTGCCCAACTGGGGACCTGGCCCGCAACTCAGGCATGTGTCCTGACTGGGAATCGAACCTGTGACCCATTGGTTCTCAGGCCGGCACTCAGTCCACTAAGCCACACCAGCCAGGGCTACAACATATTAACTGTTCTACTATCTGGCATTTAATTGTTTCTGATGTTTCAGTATTCTAAAGGGCTGTTCTGATGCTTGGGGTGTTTGTGTGTGTTTCTGTGCGTGTTTGTGTACGTCTGCACCCCGACTCACAGTGTCAAGGCTGTGGGATGAGCCTTTGGGATCCGGGCCTGAGCTGGAAGATTCTTACACTTGACTTCCAGGCTAAGCTGCTGTGGTTCTCTTCCTTCCTTCCATCCATGTATCCATCCTTCCTTCCTTCACTTCCTCCTTCCCTCTCTTCCCCTCTCCCTCCGTCCTTTCCTGGTTCAGACGAAGTCACTCATATTTTCCTATCTCCCATGGCATGAGGAATGTGGTCTTTTGGATGATGACATTTATCTGCAAACGTGGAAGACCCTGCTTCTGGGTTTCACACTAGTTTTCGGGGTCGCTGTGAGGTGGGTCTCAGCTGTGTAACTAGCATCAGGATGCCAGCTGCCACTGGGAGCAGTGAGCCTGACTGGGAGCTGTCACTGACCTAGCTGCTTTGCATAACTTGTCCCATCGACTCCTG
This sequence comes from Noctilio leporinus, assembly GCA_004026585.1. Taxonomy (NCBI): domain Eukaryota; kingdom Metazoa; phylum Chordata; class Mammalia; order Chiroptera; family Noctilionidae; genus Noctilio; species Noctilio leporinus. Next base: position 100,667 of record PVIW01002978.1, on the reverse strand, counting down.
TCAGCCCAGCAGGCCCATGAGGGAGATGCAGGATCACTCCTGCCGTGAAGGAGGAAGGAGACCAAGGCACCTGCCAAGGGGTGGGGCTGGCAAATCAGGAGACATTTTTGATGCTGTGACTGGGGGTCAGAAGACTCCACGGGTGCTATGAGCATATGCATTGGGTGGCTCCCTAGGACAGCAAATTCTCCTGCCCCAGAGACCAGCAGAGCCGAGGTCGAGATACCCTGCGGTCATGAAGAAAACACAGGCTTTTGGGGAGGCAGTGGAAGAAAGTGGGCTTGGGAGAGAGGTCTCTTTGGTTGTCTTCCACAAATTTTGTAAACTTTTTTATCCCTTTGGCCTTTAGATGAGCCAAGGGGTCAGTCAGTGCCTAGGAAAAGTGTGTTGCAGGACTCCTCACCCTTATTGATCTCTCGTCCCCTATGTTCAGATACCATACTATGCCTTTGCTACCACATTTCTCACGTTGTTTCTCTTGCATTCAAGTTATGCATTTGGATGTTATATCAAATCAGCTCCGCATGCTCAGCGGTTAGTAGGATGCCCACACCTTCCATATTGAGGAATGGACTTGCCAACGTCTTAGGACCTTTTCCCCCAGGGGTGGAAGGTGGCAGGAGAGCTGATTGACTTGGCAGAGAGGAGGACAGAAGGGAACACGGGCTCATGGTATATTCCTCAGACCAACAATTCTCCCTGCAACATCCTGTATAGCTTCTGAGTCAACTCTGAGAGCTGGTCGAGTAAGTGGGTGGAGAAAGATAGGTGACCTGGTCCTCGTTGCAAAGGACGGTAACTATCTACCTCCTGCGTTTGGCACAGGTATCAATGTCTCTGACGCCATGGCTCAGAATGGCAGAAGCTCCAGACTGAAAGTCATGACATGTGTCACAGACTGAATATAATCTTTGACCAGTTACCTCTTGGCTTCCTCACCTGTAAAGGGGGTTGGGATTGCTTCAGTGAGTTCTAAGGTACCCTGAGCTCAACCAGGTTATGACCCTCCAGCCCTGAGTCAGGGTCCTCTACGGGTGTCACGCTGCTGGAGAAAGGGTGGGGTTCCAGTCCACGGTCTCAGTATGGCACTGCTTTCCAGGCTGTGGTTTCATGGAAACCATGGAAAGTATAGATCCTTCTCCAATGCCCAGCATAGTACCTGGCCCAGTGTAAGTGCTCAGAATATTTGTTTTGTGGGCTATTGTAAAGAATACAGCTGGTCTTTGTCCCTGGTTCCTTGGCACAGAGTTTTAGAATTCCTCGGAATTTACCGAGCGAGAATAGTTATCTTTTTTTCATAAATGTTTTGAGGGTCAGCTTCCTCATCCAGAGATTGAGAACTGATACTTCCCTAGCACTTCCATCGTGGGTTCAGGAGTTGGCACTCGGGGTTTGAACCTCAGTTCCCTCTTTGACTTTGGGCGGGGTTCTTTGACTTGGCCAAGCCTCAGTTTTCTCATCTGTTAAATAGGGCACATGTAGGTACATGGAAGTATGATCAAGAGAAGAACACCTGTAACACACTAGCTGAGACGTAGTGAACACCCAGTGAATATTCGTGCGTCGATGATGATGGTGATGCCGGAGTCGAGTGTGAAGGTGAGGGGTCTGTGCTTAAGAAGGCAGGGTGCTACACTGCACAGTCTCTAGGGTCTAGAAGGGCCCACAGGTTTGCCCCTGGGTGTGGCTGAGTTGAGAAAGATAAGATAGCATGTCTACAATGATGCTTGGCTTCGTGTTTATTCTTGGTTTATGATGCAGTGGAGTCATGACTCAGCCGTGCGTGTGTTCAGGGAGCAGAGACGGAGGGTTCTCAGGTTCTTGAACTGTGGGACTGTGGTTCCCCTGGGATAGGCCCTTGCCTCTCTCTCTCATTAGTCACGATCTTTCCCCTGCCAGAATTTCAGGAGAGTCTGGCATTCTTTGGAGCCATGCGTGGCCTGACTCTCTCCTGGTTTCATGCTGGAATGGAGGTGCTCACTATTCTAGCCCTTGGGTTGATGACATGGCTGTGACAGTGAGGTCCCTGTGTGACACAGGCTTGTGCCCTCCGAGTGGTGGAAGCGCCTCAGAGTCCAGGCAAGGCTGGAGGTCTCCTGTCTGCATTTCTTTTTTTTTTTTTTTTTTAAAGATTTTATTTATTATTTTTAGAAAGAGAGGAAGGGAGAGAGGCAGAGAGGGAGAGAAACAGAGAAACATCAATGTATGGTTGCCTTTCACCTGCCTCCAGGCACGGATCTGGCTGGAGACCTGGCTTGCAACCTGATTATGTGCCCTGGCTGGGAATCGAACCTGCGACCTTTGGGTTCGCAGGCCGGCGCCTTAACCACTGTGCTACCAGCCAGGGCTTCCTGTCTGCATTTCTTTATTGAGACTCCTGCGAGGTGGAGGTGCAACTTAATCAGGGGAGTCCAGATCTTAGAGCGGTAGGACAGATGGACTCAGGTATGGAGAGGAGCCTGAGGGAGTGCCAGGCATGCTTACCCAGAAGGGCTGGCTTCATATTACTGTCATCAGCAAATGACCTTCATATCCCATCCCCACCCCCCAACAGGGAAGTGGCACCAAAAATTTTACAATAAAGACCTGGCAGGCTTGTAGAAACGAGGGGTGGCTGGGCAGCTCTGTCATCTCATTGCACGTGACTTTTACAATGCCTGGCTCACCAGCCTACGTGGCCCTGGCAGCCACAAGAAACCAGGGAGGTGGGCTGATGGCCTTGGAGTTGAGTTGAAGGGGCCAGGCCTCCCAGAAGGCGGCCACTACTCAGGCCCAGCCCTTGTGGACATGCGAGAATGTGGCTTGTTGTTCCTTGATCTTCTGATTTTGGTCCTCAAGAGGAGCAGGACATTATATCTTTATGGGAAAGGTTCTCTTTAAGAAAGCCCCTAGAAAAGTGCCTGGCTTGCAGTGAGCATTCAACAGATAATGCCAGGGTGGTCAGGGCTTGCCTTTTGGCGGATCCTTTTGGCGGCAGTGGGCTGTGAATTTGCCCGACTGATTGCAGGCATGGGGCATGGAGCTTTTGATACAACAGTGAGGGATTCTTGGGATTGTGAGAGGCCCTGAATGCCCTGTCAGATCTTTGGGGTTAACCTGTAGTCAGCCAAGACCTGTTTTTCTTTCTTGGCCTCTACTCCCTCCTCTTCTTCTCCCCGACCAGAATGACAGTCACACCCTCTCTAGAACGCTTCTGGTGAATTCTGGTCTTAGGTAGCTTGAGATCTGGCCTCCTGATGACAGGTGAAGATCAATGCCACCCCACCCCAGATGCTAGACTTCTGGGTGGTTGGCTGCCAAGGCACACTGACAGGTACCCCGTGTACCAGTCCACGAACAGGCCCAGGGGCACGAGAGTCCCCTTCCACTGGCTGGCCTCAGGGTGCGGTGATGAAGTCTGGAAAGGGCCACTGGGGCCAGCTTATCTCTGGTCCGTGACCCTGATCTCAGGACCCAAAGGGTGCCACTCGCTTGCTTGGCTCAGCTTAGTTAGTGCTGGGAATAGTGTTGGAGTCACGGTATTTCAGTCCAAGATACTCTGCAGCTTCTTCCCCTGGTGTCAGGAGAATGTTTTTCCAGCTCAGTTACCTGCTGGCACGTGAGGGTCGATGTCCAAGGTTATGCTTGGAGGAAGTGGGGTTTTAGGTTGTGGCTGACATAGGATGTGGTGTGGGCTGATTAGCGTCACACACTGTGGATGAAGTTAATGAGAACGGTGGGGCTTGTTTCCCCCCTTTTGTAATTTCTGGCTGAGGTGCCTGCAAAGCAGCTTGTGTATCAGGGAGATTCCCATGGTTCTGCTTGTATGTTATGACATTTGCGTAGAAGCACAGTTGCTGCTTTATTTCATGTGGTCAATGTATTTCTGGCAAATAATGTGTGAGACCCGAGTTCATTTTCTGATTTTGACACTTAGTTGTGTGAGCGCTAACCAATATACTTAGCCTTGCTTTGAGTTTCAGATTCCTGAGTATGAAATGGGGACTTCAGTCACAGATTGTGGGATTTCAGCAAGTGATGGAAAGCACATAGTGTGCAGCTATTGGCATTGAGTAGTTGGTAATGGCGCTTATCCTAATTGTTAGAGGTGCAGCTTGGTATGGTAATGCTAATAGTAATCATAGTACTAGTAACAGTAACAACAACAACACGTATTGAGTGCTTACTGTATGTCAGTGATTCTTCCAAGTGTATCAGTTAGTTAATTCATTTAGTCCTCACAAGACCCCAACAAGGAAGGTCCTGTCATAATATCTGGCCTATATAGATGGTGAAACTCGGGCACAGAGAGGTTAAGTAACTTGCCCAAAGTCACCCAGCTGAAAAAATAAAGAGAGCATGGATTCGAGCATCAGAAGATCTGGGTCGCATGCCTGTTGCAAAGTATTTACCTTGCTCAGTTGTTTTCTCTCTCTCTCTCTCTCTCTCTGTCTTTTATTTTTCCTGAGTTGCCCCCTCAACTGTGAAATGGTGCCCATGATAAGCCCCCCCCTCCCTTCCCCCACCTTTCATGGCCTCAGGTGGTGCGTAATTGTGGGTGCTTCGTGTTAGGTGCTCAGGAATATTTGGCTCATCATATGACCCTGCGAGGGGTTATTATAAGGTTCCAGTGAGCTGGAAAACACCAGACGAAAGTTAGTTGTCATTTTAATTGTCCTGCGGTTCTTATTGTTGGGGTTTGAACGGCATGCCTGTTTTTCAGATTTTTGAACCACTTAAAAGAGAGGCACGGAGCCAAGAAGGTAAAGCTCAAAATATCACCTTTATTACTGGTAAAAGCTTAGTCGGAGGATGTGGCTTAGGTGTGGGACAGTGTGGGCTTCCTGGTAGGAACCTGACGGTAGACAGATGCACCCACCCCGTCACATGCGGCCTCCAGCCCCGGGAGGCCTCCTCACAGGGCGGGTGGGGTGGGGGGTGCTGGCAGCAGCAGCCCCCAGGAAGCTCCTGGGTGGCAGGGCAGCACACACGGGCGAGCGGAATGACTTTGCACGGGGGAGAGCTGGGTGGAGGTGCAGATGGAAGGCAGGAGTTTCAAAGGACATGTTCCTTTTTGGAAACCGGAATTTGCAAAAAAGCATACGAGCCACAATTTCTGTTTCAAGAAATATTCCCCTTCCCACAGGAGGCAACCAATTAAATGTTTCTCTTTCACATCAGTGTCCCCCCCCCCCCTCCCCCCAAAGCAATGAAAAAATCTCCTCGGGTGAGGATGAAAAAGAAAAATCTGTAGCAGGTCATAGCCCTCCTCTGCTCCAAACCTCGCAGTGATTCCGTTTCACCGAGAGGAAAAGGCCGGGTCCTCACAAGGGCTTGTGCCCCCGACCCCACCCGCTTCCTGGCCCCTCACCTCTCCTCTTTCCACTGTCAGCTCTGCCCCTCTGCACAGCCGCACACGTGGCCTAGGATTTTGCGGGGCGGTTCCTTCCGCTCGTTCCGTGGATTGGTGAACTTCTCCCTCGCCTGCTCCAGTCCCAGAAGGCCTGCCTTCTGCCTCTGTCAGGCAAACCCGAGTCCTCGCCAGAACCGTCCCACTCTGTTGAGATTGAGACGGAGGCTGGGCAGGAGCGTTGTGCCTGGTGACTGGGGACCGTCCCACTCTGTTGAGATTGAGACGGAGGCTGGGCAGGAGCGTTGTGCCTGGTGACTGGGGAGCATGTGGTCAAGGGGTTCTAGGAAATCTCCGTGGGAGGGATGTTTTGTAAGGCGAAGACATCCCTGCTCAATAGAATGATTGCCCCCAAATTACCTTGCTGTTGGGGTTAACTGTAAAGCATCAGGCTTTCACAAGTGGATATATGCTGGTTTTATTTTTCTCTCCAGGTCCGGGAAGTAGATTTTTGCTGTTAGCAAAATTTTAAATGACTGGGCCCTTGGGTTCCCCGGGATTCAAGAGGTAGATTAGCAAAAGATGAACCAAACACCATTTGAATGCGATTCTGCCTTGGAAAGAACCTGTCTGAGAAGTCCTGTTTACAATCCGGGGGCCAGCTTCGTGCCACCCCTCCTCCACCAAGGCCCGCGCGGTGTACTGTAAACAGAGGTTGCGCTCCCGTGAGCTCAGGAACTTGTAGAAGCTGTTTTTAACAAGGCACCACAGTCCTGTTGCCCCACAAACAATGAAACAAGCCAATCTGTTCTGCAAACAGACACTGGCTTTAGCCACCCACAAACGTGGAAGGACGCGGGACCGAAGGTGAAGCTCAGAAGCCGGGAGCCTTTCCCTGTTCATGGGTGAAAGTTCCAAAGGAGCTCGGACACTTTTTATTGGGTCCGTTAGGACCACCACCTCAACCAACTTGTTAGGAAAAGTATGCTTGGAGATTTCTCCTGCTCTGTGCTCCCTGAGTCCCGGGTCGCCCCCAGCCATTACCTAGGAGGAAAGCTCCCTGCCTTTCTTCCTCATCCCCGTGGTTACCGAGCAGTGGAGCCCCAAGAGTGCCCTGTGAGCAGTGGCTTCTTTCAGCGCCGCCTCCAAAGGTGACCTGCCCCAAGGAGCATCCTCTGTGAGCTGTGTGCTGGGGTTCCCTGGGGTTATCCAGGCTCAGTCCCCGTGGTGGACACTGCTGGTTTCCGTCTCATCTCCCAGTGTCCCCATGTCCTTCCCAACCTGTCTCCCCCAGTCTCACGGGAGCACAGAGGTGGCTGCGTGCCTGTGTCCTGACAAGTTGTTGGGTGTTGTCACTGGGCGGAGCTCCCAGGAAAGCCCTGCCCCTGGGGATTGACTCCAGTTCATTCTTTGTGCCCTTCTGACCAGAGTGTGGGTGGTGTGCCTGAAGGTGCAGTTGCACTGCTAATGCTTAGGCTAATGATAATAATAATAATAATAATAATAATAATAAAATATTAAGACCATGTCCGTGTGTCAAGCACTTCTCTGAGTCCCTTTTATTCACTCACTTGAGGTGAGTAATATAATGCTCTCCAGGGGACAGAGGAGGAAACCAAGGCTGAGGAAGGACAGGGGACCGTCCCAGGATCTCACACTAAGTGGCAGACCTGGGGCTCTGGAACCAGGATTTGTATCCCTCACCCTGTTGCTATACCACATCTCACAGACATAAAGGTGCCAGTCCTGTCTCGAAGGAGGTGAGCTGCCTGCCTCTGGGGTACTTGTTACTGGAGAAAGATAGATGCCTTTCTTTGAACCAGGGGCCAGATGCTTTGCAGATTATGGAAAATACTCCATGCTATGTGACTTGGGGATGTGTGTTCCTTACCTTTGCTTCATCTTGGTCCTCTCATTTGTACAGTGAGTGTCACGGTCACAGTGGCACCAGCTTGTTTAGAAAAGGGCCTGGCCTGTACTTGGGCTCCGTTGTTACATTGTCAACATCGCTGACCTCAGCAGTGAATTTAACAAGCATCGATCTCCTTCTGGATACCGTGCTCCATGATATGGAGACAGAAGTAGCCCCTGAGAGATGGACGAGGGGCTGGAGGAACAGACACCTGGGAGCAGGGAGAAGTGTGAGCAAGAACACTATGTCCTTGGATAGCTCTGTTCCTGAAGCAGTTTCCCATAGATTGTCTCCTTTAACCTCTCCTCCCTGCCAACTTGGCCAACAGCACATCCTGCAGGAGAGCGACTCCTTCCCAGCCTGGGCCCAAGGTTTGTTCCTGGGCAGGTTGTCTGTGTGTCTGCCTGGATGGGTGCAGGGCCAACGGGTGGGCAGGAGGTCGTGGCCTCTAGCTAGGCAGAGGCCGGAGCCAGCCAGGTAAGAGCGGAGATACAGGCGGGAATGAGAACATGGGGGCAGCATCTTAGATGCCATTTCGGTTGTGAAAGACAGAGAACCGATACCTTCGTTAAAAAACCCAACTTTGGAGAAGTTCACCCCACAGTGAGAGAGTGAGTGGCATAGGTGCTCAGTAATGCTTGGTTGTAGAATGAGTAATGGAAGGAAGAACATTGGCCTTCCTTGCCGTTTCTCATTGAAAATGCTGGTTTTTACCTACAGGGTACTGCCCTAGACAGGCTGCCAGGGGGCGGCCGCCTGCAGTCCCTCACCAGTCGTCCCTTCAGAGGCAAGTGCACATTTTTTAGCTACTTTTGCTCTGACCGATACACTTGGCTGCCTAACAAAAAGCCAGGGAAGAGCTAAGATTTTTAGCAACATTCAAAATGCTTGCCATTCCTCTTGCTTTGTGAAATCATGAGTGAGTTATTTCAAGTTCACATAAAGGTCAGAACTTGATCTGCAGGAAGGAGGTTCCCCTTGGTTTATGCCAGGGGAACTTTTTCCTCCTTCTGTTTATTTTAACCCAAAGGCTTCTGTTTTCCTCCCAAGTTAAAATCTGGCATTTGTTGTACAAAATTCTCAGCTTATGTGTGTGTTTTCTTTTCTATTTTTTTTTTTTAAGGAGGTCATGTTTTGGCATTAGTTGTGATTCTTAGTGATTTTTTTTTTTTTTTTTTTTGGCTACGTAAGACTTGTTTTTTTTTGCTTCTTTAAAGTCCAGCTCCTCGGTGGGTGCATGAGTTCACTTTCAGTTTCAGAGGTGACTTAAAAACCACCTGCCTAGGTCTTCTAAGTGTAGCTCCTAGCTTGCCTTCTGTTTTTTGCTGCTGTGTGCAACAAGGTGTCTCCAGGCACGTGGGCCCTTCTCACCCTTTTGTTTTCAATGGCTGTGACCCAAGTGAGTCCTCTTTCCCCTTTTGTGGAGGAAGGGTAGGATGGGAAAGGCCCTTGAGCCTTTTTCTCAGGGCCAGGTAGTTAAGAAAGTGGGAGAGGTTGGAACTTGGTGGGGAGGATGCTGCAGGGGCGGCCTGGCAGGGTGGAGACTGGGCAGCAGCCCAGTGGGAGTTGTGGCTGCCGAGGCCGTGCCCTGTGGCCTGGGTCCCTATGTGGGCATTGACTGGTCAGGTTAGGCTGCTCAAGCCCCTCCAGAATGCTCAGAATGTTTTTCTGCAGAGCAAGGGGTGGAATGAACCCGACTGGGACCCCTGCCCTGTGTGGACCTCAGCCCGGCCTCTCCCACTGGGCTAAGTCACTTAGTCCCTGCCAGTTCTCCTAGCCTGGCCAACGTGTGTCCCTCCTGGGAGGAGGCGTCCCTTCCAGAGGTCCCTGTCTGGCTCTGCCCTCTTCTTGTTCTCCTTCTCTCACTCTGAGGCATCACCACCTTTCCCCCATTGCATCTGCTGTTCTGGAAACATCTGCTTAAGTCTTTTTCCTGTTTGTGACTTGTATATCTTCTATGAGGTTCTAAAACTTTTTTAAAGTACCTTTGTGCAATCTGGGATCTGTTTGTGTGGAGCCCATCACAGATTACAAAGCACTTTCATGCCTTGTTTTATAAACCATAATGGTGGCAGACTTCCTATGATCCGAGAGCGCTGGGCATTCTAACTGAAGCCCTTGTCCCACTCCAGTGTGCTGTGATCACCTCTCTTCTACGGAGCGGGGAACTGGACCTGAGGCAGTGAGGGGACTGAGGCAGTGAGGGGGTCAAAAGCACTCCTGGGGCGCACGTTCACCAAAGAGAGGGCTGGGAATCCAGGTAGTTGAGCTTCAGCACTGGACCAAACTGAACTGCGTGTTAGCAGGCAGGATTAGGAATGATCACCCTTACTTTATTCCTCACAAAGGAAAACCTTTTCTCGTTTTCTTTGGAAAAACATCTCATAAAAAATTCAAAAGCAAATACTGCAGGAGCAACTTAAATACTACAGATGTGTAAAAGCAGAATGTGAGAGCTTCCCTCCTCCCCCCGCTGCTCTGAATTAGACCAGATTGTTAGCAGGAGATGTCCTTGCTAACTATCCATTTGAGGTCCTTATGCATTTATCCACTAAGCATCCTAACATATATAATTATGCTCATGGGACCCACCACCCTCCTGCAGGTGGTGGGACAGAAGGTCAGGTGGTTAGTCTGCTCCAGGGCACCCAGTGCTGCTGAGGAAGTGCCTGTCCTAGAGCCCCAATCTTCTGTCTGTCCTGTGACCTGCTTCCTGGGGAACGAGCCAGGGGCTGGTATTATATGAATCCTCCAGCTGTATTGCTGACAGATGGTTTTTGACATAGTTGTGGGCACCTTCCAGGGTCATAATTAAAAAGGGAATAGGTTTCAGGCAAAGACGGAATAATGCAAATGTTCAGTTTCGGTTTTGAACATCTGAAACTTGCGGTGGGGATATAGAGAAGGAAGTAGAATGACGTTCTTTTTCCCCCTCTCTTCCAGAGAGAGAAGGGTTAGGGGCCTCCTGGAAGAGTCCCTTTCTTTTGCTAAAACCCACCTCTCTCCACTGCCCCTGAGCAATTAGAGAGCCTCCCCCCAACCTGGACCCTTCCTCACCTGCCTGGAGGGGTCACCCACGAACCATGGGGGAGGAGAAAGGAAAGCCAAACTCAGTCAACGATGGGGATGACTTCCTCAATATACTTAGAACGTTCTTTCTTGCAGGGCCCCTGGGAGGCCTGGGGAGTGGGATCTGCTTTCCCTCTCCACATCCCATTGGAAAGAAAATCACAGACTGCAGGGAAGGGCCCTCTGACAGTGCGTTCCTGTGGAAACTGGAAATGAAGGGAACTTGCTCTTAGGAGGCGCTGTGCTCTCCTGGGCCGCACTGTCAGGCCGCAGCGATTATCCAAACCACAGCTCCGCACCACGGGGCAAACCACAGGAAAAAGAAATCGGAACAAGAAGAGAAAAGAGAGATCCCCCAAAGCAAGCATTAATGTTTTCTCTCGGAGGAGAGTCTTTTAATTTATGGTTTCAAGACTGATCCCACTGGTTTCCTCTCCCACAGCAGCTAAGAGAGGCCTGTGGAGTAGCACAGAGAGCCAGAGTGGAGACGGGGGAAGCTGGGAATAGGAGAAGCCTGAGCTTAAACAAGTCTGTAGCTCCTGGGGGGGGCACCTTTAGGTGCTTGGTTTCTAACGAGACTGCAGAAGGCTCATATCTCAACAAGCCTGGAAGATAAGCATCCAGTGCAGTATGTACTGGCTGCTAATAAAATGATGGGGCATCCTCAGAAGAGTAAGTGAGGACCAGGGCAATAATACTAAACTCAGAGTACTCAGTTTAGGAAAATGAGACAGTGTGGTACACACACATTTCTATCATTTCTCTGTTCATCATTTGGAGAGATGGTGTGCTGGAGGTAGACATGTGAGTGATGGCTAGATTGGTTATTGATTTAATGAAAGACCTGACCCAGGCAACAAGGGCACAAGTGAGCTGGTACACGTTGGAAAGTGTGCAGATTGCTGGAACAGCTAAATGAGAAGACATGGACCTGGTGTGCAGGAACTTTGCTCTTGGAGGTGATGCCTGGGTAGTCAGAGTTGAGGTGTGAGGGAGCACCAAAGTAGGGGCGCACAGGGCTGGGGGTGAGCCGTGCAGTAGTCTGGTCCTACCACTTAGCTTCTCCAGGAGCACTGCCCCAGGGGGAATCCCAGGACAGCTTTGAAGGGGACCTGATTCTTGAACCCAAGCTAGAAAGTCATCATACTAGGTGCAAAGAAGGTGACACCAGCTGAGAATCGTTCCAAAAAGCTGTGATTGAAAGTGCACTGTCAGTTCATTTGTTTATATTGCAATGCCATGTTGCCCTGCTGATGGCAGGAAAATGCAACTTGACTGCATAACACTTGGAGTTTGGACCAAGATCACCATTCATGATGCCAATTTGAATCACGTCTCAGTTGGAACATTGGTTCTTTTTTCTTTCTTTCAAGATTTTATTCATTATTTTTAGAGAGAGGGGAAGGGAGGGAAGAAGACAGGGAGAGAAACATCAATCTATGGTTGCCTTTCACTTGCCTCCAGCTGGGGACCTGGCTTGCAACCTGGGTATGTGCCCTGACTGGGAATCCAACCAATGACACTTGGGTTCACAGGCTGGTGCTCAGTCCACCGAGCTACACTAGCCAGAGTGGAACATTGGTTCTTAATTGAAAGTCAGTTCTGTAGCAGAAATGCTGTTTAGTTCAAGTCATGAATGAAAATAATTTCTTGAGTCATTCCAGAACACCAAATACCCACAGTGGCATTTATCTCCCATGTTATCTCTTAGTAAGCCCCTGTCTGCCAGCTAATTATTCCTCCAAGGTTGAAAAAGTTATCATCTGTGGTTGAGCATCAGATAGAATTTGTGTTTAGGGGCTATAAGGAATGGAAAACCCATATCCTCCAATGTTAGATTGCTATAAAGATGGTGGGAAATGGTGCATGGGAATTGGGACCCACTGAGCTACAGTAGATTGGGGTCCCTAGCGCAGGCTCACTATTCAAATTATTTTTCTTTCACTTCCCCTGCTGCTCCCTTCAGAAGGTATAGCTTAATTCACCCAAGTAAGATGCTTATATGGTGCGACTCAACTTGAGCTTTCTGTTTTTGCTATTGCTGGTCATCTGATTTTTAAATACAAATACACCATTGCTAAGAGTTTTTGTTTTATGTACCCTTCGTGGAAAATTTATTATTGGTATACTTCATTTTTTATCCCCTGGCAATTTACCAAAAGCAGCAAGAATCATTCATTATTATTGCTTGGTAGGATAGACTATTTTTATGTAATTAAAAGTGGCTCAGGCATTTTTAAATGTAGAGGGAAATTTGATAATTTAGTGTTTTATGATGGCTGGTCTGAATGTCGCGCGACTAGGCTAGCTGACATAGAGGTATTACCGTCTATTTTTTGAGGGGTAAAGGGAATTGGTTTTCCTGGGGCTGCATAATTGGTTCACTAAGACTGCAGACAAGCTGAAAAAAAAAAAAAAAGAGATTACAGACCATCCAGTTCACACTCCTTTTAGTGAAGAGAACCTTCTGCAAGGTTCTGAGCAGCTCTCATACCGTATGTTATCATGTTAACCAAGGTAATAACCAGTGAAATAATAATGGCCATTGATTGAGCTCTCCCTACAAAGCAATGTGGAAAAGACCAGTAGAGGTGGTACGAAGTATCAAACTACCGGGTCCTTGGCGCTGTGTTTATTTCCTAGGTGTATTTCATCAAAGGATCTCTAGTAACTACCCTACTACAGGTAGTACTACGAGGTCTGTCCCAAAAGTCTCAGCGGCACAAACTGGTTTAATTATATTGACACTGGCTCGATACTTTCGGGACAGAGCTCGTAAATCTAATACCCACGTAATCGCAAGTGAGGAAGTGCACAATCAGGCATTTTGACTTTGAATCGTCTTAATTCAAAAGCCAATGATCTTCTGTTTTGCTTGACTTTTTTCTGGTCTGTGGCTCTAAATGTGGTGGTCATGAGACTGGCGTGGGAGATTGATTTTAGATGCTACACAGATGCATATTTATTTTAATAGTCATCTGTTTTAATATGCATTCGGGAAAAACCCAGAGAGCAATGAAATTCATGGTTTCTTGAATAGTATTGTGGAGAGTGAAGCTAGATTTATTTCCGTAAAATATGTAGATCCATTTAAAAGAAAAATCCTGAATAGATAAAAATGTGGGTGGTTTGTGGCTATGGCAAAATGATGATGGTGGTACTTGAATGAGGGATCTAATTTCCTTGCACTCGTTTGTAGATTTTGTTCCATGGATAATGTGGTTCTCTTGGTTAGAAAGTTTTTACATGGGCGGCCTCTTTGCCTGCACCTTTTGCCCATTAGTTCTGTTAGGTTCCCCTGGGGCCACCTATGGGAAACCTGCATACATTGTTTTAAAAAAAATTTTTTTTTCCTTTGCTATTTTTCCTCTGGATTAAACACGCCCAGCTACCTCAGCCATTACCCACGTGCCATGGTCAGTCCTGATTGACAATATTTCTTTTAAAATGTGGGCATCCTCATGAGGTCAGCTTCCATCCTGGACTCTCTGGAAACGCTGCTTTTACAATATGACGGTGAACTTCTTGAGTTAGCAGGCACTCCAGGGCAGGCACCCTGCCACCAGCCTGCCTCACTGCTTGATGGTTTTCTCACGAACCACTCATCTCCATTTTCTTGTCTGTAAAATGGAGAGAGAGCGGGTATGTACAAGGCTCAGCACAGTGTTTTACACAGATTGTTAAATAAGTCACTTCTTTGGTGCTTGTGGGTGATATACTCTCTGATGATGGCTCTTCAACATGAGCTGGTCAGCTGTAGCTTGAAGATTTATAGATTTGGAACTTTCAGTCTCATAGTGAAAGGACCTCTTCCTAATGCCCTTTATCAGTTTTTCCTTTCAAATTAAAAAAAAAAAGAAAAAAGAAAAAGGGATGTTTAACATCTTTTCACTTTCGAGTTCAGTTTCTCTCTTCTCTTTTTTCTCTAGGTTATGGTTGAAGGTATGATTTAAAAAAATTATATACACTTGATGTAAGATAAACTGAGAGAGTTGAAAGGATCTAAAAGGTTTTCTGGCATTTTTAGTTGATCCATTCACTTTGCAAGTCTTGAGGATATTGCAAATTGAGAGAGCTTGCAGCATTTCATGTATATTTTAGAGGGCAAAATTATACCTAAAACATATGAAGTTCTTTTTAAACCAGACCATAGAGGAAAAAACTTTCTAAATTTTAAAAGCCAGAAAAAGGCGTTTAAGGTGCTTTAAATTTGAGAACCTTAGGTGTCTTCTGTGTTCTGTGTCCCTAATTTATTTTTTGCGGTAGTTATTATTTCAGCTGCCTTAAGTATTAGCACATGGGGAAAACGGGACTGATGTGTGCACACAGGGTGGGGCAAAAGTAGGCTTACAGTAGTGAGTATGTGAAACACAGAGTATATTTTTGTATTTTAAAATATTTTTATTTTTTAAAACTTTATTAATTTTAGAGAGGGGAAGGGAGGGAGAAAGAGGAAAAAAAACATCTACACGAGCGAGAAAATGTCAATTGCTTGCCTCTCGTATGCACCTCTATTGGGACCGAACCCACACCCCAGGCATTGCCCTGACCTTGAATCAAACGGTGCAACCTTTTGGTTTATGGGCAGATGCTCAACCAACTGAGCCACGCCTGCCAGGGCTCTTGTTAATTAATTATTGTATTATTTTCTGTATGAGCAATTGTAAATACTTGTTATTCTATCTGTAGTTAGAGCCTTTTACTTGGTAAGAGTCATGTCTATCATGCCCGAATTGGTAATTACCCAGCACAAGACACAAATTAAAACGACCATCTCCAGATTTGAGACAACAATGCGTTGTATAAATTGACATTGTTTAGGTGGTGGCAATCTCTGTCCACCTGTTTGGTGAACTTGACAAGGTCTTAACATTTCTTAGTCCCCTTATTTATTCCAGTGGGATAATTAGACCCTTTCTCCCCATAATGTACGAGACTGTTGGTAAAGGTGGTGTGAGAAGAATCAGTCATTGTGCCAGTGCAATTTGGATGAATGAAACCATGAAGTTCAGCATTTGTGTGACAGTCAGGGAGACTTGGAATTTGGTCCCTGAATCAGTGCTTCAAACTATTTTTGACCCTCTTGCTTGAACTTCTCTAAAGTTTAGTGTGGCATGGTGTTTAGTTAATTTTTGAGAGTTCTGAAGCACTGGTGAGAGTGCAGAATTCCACCATATTAGGGCCAGGAATCAGTGTTCTCAACATGGAAGAATCTCACCTTGTATATATTTTATGCAGGTTTTGCCCCATTAAATGAACGCAGCGAGGGGAAACAGTGATGCCATCAGAACCGAGATTTCTTTGCCAACAGGTGGACCAGTGAGAGCATATCAGATAAACATTAGCTTAAAGAACATAGAGAATACTTGAGACTCATTGAATCTCCAAGGGTCTCTGGTCTTTGTTTAACTGGCAGCTACATTCTAGCTTCTCGGGCCTTTTCCAGAGAATTCAAGACTATTTGGGTGTACGATCATGTTTCTTACTTGCTCTGAAGCCCCTGGTGGCCTGTAGTAGCAAGGTAAATTGCTGCCACTTTGCACGTCAGCATTGCACTCCCCCTGCCATGGGTACGTACCTGTTCCAGCCTCACTTCCCTGCACAAAGGTCAAGTTCTAGTTCTATTGGCTTGCTTACTGTTTTCCTTCCGAGTGCCAGGGCTTCAGGCCTTCCGCACGGTCTCCCTTCCCTGTTAAGTCTGCTAAAGTCCCCATCATTAGGTTTCCATCTTGAAGGCCTCTTGTTTATGAAGTCTCTTATGGTTTTTCCTCTGACCCCAACCACGTGTACTTTTTCTCTTCTGGGGACTAACGTGTGTGAAGGACACATGGTTTGACGTGGGCTAAAGTTCCCACCTGTGTGTTTACCTGGGGAATGATCTTGAGTGGGTCATTCTCTCTAACCCTAGAACAGCTAAATTCTGGGAGATGGTGCAAATGGAGCTGGAGCACCTAACACAGGGACCCTCAGGTCCTCTCCAAGCATTGGTGTCTTGCCCCTGCCGTACGGTTCTTACAGTTGTTGTTATATTAGAGTTTGTGCTTATCCCTTATTTTGTTTTCATAAATCATATTCTTATGAGAGAAGTTTCTGTCTTTTGTTTCCCTGGTAGTCCCTAGCACAGTGCTTTTTGCAGGGCAGGGCAAAAGTCAATTTACAATGGTTTGGATGGAAAAAAATATAATAATGGAAAAATAAGAATGCAAGAATAGACTCTGTGTTTCATATCCTCACAACTGTGAGCCTACTTTTGTCCACCCTTGTAGGTAAATAGGTGCTTTGCTGAGCTCTAAGGAATCAAGCTGGTCTGGAGCTATGTGGTTAAGCGATGAAAGTTGGGAGCTCTTGTATTCAAAAGGGCCTTCTTCCCCTTTCTCATCCTTGTATTTCTGTCTTCGCCTCATCTTCTAGCTTCCGTTTCTACTTCCTTTATACTGAGAAAACGCTGAGCTCACTTCAAAGAGCTCACTTCAAAGCCTCCTTGACCAAGAACTGCTGGCCGCTGAAGCCCATAGGAGCTGGTGTCAATGGAAGACCTTGTGTCGGTTGCATTCAAGAGTTTTTCAAGACTTCTATTTTTATAATCTTTTTAAAGGGAAAGAGGGGAGGGTTGCAGAAACATCTGCGTCTTTAAAAAAAAAAGCAAGCATAAGCCAATGTAATTCCCCAAAAAAGTTAAGATAGTGTTAAAAAATGAAAGCGATTTACAGTTGGTGAAAAAGTGACTTTTTTCTTTAAAAATATGCCTTTTGTGGTTTTGTCCTATTTACAAAAGCTGAGGGCAGTAGGCTTGTCTTCACTTACATGCAACATTTTGCAAGATGGCCAAGTAGGGAGAGCAGAAACCAGGGCTTGGGACTGGTGAGACCTCATCCCAGCTCTCCTTTGAGCTGTGGGTGTGGGTAGAAGGAGAAGGGGGGAGATTAAAGATCAGTGATCTCCCACCGTAGACCCTTTGATGCTCTACCATAGACCCTTTGATGCTCTGTTGGCTTTTTGAGACTGGGAATGACGGACTCTACCAGGACTGTGAAACGGAACCCTCCTAGTTTCTGTGGTAATTCTCACATAGATTTCCTGAAGGCCTACTGTGTGTTTCAGCAGCATGCCAAACCTTCCAACAGCCTTACTGAGCTTGCTCCTGAGGCAAGAAGCTCTTCATGATCTAACTTTTGCCCAGGTAGACACCCCCTGCTGCATCCCATTCCTCTGAATAAACCTTTCCACCCTAGAATGCTTCTTTCTCCTACGCTGCAACCCTGGCGTCTTATTTGCTTATTGAATCCTTATTCACCTGGTTCAAGGGTTAAATCCTTTATGGAGCCTTCTCCCAGTTTTCTTCAGCTGGTTGCTTTGTTCTCCAATATGACACTGTGAACCCCAATCAGAATGTTTATTTTATTCTCTAGTAATTCTTTGTTGACACTACCGTCTCTGCACATTGTAAGCCTGTTGAGGGCTAAGTCAGTAGCATGAACAAGTGCGATAGGAATTGAGACTAAGTTGAGGTTAGGTGATCAGAGAAGAGCTCCAAGTCAAGTCTATTAAGAGTGATATAATTTATTTGTAAAATTGAAGAGAATGGGCTTAGTCAGCTCAGGCTGTTGGGAGACATGGGTGGAAAGGTGTCTTAAAGCCTGAACGAGACAGGCCTCAAATGCCAGCCAAGAAGGGAAATGAAATGATTAAAGTGGAATTTTTGGATAGATCTGCCTGGGTAGGAGTGAATAGGATGGATTTACAGGGTAGCAAGCCGTGCCAAAAAGGCCAGATCGGACAACACTGCTGAGGTCTGGGAATAAGGCGACAGGAGTGTAGACCAAATGAGGGCCTGCCACCTCTTCCTGGACAGACAGAGAGCTAAGAAAATATGTCGTGACATGTGGAAATCATATGAAATTCAAATGTCAGCGTCCAGAGTCAAGTTGTGTTGGAACCGGGCCACGCTTATTCATTTCCGAATTGTCTGTGGCTACGTTCACACAGCCTGCCAGCTGGAAAAACTTGAAATAGAGACCATCAACGGCAGAGGCTAAAATATTTACTCTCCGGCCCATGACAGAATGAGTTTCCTGACCCCTGGAGTAGACTAACCAGGGACAGCGAGAGTATGAATGGACAGGAAGGGGTGGGCAGGATCCAGGGACATTTCTGAGGAAGATGCAGCACAGGGGAGTTTTTGCAGGAGCTGATCCTCTTTCTTCTGTGTAACTCCATGTCTTGGTGATGGTGCTCTAGGTGTGGGTCTCCTTGGGCAGGGGGTACGAAAGGGTAGGATTGAGCTTTTTACGATGGGGGTGGGGAGAGCGGGCTAGTCTTAGAGTAAAGCCAGACCAGCTGCGTGGCTGCATGTTCAACATGGGTTCTTCAAGCCTACACCCAGGGAAGGTTGCTGGCTGCTGAGGGGATGGGATGAGATGAGAGAGAAGCTGAAAGCACCCCCTCCACCCCATCTGCCTGTTTGAGGGCTTTTGGGGATGAGGGTGCCCTGGAGGGTGCTTCTTGCCCAGCTCCGGCTTCTCAAGTTGGAGCTATTTGTTTCTGGCTGTTGACACTTCTTTTCCCTGCCTTTGGGGATGAGAGAGGAAGCTGATGACTCCCTTTAGCCCTGACTGGGAAGGCTGGGAGGCCAACTTCCCCCCTGTCCCGTGCCTGTTTGTGGGCAGGCGAGGGGCAGTATCACCCCCAGAGCTCTTTGCCTATGAAAAGAGAGCAAAGAAGAAGCAGGGGGTGGAAGGGAGGTCCAAGAGGAACACAAAATACTCGAGGCATGTTCCCTGATCAGGCCCTAGGAGTTCCGAATGGGCACCTCAGACACTTGAGTCAGAGGGAACATGTGCCTCCAGCCTGGGGACCAAAGTCTCTGACCTCTTTTAGAATAATGAAGTCTGAGTGCTAGAAGACATTTTAGAGAGTCTGGTCTAAGCCTCTCATTTTGCAGGTGAGAAACCCTAGGCCCCAGATGGATGGATTTTACCAACTTCGGTTTGTGATGGAACTTGGGTTTAATCTCAGGCTTTTTATTATTATTGCTAAACAATTCTTCATGTTTCTGAATGTGTGCCATGTGCCAGGCGATACACCAGGTGCTTTATAGGCCGGCTTAACCTTGCTGCAACCTTGGGAGGAGCTCTTGTGCCTGTTTTATAGGTGAGCAAAGTCGGGGTGAGAAAGGCTAATGTGCCCACGATCTGGATCTGATAACGACTGATGGTGATCAGACCCTCATCAGTCTCACCCCAGAGCCTGTGATCTCAACTAGTAGGTGCACACCCAGCTGTTGTGAGCAGCTTCCTAGTTCCTGCTTCCATGGTGTCCAATCCATCTTTTATTTCCGTTCATTCATGGATGTGGACTGGTGACCTTCAAGAAGTCAGGAGGGTGCTGGGTTAGGTAAGGACAGGCGGGACATCATCTTGGTGTCCACCAAGCTGGAGGGAACACCAAAGGCCAGTCAAGGCAGGGAATGACTGTCCTATGGCTTCTCCTCTCCACCTTCTTGGCCTCAGTTCCAAGACCCCCTCTTCAGTGAAGCTGCCCCTGGAACCTCTGGGCAGAGTGGATTTCCCCCACCTGTGAGCTCCTGTGGCCCCTCATGCCCCACCTTGAGCCTGTCACACCGTGTTGTGTTTCCCTCGGACACTGAAGCCAAAAGCATGTGCCATTGATCTTTGTATCCCCGCTCCAGGAGCACAGGTTTGGCTCACTGGGGGATGTGGCATGTGTTAGTGAATGAACGAGCGCAGACCCAGCGTGTCAAGGGTTCTCAAACTTTATTTTGCCAAAGAGTCACTTGAGGAACTTGTTAAAAGATTCTGACCAGAGCGCCCCCCCTGGGGCTTACTCTAGATGTGCGACGGAACCCCAGAATCTGCGTTTCCCCGCGGCACCCTGGTGTTGCTGATGCGGGTGGTCCTCAAGCCACACTTGGAACAGCTCTGGCCCAGGTGCCGAGCCTGCTGGAACACAGACAGGAACCAAACATTAAAAATAGCACTCCATTCATTTCGCCTGTGCCGAGATGCCAAGTGCCCCCTCCTGCTGGTGACAGGTCCGGATGTGGGCCAGTTCTCAGCCCAGGGAAAATGAACAGTGTCTTCTTCGCGGTGCCCAGAACAGTCTGAGTCACTGGAATGTGCCGGCCAGTCAGGCAGAAGGGAACTTCAGCTTCTTTTTTAAACCTTGGTGGGAACTGCTGGCAGGGAGAACAGGGAGGAGAGGAAGCACAATGTGGGGTTTGAGGTTGGCCCGTGTCGCGGGCCTGGCTGTACCTCCGAGGGTCATTACTATATATGCTCCTTTCCTCTTGCAGTAGTCACTTCCCCAGGGGGCCTGCATGTTGGTGCGCTGCCACAAATGCCTGGCTGTTGTTGGAGGGGCTGCCTGGCAGGTCACAAAGAGAAAATTGGGCCAGGCTGTAGCCAGGGCTTCTGGGGGAGACAAGAGAACTGGTTCCCGCCCTTATCACACCTCTGGCTCATTGTAAGATAACTGAGGGAGTGGCTGCGGGGCACTCGGCTTGCTTTGCCATCTGTAAAATGGGTGGGGTGGAGGGGCAGAGGAAGAAGGCTTATTTCTTCTCGTGAAAGGGGTGGTTCGAGGCCAAGATTGAACACAGGGCTCTGTTGTTGGTGTGATGCTATTGATGAAGGCTCAGGAAGTATCTTAGTCAATGCTGTGCTGAGGACAGGACAGTCCACTTAGAGCCTCAGCTCCAGAAGGCCAGGGACTAGGTTTTTCTTCTTCACCTCTGTATCGCCACTGCTTAGAGCTGGGCCTGGCACACAGTAGGTCTCCATAAATATGCATAGAGCCAGTAGCTCCAATACTGGTGCCTGGGAACCATCAGGCCCCAGCTCTCTTTGTCTTCTACTCAGGTTTGACTCGCTGCTTGAAAAGAGGGATGGTGACACACTAGGACATTTTTGAAGGAAGAAACAAAATTTCACCCTTTGTTTTGAGTGTTTCATCCACTTTTCTCTTTCTTCCATGAAGAAATATAAAAGGTTAAGGAATTGATTAAAAAAAATGGTACGGGTTCAAGTTCTGAGTCCATTGCCCTACAGGGTGAGCCTCTTTCAGGCTCGGTTTCCTCATCTATAAAAGAGATGAATAACATCCACCCTCGGCCTCCTCTCAAGGAGTCGTGTAGGGGTCATGCAAAAGCAGGGTGTGTGTGAATGTGCTGTACCTGCAGAAGGTTGCAGGAGTGATGTGTGTGTAAGCAGGTAGGGTGTGATCAGCCCATTGTGGGGTAGGAGCCTCACTTCTGAGGTTTACCCCTCCTGGGGCAGTTGGAAAGGAATTCAGCCTCAATGGTGAACTCTCAGCTCTTCTAGGGCAGCTCACACCCTTCCCCCTTCCGCTGCCTGTGTCCATTTTAGTTTTTAAAAAAAGACCCCATATTTTATTGTGAAACCCTTAAATTAGCAAAGCCTAGGCTGGCTGAATTAAGCTTCCTGGGAAACCACATGCCCACATGCAAAGTCTGGTAGAACGCTCCATGTTTCCACTAGCCTTTCCACCTCCTGATATTAGCGTATCTGTGTCCTTGTTTGTTTGTGTAGCGTATCTGTGTCTCATGGGTCTGCCTTCCCCAAGAGAATGTAAGCTGCACGAAGGCAGGGCTTTGTTTTGTTCGCTGTGGAGTTCCCAGCACCTGAACAGTTAGTTGTGGGCACATCTCACTTGTCCAGGAAATTCTTGAGGGTGAATGCTTATGTTCAATGGGAGTGAAATTCTTTGACCTTGGTTCTAGACCAGTGATTCTCCAAGATTTCTGGGGGCTCCTGAGGCTCTTTCAGGGGTTATGCATGGTCCAGACGTTTTTTATAATAGTCAACTGCTATTTGCCTTTCACTCTCATTCGCTCATCAATACAAATCTCAGAGAACCAGTGTTTTCCAAGTAAGCAATGCACAATGGGCCAAAGCCATACAGGGTGAAAAAGCCATGCAAAGTACAGTGGAGGCAAAGAACAATGGATTTTCATGTATAAAAATATGAACTGTCTCAGACATAGTTTCAGATTCTACATGGCAACCAACTTCAAAAAGACTCATTTCCACTTGTCCTGTTCTGGTGTAATATCAAAGGAACATATACACATTTACTGAAAAGGCTATGAAAGGACTCCCTTTTCCCAACTGCATGCTGTGTGAGGCCCTGGAGTATCTTGTGATAGAGTAAATCTGGAAGTGCATATGAGAATCCAACTGTGTCTTCTTCAGCCAGACATGAAAGATACTAACTAGCACAGCCCTGGCTGGTGTGGCTCGGTGGGTTGGGTGTGGTCCCCCAAACTGCAAGGTGGCCCGTTTGATTCCTGGTGAGGGCACATGCCTGGGTTGTGGGTTCGGTTCCCGTCAGGGTGGATGTGGAAAGCAACCGGTCGATGTTTCTCTTTCACCTTTCTCCCTCTCTTTTTCCCTCCCTTCCTCTCTCTCTTTAAAAATAAAAATTAAAATAAGTAAACAAAAACATCCTTAGAGAAAAAGAGAGACCAGTGCGTAATTTAAAATAATGCCACTCCTCTCATGAACTTTTTTTTTTTTTGTATTGGAAAATAGCATCACTTTTCATAGGGAAGTTATTTTTATTAACAGGTAATAGATACATTATAAAAAGAAGCTCTTTAAGGTCCTCAGTCATTTTTAAGAGCATAAAGGGGTCCTGAGACTGAGCAGTTTAAGCATCTAGTGGTCTCAATGGAGGCTCATGGGCTGTGGAAGAGACTTACTGCTGTAAATCCTGCAGGATCGCCTTCTTGGTTGGTGGGTGATGAATGTTTATTGAGCATCCCTAGGTCCGGAGGTGCCTGTCTGAGTGATATGTTTGTTTGTGTAGCCACATGGCTTTGGGCAAGTTGCTGTTTCTCTGGGCTTTGCTAGTCTCAGTAATTAAATGTTGGGCCTGGCCCTAGCTGGTGGCACAATGGATAAGGTGCCGGCCTGCAAACCCAAAGGTCACTGGTCGATTCCCCAGCCAGGGCACATAACCAGGTTGCAATCCAGGTCTCCAGCCCGGTCTTTAGCCGGAGGCAGGTGAAAGGCAACCATACATGGATGTCCCTCTCCCTCTCTGCCTCTCTCCCTTCCTCTTTCTCTGGAAATAATAAATAAAATCTTTAAATAAATAGATAAATAAATGTTGGGCCTGGAAGCTGGGGGTGGATGGTAAGGTGATGTGTTGGGTCTCCTCTGGCTCTAGTATTGTCACAGGCACTTCTTGGGACCTACTCTGCATGTTAGCTTTGTTCGCCCCTCTGAAAGAGACTGGTGAGAATTGAAACAGTGAGAGGAGGTTTCAGAGAAAATGTGAGGTCTAAGGCTGAGTGAGGTTTGCCTGTGCGGCAGGGAGGAATCGAGATGCCGAGAGTATGGCTTCTTGCAGATCATGGTGTCTTATGGGTGGCAGGTGGCCCAGCTGAGGTTCTGCGTGTGAAACTCGAGGCAAGTGACTCTGGGTGGAGGTTCAGTTACATTGGCTCTCAGACCGTCTTCATCCTGTGGTCTGGGGCTTTTCTTCCCCACACCCCCATCTGTGATGATAGAAGCGACCTTATGTGGCCTTTCCTGGGATTTATTGAGCAAATGAGGTCAGTGGCCCGGGGCCACCTGTCCTTCCTGAATGACCAGCTAGTCTGCAGGAAGACACAGTGAGTGAAGTGCTCCTGTATAACTTCCTGTTGCTGGTCCCGGTGCCAGGGCGCTTTTTAAAAGACACGGTGTCTGTGTTTCTCCACGTTGAGCCGTGAGCTCTGCTGAAATCTGTTCTTTCCGATCTAAAAATACTTCTGTATCATTGTGCCCCTGGAGAACTGTACACCTAGATAAAAAATGGGCAAAAGTTGAAGAGAATGAAATGAATCAATGCATGCAAAGCACTGGGCACCTTGTCTAACAAAAACATTATACTAAAATTAATGTATTGGGCTGTTATTATGATTGGTGCTATTTCTCTCTGGCAGTCTTGATAATTGATTTCTACAACTCATATTATTGCCAGTTTACTTGTGTTCTGCACTAAAATGCATTGAGTTTTTCTAGGCAAAGCAATGGATTGTCTGTCCTAAGATTAATGTGGTTAGAAATGCATATGACAGTGGTTCCCACACCCTGGTCTGGAGATTGACGCATAGCCTGTGAAAAATTTCCAGTGGTCAGTGTTACAAAGAGAAAAATAAGGACAAATGTACTGAGATTCTCATGATACTAACTCAGTTCAAAAGGCTTACCCTTTCATCAGAACATGTCCTTCCTATATTTTTAGGGGGAAAACAGTTCATTTTGTGAAGTGAGAATGACAGGAGGTGGTAATACACTTTATTTGGTGAAGTAAAAACTCATGACCCTTAGGTTGACCCTGTAAGTTTTGAGTGTCTGATGGTTGCAGCTACTTTGATCTGTGAAAGCCAAGCCCCCGGTAGGTAAACCCATGTAACATTAGTGCTGAAAGGGACCTTAGGAATCAGGAAAGGCATGTCCCTTCATTTTACAGGTAAGGAAGCTGAGACTCAGAGAAAGCAGGTGACTTGCCCAGTGTCACCCAGTGACTCTGAGGCCAGCCAGGGCTAAAACTCGGACAGGATGTATATGAGTATGGTTTTGAGTTGAGCACACCTGTGTTCAAGTTCTGCCTCTGTCACTTACCTGCTGATCCCTTACCTGTGAAACTGGGGTACCTACCCAAGGAGTTGAGGATTTAATGAGATGATTTGGTTTAGGAGAGATTTTGGCTATTCTGTTTGCCTCCCCTCCTCCTGTTAATAATTAGGTTCTTATGTTATGACTCTCAGTGGCATCAGTCAGATGGTTTTATTTTTAGCACAGTCCCTGCATTTACTACTTGTGATTCTAAGTAATATCAGCTGTTGCTTGTGTTGATATCTCAGCTCTCTCCTGGTGATCTTTCTCTTCCACTGTTGAATGATTTCAGAAATCTAATTGGAGCCTCCTTGCCCCTAGTCCCAGGCACAGGGCCCGGTAGGAGGGGATAAAGGGGATTGTCCAGGGTCCCATGTTATGTCCATGGCCTGGACACTCCTCGCTTTCTTTAGGGGACCTGCCTCATCCTTGGAGACTCAGAATGATGGATAAGCATCTGCTTTCACATCTGGGGCAGTGAGAGGCAGCCTTTTAACAGAGATACCACAGGGCAGCAAGCATGCAGAATTCTCATGACGTACTGTCAGATTTAACCACCAAAGCACATCTCATGCTCCCACTCGAAGCCTTGTAATAACCGACATAAATTATCTGTGGGAATGGAACGGCCCTGGCCTCAGCTGTGCTGTCCTACCACGATCTCCTAGTGACAGTTTAGTGACTCCATATGCTCCCAGATGAAGGAAGCATGGTAACTTGGCACTCAGCCCCAGTGCTTCTGGCCCACTGCCACCGGCCTGTCCTAGAGACCTGGGTAAAGTAATGCTTGTCAAAGCCTACCTTCACTCTTGGCTCTTCCATCGGTGGCGGTCATCTCTGCGGGGACCCCTGACTCCAGACAGTGCTGAGGTCTTCTCGCTGCACGTTTTCTGAACATCATCTTCCAAAGTCTCTTGTGTCCCGAGGCTGGAGGAACTAGATGCCCGTGAGAGGCCCAGCTGTGCACAAGGGCAGGAGTCACATGTGGCTTCTATACTAAGGATTGTTGTGCTTGGCTTGGGGCGATTTAGCAAATGCAGTTTCCATCCTGGCGTGTCATATTAAGGAAATTTATGTTACGTTGGCTTAAGCCAAGTCAGCCAACCTGCATTGCTTTAGTAACTGCCAAGAGTTTATCGTCTATTATTTATTCAGGGAATGCGCTGTGTCTCTTAATTTCAGTGGAGTGCCATTTGTCACCCCTGGTCAGTGTGTCATGCAGCCAGGATGGGTGTCCGCTATGTTGGAGAACCACTTTGAACGTTTTTATTTTGGTTCTTGTTCATTCCCGAATGCGCGAGACGTGAAATTACAAACGAGCGCCACCCCCCCCCCCCTTTTTTTAAATTGTAAAAGAAAGCCTTGCCCCATGTGGTAATAAATTATGGCCAAGTACAGAAACATATCTTTTTTTTTTTTAGTGTTGCCTATTAGTTACTACCCAAGGAGACCATTGTTCATGATTTGGTGTGTGTCTTTTCAGTATTGTTTTAATAGCTTAAGGTAATTTAGTCGATGTCATACTCTACATATAGACATTCTTCTTGAGATGATGCATTTACTTCAAAGGGCTGTTTGAATGCTCAGCACAGTGCTGGCACGTAGTGATGTTCGGTAAATGAAAGGAAATTTTATGGAGGACATAGAGCAGAGGGGGCTCCAGGCCTGGCTTTGCCACATCCTAGCTTTAGGGCCTTGTGCAGGCCCCTGATGTGCAGTGAGTGCCTCCATTTCCCCATCTGTAGAATGGGCTAATTTTTGTAGACCCCAGATATCATGGGAAAGATCCTTGGAGCTGCCTTCTATCTAGCTCACAATAAACAAGTCTGTTACTGCCCAAAGACACGTGGGAAAACACATTTTGAGCAAAGCAGGTATTTAGTTCCTCCTTGCCACCCCCCTAATCTTTGTGGGTCCAGGAAACTTTCTTTAATTACAGTTTTGTTGAATGGCTCTGTGTCATCCAGGAGCAGCTGGAGGGCAGACACAGCTGTCACCATCCATGTGTCCCATGCAGATAGATAGCGCCTGTCACCTGGTCCATCTTCAAGGAACAAAGTTTCCAATGTCTTGCAGCCCTGGTGCTCTGCACCTCCTGCTTCTTCCTGACCCATCTTTTCACCTCTATCCACTTCCAGAATGAAGCTAAGGTGGTCTCTCCTTCCCAGACCCCCAGGTCATGCTGGCTACCCTTCTTAAACTTCCTCGTACCTAGAAAATGGCTGGCTTTCATTTCAGCCTTGTCCCTTCAAGTCACCATAAGAAGAAGGTTTCGGTGTCATGTCCCTGACAGAGCCGAGCCGAGCAGCTTTCCTGAGAGACAGGTCTGTGCTCTGGGGACGGCCCTGTGCACCTCTGTGGACCTCACAGCCCTGAGTGGGCGCTCGCTGGCCTCCAAACCCATGGCCAGCCCCACCCTGGCCTTGCAGCACTCCGTGAGCTCTGCCATGCTGCCCCTGGATTCTGACCCACTGCACCAGTCCTGGGAGTCTGGTCCCTGTGGCCAGGAATGCACCTTCTGTCCTGAAAAGAGCATGGGCCCCCTGTGGGTGGGGCCTGGGCACCCAGCTTTCTCTGTTGGGGTTCCTTGGGTATCCATACCCTGGAGCAGTCAATCTAGCCACTTGTACTCTTGTTGCTTTGTGTGTAGAGTCATTCAGGCCTGGTCTTTATCCTGCTGGTACACTGTCCTTGGGACATCAGCATTTTAGGAAACACACCCAGCCCCGTTTCCAACCCCCTTTCCCCAAGCCACCCCCAACCTCCTCCCTCAAGATGATGAGTATCTGGGGTATCTGGAGATGGTGGTGAAGTGTTGATGAGATCAAAGGCCGTTTTTCAGTCCTCATTCTAAGGTTGACTCAGGTGACTCAGATGAGGGCATTACCTGTTTGCCTCGGAGGGTCTTTTCATCCTGCAGTGAAGCCAGGTCCTGCTTGATAAAAGGTGGGAGCACTTGGCATCAGCCACCAGGCGTGCTCTGCTAGGAACAGGAGCAAGCAGCCTCACTGGTTGTGGGTATTGTCAGTTCTTGGGGCACTTCTGTGTTTTGATCTCGATTTCCCAACGTGAAAAACAAAGATAAGAGCATCCCGTCGGGTGTTGCTGGGATTACTTACAGTGCTGGAAAGGGTTTCCTGGCACAGAGATGAGTTCACTCAGTGGCTGCTGCCTCCACAATGTCATCGTTGTTGTCATCAGAAATGTGCATTTTGTGTTCCTTACCCGAATGTGATGGGCCTGTGTTTAAAAAGTTAGACTGCTGAATCAAACTCTCTAAAACCTAAGGGCAGGATGGGCTCTATTTAGTGAGCAGTGCTTGGTGACCATGGAGATGTCACCACTACTCTCTTCTTGAAGGCGGGTCTCAACTGGCTTCCGCTAAGTGATGAACACGTGGTTGTTTTGGTGACGTTCTTTTCCCTTTCTGCGCCACATGTGACTTTTGGTTTTGTTCTTTTGGGTGGCTGACAAATTTCTCAGGTGTACCTGATCCCTTAGGATTGGTGTCAAGTCAAGACTAAGTGAGCCAACTGGCCAAACTCTGCTCCAAGAGCCCTGCTCTTTGCTCAGGGATGTCAGTTCAGGCCCAGGGCATTGTCCCCTCCCCCAGCCACAAGGAAGGTTGAAGCTTGTCCTCCTGGGCCTACGGTGGCAGAGACTGCTGAGGACGGGAGTGGAGTGGAAGCGTTGCCGGTCCCTGCGACGTGTGCAGGTTGTAGTCTTCGCCGCATACAGCGTTCTTTCTGACCCCCTGAGTGCTGTTCAGAAGTGCAGGTACTTCTAGCGCCTGCGGTGGGGAGGGGAGGTGGCTGCCAGGCCGAGAAGGGGGGCCGCTTACTTCTGCAAAGCTGTTTGACATGGGTGCTTCCTCACACAGGAAAATGTGGCGCGTGTCATACTCGAAGAGCACCATCTGCGCAGGGCTGGTATGCGTTATCCATAGCTCTTCGAACAATTCTGTGTGGGGAGAAGGCGGGGGTGACTAATCTCATTTTAGGGACTGGAGAACAGGGGCCCAAAGAGCGATGTCTTGACTCTAGGGATGGAACAGGCTACTGATCCCGAACCGGAATGCAGATCTCCTGACCCACAGGGATCATTCCCCTTTTCCCTTAGATCAGTTCTGGACTGGGTGGTGGTGGTGGGGACCTATCCTGTGACCTGTTAGCAGCAGCCTTCTGCACTGTCCCAACCAACCACCCACCCACCTGCTCTAAGACCAGCCCACCACCTCGCCAGCCAACCACCTGGCTCCTGACCGTTCCTCACCCTCTTCCTCTCTCTCCCCCACCCGCTCTTTTTTCCTTCAAGGTGGTAGTGGTCCTCCCTGCGTCCTCACCCTCACCCTCTACACAGGCCCACGGCCCTAGCCTGGCTGTGAGCCTTTGCCCTCCTAGGTAAGGTCTTTTGAACTGAAAGATGGCTGTTTGGAGAGAACTTTGGATGGGCTTTGCTTCCACAAGTTACCAACCATTTGTAAGCTTATTGGGAACAAATTTGGGGCAGCATTTCTCACGGTGACAACCCACCTTCTTGTTGCCACTTTGTCAACCAAGAACCACTTATCCAGCAGCAAATGATTAGCTGCTAATCCAATAAAGCCATTGACTCTAAAGTGTGTGTGGCTATGCACGAGCTAATTGCTGATGCTCTGTGTGAAATGACAGAGCTGTTACCATTGAGGGCCTGGTGTACTTCACTTACGCATGCAGCCTGCAGGCATTGAGTAGGCACCTACTGGGTGCTAGGCACGCAGAGGGGAATGAAGGAACTGCTAAGGTGTGTTCCGTAACTTACACCATCATGCCACTGGCTGACATGTTCCATTATCATCATCACCTGTGATGACTGACCTCAGCCCCCATTTATCAGGCGATCGCTAGAGGCCAGGCGCTGCTCCAGTTACACAGGCGAAGAACTGGAGAAGTTGGGTGACTTGCCCAAGGCAGCACTGCCAGGTGGGAGATGAGGACCAGAAGAGAACCCAGCCTTCCTCACTCTTGGCCGGCACTTTTCCCACTTCGCCCAGGGCCTCACTCCATACCAGCCTGGTGTTGAGAAGTGCTTTTGGCCTATGGCATGATGGTAGAGGTCCAGTTTCTTAGTTTTCCATGGCGGTACCAAATTTTCAGCGTCACTGGATGGATCCTTCCCTCTTGCCAGTGATTTTCAATGCTCCATGAGCATCACAGCAAGCTCCCATAGGTGGGTGGCCTTCTCTCTGGGCTCTTCATCATTTTTTTGGGTGGTTTGTCTGTACCTGCACCACACTGTGCTAATTACTATTTGCATTTTCAGGTGATTAAAGAAATCCCTCCACCTAATTCTTCAGGAGGTCTTGGCAGTTCCTGGCTTTTTGCACTTCCATTTAAGTTTTAGGATCCACTTTCTGAAATCAAACAAACAAAAAAACCTCACCTTTAGATTTTGTTTGGGATTGCATTGAGTCTTTCAGACATGAGAGTTGACATGTTTCAATAGTGGGTCTTCTAATCTAGGAACATGGTGCATCTCTCCTCTTTTAAGTCTTTTAATGAAGTTTGATAGTAAACTCCATATAAAGCTTACATATGTCTTATTAGATGCAGTCTAGGTCCCTGAAGTTTTTGTAGTTATTGTAAATGGTAACTTAAAAATAATCACCTCTTCTCTTTGTGGCTGATACATGGGAACACATTTGATTTGGTAACTGCTAAATTAAATTCTCTGATTATTTCTAATTAGGTGTCTAGAGGTTTTACAATTTTTTCCTCTGTATCGCCAGTTCTATCATCTCATTTTCTGTCAGCAGTGAGAATTTTATTTTGTCCTTTCTAATTCATATCTATTTCCTTTCCCTTTCTTGTCCTATAAACAGAAGTGGTGACAGTGAGCATCTTTGTCTTGACCTTCCTTCTCTCCCCTCCCCTCCCCTCCCCTCCTCTCTCTTCCCCAGCTTCACTGAGGAATAGTTGACAATGAATGTCTTGGTCTTGATTTTTTTTATTTTTAAGATTTTATTTATTATTTTCAGAGAGAGGGGCAGGGAGAGAGGCTAAGAGGTAGAGAGACATCAATGTATGGTTGCCTTTCATCTGCCTCCAGCCATCAACCTGGCTGGAGACCTGGCTTGCAACCTGGTTATGTGTCCTGGCTGGGAATTGAACCAGCGACCTTTGGGTTTGGCAGGCCTTATCCACTGTGCCACCAGCCAGGGGCTTGGTCATGGTTTTTAAAGGGAATTCTCAGTTCCCCTGGGTTCAGAATGATGCCTGCTGTAACTGTTTGGTTACAACTGTTTGATCACCATTATTGAGTGAAGGAAGTTCCTTTCTAGTCTGAATTTGCTAAGAATTATCATGTGTGAGTATTGAATATTATCAAATGCTTTTTCTGCATCCATTAAGATGACCTTGTGGGTTTTCCCTTTAATCTGATAGTGTAATAACTGAAATATTTTTTCTTTTCAAGCCATTCTTGCATACGTGGAATAAGCAACTTTGTCATTGCAGTATTTTTTTAGATGTTGCTACCTTCCTCCTTATGAATATTTTGTTTGAGATTTTCACATCTATGATCATGTGTATGTTTGGGTTGTAATTTTCCTTTCTCATTTTGTCCTAGTTTTTAGTATCAAGATTATACTGGCTTCAGTGAATCAGGGAATATTTCTCCCTCCTGTTTTTTTTAATCCTTTAGTAAAGTTTATATCAAATGAAGAGTATAGATGGGTAGTTTGAAAGTCTTCTAGGGAAACATTTTGTGAGATGTCTCAGGAGTGACATTAAATGTTTGGTTCAAATGAATTTTTTTATTAAAAAAATTTAAAAACATAATACTGTATTGTGTATTTGAAAGTTGCTATGGCAACAGACTTCAAAGGGTCTCATCTCTCTCTCTCTCTGTCACACACACACACACACACACACACACACACACTCCTACCCACCTACCCACAAAGGTAACTATGTGAGGTGGTGGAGGTTGGTTATAACCTTAATGTAGTAATCATTTTGCAATATATACATGTATACCTTAAACTTACACACTGTTACATGTCAGTTATATTATCAATAATAAAAAAAAACCTTCTATGGTTGGAGGCTACTCATATTGCTCCTCTGTACCACTAGCTTTTTGTTTTTTTCTAAATGATGCCCTTAGGAATAAAACCTCTGATCTCAGTTTAATTGAGGTGAATTATTAAACTTCCACCATTTGTGGTTACACCTCTCACTGAATCTGTTTTGTATTGATTTGGTGCCACCAGATGAAACACAGAAATGGATGAGATGTAACACATGATTTCAGACATTTACATTTGCCCAAGTTGCTGTTTCAAAATCATAGATCAGCCCTGGCCAGTGTGGCTCAGTGGATTGAGTGTCGGCCTGCAAACCCAAGGGTCCCTGGTTTGATTCCCAGCCAGGGGAGGTAACCTGATTGCAAGCCAGGTCTTTGAGGCAGGTGAAAGGCAACCATACATTGATTCTTCTCTCCCTTTCTTCCTCCCTTCCTTCCCCTTTCTAAAAATAATGAATAAAATCTTAAAAAAACCAAATAGACTGATGCTCTGTCGTAAGTAAATGTTATCATCCGTTTGCATTCTTACGTTGAAGCCTCCCTTACTCGTGGTGTTGGCCCTCGTGTCTGGTTTTATTTGGGTTTCACAGAAGATTTAATTTGTCAAGAGGATTTTGTTGTTCTCAAATCATATTGTAAAAAGGGAACTCACTGCTCGCTGATGGCTCCTGCAGCTCAGTTGCTCCATGATGAAGTGTTCTTTGATTATGTGTCAAAATGAATGGGGCAGACCTTTGACAGACACACGACTGGGGCTGGAGCGGGCCCAGCACTCACGGCTGACTTTCCCATCCCAGGCAGGCAGGTGTTGCAAGAGCTCTGTTTGCTCTCAGTCCTTTTCCCCTGGGGGGCCATTGGCTCCTGAGGAAGATAGATGTCTGCGCTGGAAGAGCTGTTAATAGCAATTACTCTGCCTTAATCCTTTTTCGTCCATTCGTATTTCAGTGCCTGGAACTTGGCAGGATGTCAGAAGCCACAGTGCAAGCAGGGGAATGTTCCTTTGAACAGTGAGGACCTAGTAAAATTGTTTTCCTGGTATTTAGTTTGTTAAAACATGTGAGAGGCTGATATTCCCTCTTAGATCCCAAATGGAGTGCCACCGAAAGATCTTGCCAAAAATGAACTTTCTGGAGCTTTTAATGATCTTTATTTTTGAAAGATGGCAGTAAAATTATTTTATTAAGCTTATCAAGTACTAACTATAATTAGATATCCCAGGCCTATTAAGTTTACTGTATGGGGAAATAACATGGACAGAGTTGGAGGCCTGCAATTGAGTGTTGTCCGTCTCATGTCAAACCTGTTGGGAATTTGGACGTGACACTCTTTATTTGTTATTTTACTTTTAAAAATCATCACCTGAGGGTATGTTTTTATTGATTTTAGAGAGATAGGAAGTGGGGTTCAGGGGTTGAGAAATAATTGACATGAGGAGAAACATCGATCAGTTGCCTCTTGTACCTGCCCTGACTGGGAATCGAACCCGCAACCTAGGTATTTGCCCTGATTGGGGATCAAACCTGCAACCTTTTGGTGTCTGGTCAACTGAGCCACTGCTTGTCCAGGGGCCGTACACTTTTTACTGATGAGACTTTAGCTTCTCCTTCAGCCCTTCCTTTTGATGAAAAGGACCTGCCTGGTTTCCTGGCATAGCTAATAAAAGGGATTTGGAGGATTTTAGTAAAATGAAGGGGGGCCCCAATTTCTGCTAAGATCTGTAAAATCCGAGATTGCATGGGCTGGTTTGTGGTGTCTGCTTTGATGGATATGTGTTGTGAAGTCTGAATGTGGCTATTAAGAATGCATTTGGGGTACAGAAGTTCTTGGTAGCACAGGGACTCCCCAACTGCCAGATTCTGGATTAGACTTGGGGTCAACTTCAGGGTAATAAGAGGACAGATGCCCAAGAACATGTTGTCTTTGACTTCCTGGCCTTCCTCTTTTGAGTGCTGGCCTTTACTGGGCAGAGATGGGTCTGGTCTGGAGGGAGAGCCCTTCCTGCCACTTGGGTTCTTGCCCAGCCCTGGGGGTGAGGGCCGGCCGAGGGGTGTCCACACCATTGTGGGAGAGAAGGCTGAGAGCTACTTGAGGAGCATTTGGGGTTTGAGTCAGTTGTGTCTTTGAAAAAAATTTACCCATTTGGACTTGTCTGTGGAAGCAATTAGGGAGATCACAGGACCGTTTCTGATCCTGATTCTGTACAGGGTCTATTCAGAGAAACAGAAAACAGTCAACTGGAACAGGGGATTATTTGAGCACACAGAGTCCTGTTGTCTCGGAGGCATGCCCTCAGACAATTTGCCTTTTAGTGAAGTTTAAGCCCATGAAAGGAAATAAAAAGTGTTTTATTAGATGGCAAAGAAAGATGGACTGGACTTATGAGACTTTGAGAATTTTAGCTTTTTCTTTGTTAATGCAAACTTTGGGAGAGTTTGACTTCTTATTTAATGCAATTTATTTGTACAATGCGGTAATTATTGTTCGTAGTTAATGATTCTCTTCAACTGGGGTAAAATGTCTCTGTGTGAGTCTTGTATATCTTTTGTTCAAAGCTAAGTAATTGCTACTTCTGAAGATCACCGTACTTTAGGGATATAACCTGCTCACATTTATTAAGCATCTATTTTGTACAGGACATTATGGCAGTTCTTGCTTGCCATAACCACCAGAAGTCAGGTAGAATGTGTGGGAACTAAAGCTCCCAGAGACTTGGTGACTCACCCAGTGTCATGCACCTTGTGGAGTGGAGATTCAAACCAAGGTCTGACATCTAGAGCCATTCTTCTGCAGAATGCTGACTCATTTGCTGTAGCTCTGGCTGGAACCCAGCACAGCTCATTGCTGTTTACAGAATATGTTTATATCCCTCATGTCTTTTACGCGTTGCATTTCATTTCCTGAAAGCACATAAGGAAAAGTAATGTGTTATTTGAACAGATGGTGTGGAGTGACAGAGTATTGGTCTTCTGACCTCGATATGCAAACAGTTCCAGTTCTTGGTTAGTGAGGAAAATCACTCTTAGCCCAAATTCCTTCATAGGCCGATGGGATTACTTCCTAAGATTTGTTGGATTGCTGAATTTGTTGAAGAGAGAGCTGGAAGAAACTGCCAGGAATTTGCAATGCAGTTGAGGAAAACACTCCCTTTAGCCCACCTGGAACCCACTGGGCCAACTCAACCTGGAATTCGGAAAGGCGAGGCCCCTTCCTTGTTTAAAACCATTAAAGCCTGCCTTCTGGGCTGAGTTTTCCTTGAAACAAACCAACTCCCAGCACACACTTGGAGTTTCCAGAGCTGTCCTGGGATCTTCTGGGTTGTGGCGACTTCAGACCAGTGGGACTTTCTGGGCTGCATCATCTTGTCTCCCTTGGAAATATCTTAAGGCAGCACTTCTCAAACTTTAGCGAGTGCCTGAGTCACATCCAGGGCAGATGAAGTAGCCCAAGTTGGCTGAAGTAGGACAGGGCTGGGCCTTTTGTATTTTTAACACATTTCCATGTTTCACAGATGGCTCTGATACCTAACCAAGTGTGAGAACCACTTCCGTGGGCGTTCTTGCCATTGTACTTTTTTTTTTCTCACACACTTTTTTTTTTTTAAAGATTTTATTAATTATTTTCAGAGAGAAGGGCAGGGAGGGAAGAAGAAAGTGAGAGAACCATCAATGTCTGGTTGCCTTTCACCTGCCTCCAGCTACGGACCTGGCTGGAGACCTGACTTGCAACCTGGTTGTGTGCCCTGGCTGGGAATCGAACCAGGGACCCTTGGGTTCACAGGCCAGCACCTATTCTCTCTCTGAGCCACCAGCCAGGGCCTCTCACACTCTTTTGACTCGAATGTTCTTAGTTGTTCTGATGTCCAAATCAAATCCAGTTCTCATGTCTGGACCTGTCCCCATCCTCATCCTCTCAGCCCACCACACTGCGCAAGGGCCGGCCTTCCTGCCATCAGCCTGTGAGTTACACAGACCTTGACATGTGAGTTTGCAGCCCATCAAAGAGACACAGTTACAGTACCGAGCAGGAAGAGGTGAGAAAGCTAGGGAATGGAGTTTGGAGAAGCTGTTGGGCAAAGGAGGGCGGGAGATTTCTCTCACTTTCTAGGTAAAAGGACCAGCATGAGCCAGGGTAGGGGAGAGCAGCTCAGATTATTCAGGGAATTTGAGGTATGTCGCTACATGGAAAATGTGCCTGAATTGTGAGTTCTTTTATGACTCACCCTTTCCTGTGTGGCAGCACTCGTTACATCTGTTGTTTTAAAAAAAATGTGGGCATGTTGAAAACTTCAGAAGGAGACGTAAAGTGGTGACTGTAACATGTTGATAAGCTCACCAAATTAAATGGTTCCTAAAAGGAAAGAAAAAAGTCAGTTGGTTATGTCTTTGTCTCCCTTGCCTGTCTTTCAGCCACTTGAGGCTTTGTGTCCCTAAAGGTCATGGGGCTCACCATGTACAGGCAGTCTCTGAAACCATGGGTCAGTGAATGAGTTTTAAACCCAGGTGTTTGGGACAAATGACCTGTCTGGGGCCTCTTGTTTCCTCAGCTCGACGTTGATAACGCCTGGGATTTTTATCCTCCTTTGTGACTGATCACAGATATCCCCATCGCTTGTTCTTATGGCTTTGAAGTCCACACACATCTGTTCAGCTTTACCCACTCAGGGCCAGGCCAGGCCAGCTCTGCTCTAGGCCCTGGAGATCTGGTTCACACCCACCCACCGCTCAGTGCTGAATGGGCACCTGACAGGGGAGGCTGTGTGCTGGGCAGAGGTGGGTGCCACGTGTGGGATTCGTCCTGGGCTGTAGGAGATGGGCAGGCTAGAGATGGGCAGGGTACCAGAGGACGCTGGTCTGGGAAAGCAGCCCCGGCCAATACGTTTTGACCACCAGGCACCGTCCTCTGTGACCAGCGGATCCAGAGTGCAGGTTATTTTCTCTCTCACACACCTTGTGTCGAGAAAAATTTTGTTTCTTCCCACATCTCATTCGCCAAAGGCTTCCACTTGGAAACTCAGGCGAGCTTCAGAGATGCTGCGATTTTAAGCTAAAAATCTGAAATCGAGCCAAAAGAGAACCAACAAATGGCAGTAACGGTAGAGTCATCTTGTGTTAGAAATATTCGCTTTTGTGCCCGACGTTCGTTCATTTAATTTTCTCATGTGTTTAGGGAGGGAGCTGCCCTAACCCCCGTTTTCAGATGAGAAGATTGGACCTTAGCCTAGTGCCCAGGCTGGTAATTGTCAGAACCGGGATGTGGAACCACAGGCTCAGGCTCTGACCTGCTGTTGGTCTCTGCCTGTGTGTGGCTCTGTCCAGGGTAAATACGTGATTTAGGGCCGTGGTCAGCCAACTACGGTCCTGAGGGCCAAATCCAGCCACACTGCTTGTTTTTGGGTGGTCTGTGAGCTAAGAGTATTTTGATTTTTTTCCATTTTTGAATGGTTGAAAAAAAAAAAAAACAACCAAGAGAAGAATCTATTTTATGATAGCTGAAAATGAAATACACATTGAGTGCTTATAAATAAAGTTTTATTGGAGCACAGCCATGACCATGAGTTGACATGTTATCAATGGCTGATTTCACATTCCAACAGCAGAGCTGAATGACCTGCTAAGCCTAACATTTACACTATCTGACCTTTTACGGAAATAATTTGCCAGCATCTGATGTGGGGTCTCCTTTCGGCTTTACAAGGTGTTGACAGTCACCTGCTATCTCCTAGCGTTGTCTTCATCCTGGTGCTGCTGAACCAGCTCTCCCTTAATCCAGTCTTTGATGACTCTGAATCCTCTTTTCATTGCCGGAGTATAAAATAAAAGTTTTTCCTTTGAGGCATTACTGGCTTGATAGTTCCTGCCCAGGTGATTTGCCAAGGTGCCATTTTATCAAAGATCAGTCTCTTCTCGAGGACGATGGTAGGATAGTTGTATTTAGGTTACTGTTAAAAGCTGAGTGGAGAACAGTCGAAGTTTCTGGTTGCCTAGATAATGCAGGGCTGCAGTTTTTAATTGGAAGGGACTATGGTGGGCAGAAAAGCCTGTGTCAGAACTAGCCTGTCATACCTGTCCTGTGATTTCTGAGCCTGCACTGAGATTGTCCTGTCATGTGGGGAGGACCTGGGTCTGGGTCCTGTGCTGCCAGCGACCCCGTTGGCAGTGTGGGGACCGGGGCTGATGGCTGGTTTGCAGAGATGCTGTTGTTCTCGGGCTGGGGCGGGGTGGCCTCAGCGCTGCGCTGGCCATGATGGGCTTTGGGAGACAAGGAGGCAGCGCCTGACAATGTCAACGCAAGTTCCTGCTTCTGTGTCAGCAGAAACTCCTGCTTCTGCTTTTTCTTAGTCTTGTTGCGAGATAGTTCACGCCTCGCTGTGCATCGCCCCTCGGAGCCTCCGGTCCCAGCTCTTGCCAGGGG
This sequence comes from Noctilio leporinus, assembly GCA_004026585.1. Lineage (NCBI taxonomy): Eukaryota > Metazoa > Chordata > Mammalia > Chiroptera > Noctilionidae > Noctilio > Noctilio leporinus. The sequence goes on along the minus strand of PVIW01002978.1, from coordinate 62,236 downwards.
TAACCATTGCAAGCGTAGCTACCATTTGCGGTGCGCTCACCGTATGGTAAGTGCTTCTTCACGTGGACTCTATCATTGAAGACTTGTCACCACAGCCCTATGGGTAGATGCCGTTTATACCATTTTTGGTTATGAAAATTCTCAAACACAAATGCCATCCCCCACCGTGTACGCCTCTTACTTATCAGTACTTATCAGTGGTTCGTCCCACCCTTGCTCAGGTAGGTGCTGTTATTATTGCTGCTGAAAGGGGACGAGGAGCTCATCAGATTCACGCTGCTGGTAGGTTGGACGACAGAGCGTGCCCTCCTAATTCCCATGCTCTCCTGCCTCAATGGCAGATGTTTGCTGCTGTTTATAGAGCACCTACCACATGCCGCTTAAGCCCGACATCAAGCCTACAGAGCAGATGGTAACTTAGAGGTGGCAGATCTCAAGAAGTGAGGTCCCTGGCCCTGACTCCTTTCTTCTTCACGGGGAGGCCAGGATTCGAATTCAGACCTGACTCAAGTCCTGCTGCTGCTCTGTGCTGTGTTCTCTGTCCTCAAGTGCGCAGCACTGTGGGGACTGTACCAGTCTCGACAAAGCCTTAGAAGGGCATAAGGGCACTTCAGGATGGTTCTGTGGGGATGCGAAAAGCATCCGTGTCATTTGAAATCACCACCAGCCCTGTGGCCTCTGAGACAGGATCCACCCTTGGCTTTTGGGTCAGAGTGAATAGATAGTGAGAGACTCCTCAGCGTTTTGTGGGCGGCCCAAGGCAGAGCTTGGAAAGCTGGAACTTGGAGTCCTGATGTTTGGTCCTCCTCTGGGAGGAAGAGGGGAGGGCTGTGGGAGACCGGGAGTCAGAAAGGCATGGATCTGTGGTCCTCCAGCTGGGTGGGGTGCGGACAGGGGGCAGGGGGCAGTTCCATGCAGAGTGGCCCTAAACACAGCAAGCCCTTCATTAGTGGTAGCCATTAGCCATTATAATCATACTCTGAGCTGGGTGGGCAGTGTAGGAGGGGATTGGTGGAACTTAAGGGGCAGTGTCATTATTCAGGCTCAAGGAGAGGAAGTAAAAGTCTTCCATGGAACATCAGAACTTTTTTCACTCTTTTTTTTGGGTGGGGGGTGCTGGTGATGGCATGGGGTGCAGGTCAGAGGATGAGCGGAGAATTTAGGGGCAGGCAGAACAATGCATTCCACATTCATATCATGTACATAGTTCATATTTGACCCTGGCCCAAGAGCTCTTCTTCTGAGAGAAACTTAGAAAGTAAGTAGTTCATTAATAACTGCAACCCGCAAACCCATCACTAGGTACTTCAGTCAAAGGGCCTTAGCAGGGTTTGGCAACATAAATAAATGGAAGGGGCCACGTAATGAAAAGCCACACCACCTCTCAGTCTTTCACATGCTCACATGTTTGAGTGAGAAAGTGAATGGTGAGAGCGCCAGGTGACCAGCTGCCTTTTGGTCTCAGCGTTGAGGTGACAATCCCAGGAGGGGTGGTGCGCTCCAGGCACTTATTTGACCGCTAGGGGGAGTTGGCCCGGCCCTCAGACCCAATTAATTGCTTGAATGTGGCCAGAGGAGAAAGCCAGAGCTCTTCATCTTTTAGTTTTTCTTAAAAAGCTGAAAGCAAAAATTTTGAAACGCTCCAGTCTGCTAACTTTTAAACACTTGCTCAGGATTTTTGAAACTACTGTGGCAAAATTTCACATTTTACACCGTATTAATTATATAAAAATTTCAGTTGCCCATTATACCTCAGAAAAGTTGGAAAAACCACAATGGGGGAAAATAGGATAGTGTTCTCATGGGGTAATTTAGGAAGGAAAAACACTAGGTAAAATGAAACATGTCACTAGACTAGATTTGGGCAAAGGAGCTCCAATTTAGGATCCCCCCGCCCCTGAATTTGTTACATAATGGGGAGAAATGGCTCAGGCAGGGGGTCTGGGTCTGCCAACTCTGAGCGTCTCTTGGATGAGGTGACAAGCCAAGTGCAGGGACATTGGCGTGGACACCATGCTTGGGGCTCTGGGTCCAGTTGCTGAGCCATTCTGGGACTTAACTTTCTTCCTTCAGAAAGTCTCAAAGGATTTTCCAAATTGTATTCCTTAGGTATGTCAGGGGTTCCTTAAGTGTTTGCTTTGAGTTTCATGAAAAACAGGCCTCTCCCTTTCAATGTGGCTGTGTTTAAAATGGTAATGAAATGGTAATGAAAACACTGGTCCAAATGTGGGTTAGACCAACTTTTAATACGTTAGAGAACGCCAGCATCTTAACTTGATTATATGCCGATTACATTCAAAATAAGACCAAGGTTACTTGAACGTTATATATCTACACACAGATACATTTCTACATATGCAGGCATGTATGAAATGTGGGAGTCTGGACATATAGTTCTTCATGAGATTCATCTTGGAAAAATAGTCTGCTGCTGAAAATAGCCGTGGAAACTTCCGGCCTGGGATTCCAGGGTCATCCTCAGCCCTGCATCCCAAGTTCACATACAGAGCCTCACCAAAATAGCCCCTCTGGTTCTTTGTTCCCTGGGCGGGTGGAAGAGTTCATGCCTCCAAATGCCCCAGGAGGGAAGAGACCTGCCAGCTGGTGGTTTGCAGGGTGCTTGGTACTCATCCCTTCGATCGCACTGGCTTGTGAGGACACAGAGTTAGGGATGATGGTCACCCTACCCCCACAATTCCTTTTCATGGCAGCCTCAATGTTGAGAGAGTCAGTTATTTGCCAGTGGGGCAGATTAAGTCAGCCCATTTCCCCCTTGCTTCGCCCCTTCGTGTCTTGTGCTGTGGGTAGCTGCCATGCTCCTATCCCCTGGCCTTTGGACTCTAGGGTGGAAATGGGTACCAGGTGCTCCAGCCGCCACACAATGTCACAACTTCCTCCTGGGAAGTTTCCCATAATGGTGCCTATTGTCGGGCTTCTGGGTGCAGTGGGAGAGCCCATCCCGTCTACTGTTTTTGTGATCAATGATGTACCTCTCAGGGGCCAGTTTTATAGGGAGCTGTTGGGCAGTTTCACAAGGGAGATAAAGGCGAGCTAGGAAGAATGACGGCCTTTCAGAATTGGAATCTGTGCCTGTTCCAAATCCCGTAAAATGCTACTTGATTTTTAAAATTGCTTGAAGCGGTTCACATTTTGGTTCATTACGTCAGTGGGTAAAAATAACTATTGTCATATGGTGTGTGGGCTTGGTTTTAGAAGGATAAAGAGTCTATTGTTACCCTTTGTGTTATTCAGTCACTTATTACCCATCCCTAAACACTGAACATGTATGATAAAACACCCGGAGTTTGTTGCGTGTGAACATCTGTGACTTCAGCTTCAAACAGCTCTGTTCGAGAGGAGTGCAGATGCCCTTTTAATTCAGTCCGTTTAAGTGGGTTGGTAGAACCTGCTCCCAAGGACCCTGCTGGGTGAGGGTTTGTGGCAGGCGGCCCTGAAGTTGCCTTTGGGTTCCATGGTCTCAACTGAGACTTATGCAGGGACAAAGCAGAATAGTGCTTAAGGTCTGGAGCTTGCAAGCCAGGCAGGCCTGGGTTGGAATGTTAGACTTTCCTAGTTGTAAGATGATGGGTCAGGGGCTTGACTTTTCTGGGGCTTAGTTTCTTCATCTGTAAAATGGGCATAAACAGGTTCTGCCTCCTGGGATTGTTGGGCTTAAACGAGATGTAGTGCAGTGACTGGCCAATAGTTAGGGCTTAATTAATACTAGAAAACAGAACCAACCAGCATTAAAGCCCCACAGGGGGTCGCTTTTCAGGTGGCATTTTCTACCTTTCTCCTCCTGTATGTTACCTTCAAGCCACCTGAGCGAGCCCCTCCCCTCCCCATCCCTCCAAGCTTATCAGCTCTCGAGCACCCCTGCCTGTTCCGCTGTGGGGCTCCTGGCTGTCTGTCCACGTTGCATGGTCAGGCTCTTTGCTGTGAGCTGTTGGTGGGTCAGCAGCACTGTCAGTGCCCCCGCTGTACCCTTGGCACCCAGCCCAGGGCTGCAGGAAAAGGCATGAGGGGCATGGACTGAAAGGGGCGCAGAGCCTAGAGAGTTCCTGGGAGCTGGAGCAGTTGCAGAAGATCATGAGATGAGCTAAGGGTGACAGTGTTGGAGGGTTTTTTTTTTTTTTTTAATTTTTAAAGATTTTATTTCATTATTTTTAGAAAGAGGGGGAAGGGAGAGAGGCAGAGAGGGAGAAAGACATCAATGTATGGTTGCCTTTTACCTGCCTCCAGCCACAGACCTGACTGGAGACCTGGTAGTGTTGGAGGTTTGATGAGGCAGGAAGGGGGCTGTTAGTCTGGGAATATAGGAACGTGTTTTTTTTGAGACCCAGGAGAACTCAGGTGCATCTACATTTTGGTTCTTTTCTTTTTTTTAAAAAGATTTTATTTATTATTTCCAGAGAGAGGGGGAAGGGAGAGGGGCAGAGAGGGAGAAAGATGTCAATGTATGGTTGCCTTTCACCTGCCTCCAGCTACAGAGCTGGCTGGAGACCTGGCTTGCAACCTGGTTATGTTGCCCTGGCTGGGAATCGAACCAGCGACCTTTGGGTTCGCAGGCCAGCACCTTATCCACTGAGCCACCAGCCAGAGCTCCTATTTTCTAATTGATGAAACAAACGAGTTGGTGAGACTCTCAAGTCCCAGAGCTCTCAGGTGCCCGGGGAGGTTGAACCTAAAGCTCTTGATCACTGTGTTGGGCAGTGCCTACCAGATTCACAGCCCTCAGTGGTGGTTTAACTGACATGTGCTCTATGCCCTGGGTCTTCCCTCTGGCCTCGTCTACCCGTCTCCACCCTGTAGTGCCTAAGGGAGGAACCTGACCTTTTCTACACCAGTGAGTGCCCCTGGCCTTCAACTTCCCACTGGGACAGCCCAGCAGGAGTCCCCAGCTGGAGATGGGGAAGAGGCCACCCCTCAGCCTATGTCCTTGTCCTTTCTCACTGCTGCCACTTCAGGATTCTTGCCCTTAACCCCACCCAGGCCTTGTACACTGACCCTTTCAAATTCTCCTCACTTAGCCTGGTTGAGTGTGTCTGTCACTGACAAACACTGGCATGCTGTAGAAAGGCTGATTCCACTCTTTCATTTATTTTTCACTGTGCGCTGAAGGGAGGGAGACTAAAAGAGAGGCAGCCAGGTATGTGCATGGAGGAGTGGGTCCGGCACTCACCTTTGCTGTTCACAAAGGGCCTCAATTGAGGTTTTGGCCCTTCAGGTTCCAGGCGAGGGAACATAGATGGAGTCGCAGTGATACTCTGCTGAGATCAGAACAAATTATAGGGCAGCAGAAATAACCCTGTTCTGGCACCTCTTCGCTTGGTGTGTGTACCTACCTGTGTGCACTACGAGCTTCAAAAAATAAAAACGGAAATGGCCTGAGTCTGTATCAGCCCTAGGATGTGGCTGATTCTGTTATTTAGGGCTGCAGGTTGTGAGGAGTTGGTTTAAAGTAGCCATAGTACGGAAGTGGGAAGTCCAAGTGTGTTGGGCAAGGAAGCATGTTTAGGACGTGGTCACTGAGTGTATCCATGAGGGATGGGGGTGGTGGTGGTGGAGGTTACTCTGATGTTTATTGACCACGAGATAGGTGTAACAGGGCCACCTCTCAGGGACTCCAGGAGAGGGAAAGAGATGATATAGGGCTCTGGTTCAGTGTCTATATAGGAGTAATGTTTATATGCCCAGGAGTTGGGGAGAATTTAGACATTTTAGGTGAACGCAGCTAGCAAGAGCTCTGTAAGCTGCTGTTGCATAGGAAGAGCCCGGTGTTGAGAGTGGACTGCTGGTGTGATGGCCATGGCTGTGGCCCAGCTGGGATGGCATTGAGGGCAGTGGCAATTGTTTTGTTTTCTCTGAGGCCTGGTTTGGGGAACTGGTGGTGGTTCTCAGAGAAGGGAAGAGAGAGCTTTGGTTCATCAGCAAAACTGAAGGAGGTTGTGAAACAAGAACCTGTCTATGGGGAGGGGAGCTATGAACAGGCTGGAAGCAGCAAGGGTCAGCTCCTCAGAAAGGAGGAGGAACTTCACTGTATGGTGTTGGGTGTTCTTGGGCAGTTCATGCCCGGCCATCTGGTTGACCAGTGGGTTTCTGGTGTACAGGTACCCGGAAGTCCTCCTTAGAACTAAGACATAGTATCGTATGTACTCTTTTCTCAGAGGTTGGTATGATGTGTCTTCCTGCTAAGTCAGGGAGTTTACTCTCTTTCTTTTATCTCAGTGTTTGCTCCTTTCTTAATTTTTATTTTTGGATATTTAGATTTAATATTTTTGACTGCGGGTCACTGAGGTTAACGGAAACTGTGGAAGGTGAAACCATGGATAAAGGGGAACCTACTCTATTATTACACTTATTATACAGTTGAAGAAACTGAGGCACAGAGAGGTTGTCACTTGCCCAAGGTCACCCAGCTAGAAAGTGACTGAGTTCGGTGGACTCAACTCCGGAATCAGAAAAAGTGGCTAGGGGATTGTAAGGGACCACCAAACACTGACCTGGAACTTCACACCCGTCTGGGTAGGCACGACAGAATAAAACTGTAGAGTAACAGGAATGAGGAAGCTCTTTATCTCCATGATACACTCTGCAAGAGGAAAAACACAGTGTGTAGTATGCATGTGCCATTTGTATAAAAACAGAACTTGATCTAAGAATCTCCCCCTGCCACTATCATGGCCCCCAGTGGTTTCTGCTTTTCCCCAGCTCTGGGGGACTGCCTCAGCCTCGAGTCCCCTGTGCTGGTGACTTTGAGAGGAGAGGCAAGAAGGAAGGTGAGCAATGAGTACTCCATCCAGGTCAGGTCAACGTCTCAGGAGAGAAGGAGTTGGGGAAGCCTGGCTGGAGTGGTTGAGGTCAAGGCAGGCAGAGATCAAGACCTCGCCAAAGTCCTACCCCTAGTAAATTGTGACGCTGCATGATGTCTCCCAGGTGATCTGCCTCCGGACCCCATGCTCCTAACCACAAGCCCATGACTCTGTGCTTGCCAAGACATGTAGGAAGCCTGGCTCAGTGCCTGGCACACAGTAGGCACTTCATAAACTAGAGTTTCTTCCCTTTTATCCTCAGAATACATTTGGAAGTGGAGGTGCCATAGTGCTTCCGGTCAGGTTATTTTGCCCAGTGTGTGTTTTCTAATTCGCAGTTCAGGGCGATTCAGTCCCCATTCTCGGACTGTACAAATCCATTTTTCAAAACCTTTCTATTTCTTGCCTGTTTTTCCTCCCTCCACCCCCTCCATCTCCTCCTTCAGGACTTCCTTTCCCTGTCCCCTCCCTGTGGCTGGGCTTGATTCTACACAATCATCCACCTACTGTCTTCATTTACAAAATGAAGTCGTATACTATCAAATTTGCTTTTTAAAGAGTACAGTTCAGTGGCATTTAGGACATTCACAAGGGTGTGCTCGTCCCTCTTCTACCTAGTTCCAACCATTTTCATTACCCCAAAGGAAGCCCAGCACTCCCTCTTCCTCCTTTTCCCGGCACCCAGTGACTCCTAGTCTGCTTTCTGTTTCTAGGGATTTCCCAGTTTGGACATTTCATGTAAATGAAATCACAAAATGTGGGCTTCTGTGTTTGGCTTCTTTCATTTGGTATAAGGTTTTGTTTTATTTATTTATTTATTTTTAAAGCAATACATTTTTTAAAAAGAGTTTATTTTATTACTTTTAGAGAGAGGGGAAGGGAGAGGCAGAGAGGGAGAGAGACATCAATGTATGGTTGCCTTTTTCACCTGCCTCCAGCCACAGACCTGGTTGGAGACCTGGCTTGCAACCTGGTTATGTGCCCTGGGGGTGGGAATCGAACCTGTGACCTTTGGGTTTGTAGACCGATGCCTTATCTACTGTGCTACCAGCCAGGGCTCACTTGGTATAATGTTTTTAAGGTTCATGCACCTTGTGACATGTGTCAGAATTGCATTCCTTTTTTTCTGACTGACTAGTATTCCATTGTATGGATGTGCCACTTTTATTTTTCCACGCACCTATCGATGGACAATTAGGTTGCTCCCACCTTTTGACCACGGAAGGCTAGAAGCAGAGGAAGAGCCAGCAGTCGGGGGCCTGGTCTAATAATATTGCCAGGTGTTTCAATATCACAAGAAATGCTGTTAGCCAGGGAGGAGGAAAATCCTTGGAATTCTATGTATTGTTTCCGCTATCTGGGAAGAAAAACCTTTCATTACCAAAGCCAGAAAGGCTTATCCGAAGACCCTAAGTGGGGGAAAGAGCCCATAGTGCCTAAAGGAAGAAACCCATTGATACCTATAGGGATCCAAGCCCCAGTCCTGGGAAGCTAGCCCCACCCTTCCAATGAGTAACTTCCTCTTTTATCCAATCAACTATTTAACTCCTCAAAACAAAGGTCTCTCTCAAAGGTCTCTCTCTCTCTCTCTCTCTCTCTCTCTCTCTCTCTCTCTCTCTCTCTCTCTCTCTCTCTCTCTCTCTCTCTCTCTCTCTCTCTCTCTCTCTCTCTC